>CM065674.1:11175201-11185201 GCA_033220385.1 Triplophysa yarkandensis
TTAACCTTAACCTAATCCTAACCCTAACCCTAATCCTAACCCTAACCCTAACCTAACCTAACCTAACCTAACCTAACCTATCCTACCCTAACCTGACCTAACCTAACCTAACCCTATCCCAAACACTAAGCCTAACCCTATCCCTAACGTTAACCCTAACCCTAACCCTACCATAAGCCTAACCCTAACCCTAACTTAACCTAACCCTAATGTCACCCTAACACTAACCCTAACCTAACCCTACCTTAACCCTAACTCTAACCCAAAACCCAACCCTAACCCTAACCCAAAACCCTACTCTAACCCTAACCCAAACCCAACCATAACCCTAACCCTAACCCTAACCCCTAACCCAAACCTAACTAACCATAACGCTAACCCTACCCTAACCCTAACCAAGACCTTACCTAACCTAACCTAACCCTAACCACTCACCCTAACCTTAACCCTAACCCAAACCCTAACCCTAACCCTAACCTTAACCCTAACCTTAACCCTAACCCTAACCCTATCCCTATCCCTATCCCTAACCCTGACCCTGAACTAATCCAACCCTAAATCTAACCCAACCCCAACTTAACCCTGACCCTAACCTCTAACCTGAACCTAAGCCTAACCCTAACCCTAACTCTATCCCTATCCCTATCCCTATCCCTATCCCTATCCCTATCCCAATCCATATCCCTAACCTGAACCTAACCTGAACATATTTCTAACCCTAACCCTAACCCTAACCCTAACCCTGACCCTGACACTAACTCTATCCCTATCCCTATCCCTATCCCTATCCCTAACCCTAACCCTAACCCTAACCCTATCCTAACCTAACCTAACCTAACCTAACCTAACCTAACCTAACCTAACCCTATCCCTAACCCTATCCCTATCCCTATCCCTATTCCTAACCCTACCCTAACCTAACCTAACCTAACCTAACCTAACCCAACCCAACCGTATCCATAACCATACCCCTAACCCTAACCCTAAACTCAACCCGACCTAACCCTAACCCTGACCCTGACCCTAACCCTAACCCTAACCCTAACCCTAACCCTAACCCTAACCCTAACCCTAACCCTAATCTAAACTAACCTAACCTAACCAAACTTAACCTAACCTAACCTAACCTAACCTAACCTAACCTAACCTAACCTAACCCTAACCCTAACCTTAACACTAACCCAAGTCTAATCCTAAACCAACCCTAAAAGTAACACAACCCTAACCTAACCCAAACCATAACCCTGACCCTGACCCTGACCTTGACCTTAACCTTAACCTTAACCTTAACCTTAACCTAATCCTAATCCTAACCCTAAACCTAACCCTAACCCTAACCTAACCTATCCTATCCTATCCTATCCTAACCTGACCTAACCTAACCTAACCCTATCCCAAACCCTAAACCTAACCCTATCCCTAACGTTAACCCTAAACCTAACCCTACCCTAACACTAACCCTAACCTAACCCTACCCTACCCTACCCTACCCTACCCTACCCTACCCTAACCTAACCTAACCCTAACCCTAACTCTAACCCAAAACCCAACCCTAACCCTAACCCAAAACCCTACCCTAAACCTAACCCTAACCCAACCATAACCCTAACCCTAACCCTAACCAAAAACCCTAACTCTAACCACTAAACCAACCCTAACTAACCCTTACGCTAACCCTACCCTAACCCTAACCAAGACCTAACCTAACCTAACCCTATCCCTAACCCTAACCCTAACCCTAACCTAACCTAACCTAACCTAACCTAACCTAACCTAACCTAACCCTAACCACTCACCCTAACCTTAACCCTAACCCAAAACCCAACCCTAACCCTAACCCAAAACCCTACCCTAAACCTAACCCTAACCTAACCTAACGTAACCCTAACCCTAACACTAACCCAACTCTAATCCTAAACCAACCCTAAAGCTAACCCAAACCTAACCCTAACCATAACCCTGACCCTGACCCTGACGCTGACCCTGACCCTGACCCTGACCATGACCCTAACCTAATCCTAATCCTAATCCTAACCCTATCCCAAACCCTAACCCTAACCCTAACCCTAGCCCTAGCCCTAACCCTATCCCTAACGTTAACCCTAACCCTAACCCTACCCTAAGCCTAACCCTAACCCTAACTTAACCTAACCCTAATGTCACCCTAACACTAACCCTAACCTAACCCTACCTTAACCCTAAGTCTAACCCAAAACCCAACCCTAACGCAAAACCCTACCCTAACCCAACCATAACCCTAACCCTAACCCTAACCCTAACCCAAACCCTATCTCCAGCCCCTAACCCAACCCTAACTAACCATAATGCTAACCCTACCCTAACCCTAACCAAGACCTTACCTCACCTAACCTAACCTAACCTAAACCTATCCCTAACCCTAACCCTAACCTAACCTAACCTAACCTAACCCTAACCACTCACCCTAACCTTAACCCTAACCCTAACCCTAACACTAACCCAACTCTAATCCTAAACCAACCCTAAAGCTAACCCAACCCTAACCTAACCATAACCCTGACCCTGACCCTGACCCTGACCCTGACCCTGACCCTAACCCTAACCCTAATCCTAACCCTAACCCTAACCTAACCTAACCTAACCTAACCTAACCTATCCTACCCTAACCTGACCTAACCTAACCTAACCTAACCCTATCCCAAACACTAAGCCTAACCCTATCCCTAACGTTAACCCTAACCCTACCATAAGCCTAACCCTAACCCTAACTTAACCTAACCCTAATGTCACCCTAACACTAACCCTAACCTAACCCTACCTTAACCCTAACTCTAACTCTATCCCAAAACCCAACCCTAACCCTAACCCAAAACACTACTCTAACCCTAACCCTAACCCAACCATAACCATAACCCTTACCCTAACCCTAACCCTAACCCTAACCCTAACCCTAACCCAAAACTCTAACTCTAACCCCTAACCCAAACCTAACTAACCATAACGCTAACCCTACCCTAACCCTAACCAAGACCTTACCTAACCTAACCTAACCCTAACCACTCACCCTAACGTTAACCCTAACCCAAACCCTAACCCTAACCCTAACCTTAACCCTAACCTTAACCCTAAACCTATCCCTAACCCTGACCCTGAACTAATCCAACCCTAAATCTAACCCAACCCCAACTTAACCCTGACCCTAACCCCTAACATGAACCTAAGCCTAACCCTAACCCTAACCCTAACTCTATCCCTATCCCTATCCCTATCCCTATCCGTATCCGTATCCGTATCCCTATCCCTATCCCTATCCCTATCCCTATCCCAATCCATATCCCTAACCTGAACCTAACCTGAAATTATTTCTAACCCTAACCCTAACCCTAACCCTGACCCTGACACTAACCCTATCCCTATCCCTATCCCTATCCCTATCCCTATCCCTATTCCTATTCCTATTCCTATTCCTATTCCTAACCCTACCCTAACCTAACCTAACCTAACCTAACCTAACCCAACCCAACCCAACCGTATCCATAACCATACCCCTAACCCTAAACTCAACCCGACCTAACCCTAACCCTGACCCTGACCCTAACCCTAACCCTAAACCTAACCCTAACCCCAACCCTAATCTAAACTAACCTAACCTAACCTAACCAAACTTAACCTAACCTAACCTAACCTAACCTAACCTAACCTAACCTAACCTAACCTAACCCTAACCCTAACCTTAAGACTAACCCAAGTCTAATCCTAAACCAACCCTAAAGGTAGCACAACCCTAACCTAACCCAAACCATAACCCTGACCCTGACCCTGACCCTGACGCTGACCCTGACCATGACCCTGACCTTGACCTTAACCTTAACCTTAACCTTAACCTAATCCTAATCCTAACCCTAACCCTAACCCTAACCCTAACCCTAACCCTAACCTAACCTAACGCTGACCCTGACCATGACCCTGACCTTGACCTTAACCTTAACTTTAACCTAATCCTAATCCTAATCCTAATCCTAATCCTAATCCTAACCCTAACCCTAACCCTAACCCTAACCTAACCTAACCTATCCTATCCTATCCTATCCTAACCTGACCTAACCTAACCTAACCCTATCCCAAACCCTAAGCCTAATCCTATCCCTAACGTTAACCCTAAACCTAACCCTACCCTAACACTAACCCTAACCTAACCCTAACCTACCCTACCCTACCCTAACCTAACCTAACCTAACCTAGCCTAACCTAACCTAACCCTAACCCTAACCCTAACTCTAACCAAAAACCCAACCCTAACCCTAACCCAAAACCCTACCCTAAACCTAACCCTAACCCAACCATAACCCTAACCCTAACCCTAACCCTAACCAAAAACTCTAACTCTAACCCCTAAACCAACCCTAACTAACCCCAACGCTATCCCTACCCTAACCCTAACCCTAACCCTAACCTAACCTAACCTAACCTAACCTAACCTAACCTAACCCTAACCACTCACCCTAACCTTAACCCTAACCCTAACCTTAACCCTAACCCTATCCCTATCCCTATCCCTATCCCTATCCCTATCCCTAACCCTGACCCTGAACTAATCCAACCCTAAATCTAACCCAACTCCAATTTAACCCTGACCCTAACCCCTAACCTGAACCTAAGCTTAACCCTAACCCTAACCCTAACCCTAACCCTAACCCTATCCCTATCCCTATCCCTATCCCTATCCCTATCCCTATCCCTATCCTAATCCATATCCCTAACCTGAACCTAACCTTAACCCTAACCCTAACTCTAACCCTAACCCTAACCCTAACCCTAACCCTAACCCTAACCCTATCCCTATCCCTATCCCTATCCTAATCCATATCCCTAACCTGAACCTAACCTGAACCTAACCCTAACCCTAACCCTAACCCTAACCCTAACCCTAACCCTAGCCCTGACCCTGACACTAACCCTATTCCTATCCCTATCCCTATCCCTATACCTATCCCTATCCCTATCCCTATCCCAATCCCAATCCCTAACCCTAACCCTAACCCTAACCCAACCCTAACCCTAACCCTAACCCTTATCCAACGCTAAATCTAACCCAACCTAACTCTAACCCTGACCCTGACCCTAACCCTAACACTCTCCCTAACCCTAACCCTAACCCTAACCCTATCCTAACATAACCTAACCTAACCTAACCTAACCTAACCTAACCTAACCCTATCCCTATCCCTATCCGTATCCGTATCCCTATCCCTATCCCTATCCCTATCCCTATCCCTAACCCTATCCCTATACCTATCCCTTACCCTAACCCTACCCTAACCTAACCTAACCTAACCTAACCTAACCTAACCTAACCTAACCCAACCCAACCGTACCCCTAACCATACCCCTAACACTAAACTCAACCCCGACCTAACCCTAACCCTAACCCTAACACTAACACTAACCCTAACCCTAACCCTGATCTAATCTAACCTAACCTAACCTAACCCAACCTAACCCTAACCCTAACCCTAACTCTAACCCTAACTAACCCTAAACCTTAACCTAACCTAAACTAACCTAAACCCTAACCCTAACACTAACCCAACTCTAATCCTAAACCAACCCTAAAGCTTACCCAACACTAACCTAACCATAAACCTGACCCTGACCCTGACCCTGACGCTGACCCTGACCCTGACCCTAACCCTAACCCTAACCTAACCTAACCTAACCCTAACCCTAACCCTAACCTAACCTAACCTAACCTAACCTAACCTAACCTAACCTAACCTAACCCTATCCCTATCCCAAACCCTAACCCTAACCCTAACCCTATCCCTATCCCTAACGTTAACCCTAACCCTAACACTACCCTAAGCCTAAACCTAACCCTAACCCTAACCCTAACTATAACCCTAACCTTAACCTTAACCCTAACCCTATCCCTAACGTCAACCCTAACCCTAACCCTAACCCTACCCTAAGCCTAACCCTAAACCTAACCCTAACCCTAACCCTAACCCTAACCCTAACCCTAACCCTAACCCTAACCCTAACCCTAACCCTAACCCTAACCCTAACCTTAACCCTAACCCTAACCTAACCTAACCTAACCTAACCTAACCTAACCTAACCCCAACTCTAACCCATAACCCTAACCCTACCATAACCCTAACGCTAACGTTAACGCTAACGCTAACCCAACCTAACACTAACCCTAAGCCTAACCCTAACCCTTACCCTAAGCCTGACCCTGACCCTAATCCAATCCTAAAGCTAACCCAACCCCAACCTAACCCTAACCCGAACACCTACCCTAACCCTAACCCTAACCCTAACCTTGAACCTGACCCTAACCCTATCTCTAACCCAATCCTAACTCCAACCCAAATACAAACAATAATCCAACACTAAAGCTAACCCAACTCCGACCTAAACCTAACCCTGACCCTGACCCTACCGTAACCCTAACCCTAACCCTAACCCTAACTAACCCTAAACCTAACCCCTAACCCTATTCCTAACCTAACACTAACCCTAAACCTAACCCTAACCCTATCCCTATCCCTATCCCTATCCGTAACCCTAACCCTAACCCTAAATCAACACTTTCCCTAAACCAACCCTAAAGCTTACCCGATCCTAACCTAACCCAAACCTTAACCCTAACCCTGACCCTAACTTAACCCTAACCCTAACCCTATCCCTATCCCAAACCCTTACCCTTACACTTACCCTTACCCTAACCCTAACCCTAAACCTAACCCTACCCTAAGCCTAACCCTAACCCTAACACTAACCCTAACCCTAACCCTAACCCTAACCCTAACCCTAACCCTAACCCTAACCCTAACCTAACCCTAACCCTAACCCTAACCCTAACCCAACTCTTACCCTAATCCAACCCTAAAACAAACACAGCCCTAACCTTAACCTTAACCTTAACCCTAACCTTACTTTATCCCTATCCAGATACCAAACCCTAACCCTACCCTAAACCTAACCCTTACCCTTACCCTAACCCTAACCCTAACCCTAACCCTAACCCTAACCCTAACCCTAACCCTAACCTTAACCTTAACCTAACCCTAACCCTAACCCTAACCCAACTCTTACCCTAAACCAACCCTATGCTAACCCAACCCTAACCTAATCCTTACACTAACCTAACCTAACCTAACCCTAACAACTCACCCTAACCTTAACCCTAACCCTAACCCTAACCCTAACCTTAACCCTAACCTTATCCCTATCCCTATCCCTATCCCTATCCCTATCCCTATCCCTAACCCTGACCCTGAACTAATCCAACCCTAAATCTAACACAACCCGAACTTAACCCTGACCCTAACCCCTAACCTGAACCTAAGCTTAACCCTAACCCTAACCCTAACCCTGACCCTGACACTAACCCTAACCCTAACCCTAACCCTATCCCTATAACTATACCTATCCCTATCCCTATCCCTATCCCTATCCCTATCCCAATCCATATCCCTAACCCTAACCCTAACCCAACCCTAACCCTAACCCTAACCCTTATCCAACGCTAAATCTAACCCAACCCCAACCTAACTCTAACCCTGACCCTGACCCTAACCCTCTCCCTAACCCTAACCCTAACCCTAACCCTAACCCTATCCTAACCTAACCCTATCCCTATCCCTATCCCTAACCATATCCCTATCCCTATACCTATCCCTATCCCTATCCCTAACCCTATCCCTATACCTATCCCTAACCCTAACCCTAACCCTACCCTAACCTAACCTAACCTAACCTAACCTAACCTAACCCAACCCAACCGTACCCCTAACCATACCCCTAACACTAAACTCAACCCCGACCTAACCCTAACCCTGACCCTGACCCTAACCGTAACCCTAACCCTAACCCTAACACTAACACTAACCCTAACCCTAACCCTGATCTAACCTAACCTAACCTAACCTAACCCAACCTAACCCTAACCCTAACCCTAACTCTAACCCTAACTAACCCTAAACCTTAACCTAACCTAAACTAACCTAAACCCTAACCCTAACACTAACCCAACTCTAATCCTAAACCAACCCTAAAGCTTACCCAACCCTAACCTAACCATAAACCTGACCCTGACCCTGACCCTGACGCTGACCCTGACCCTGACCCTAACCCTAACCCTAACCTAACCTAACCCTAACCCTAACCTAACCTAACCTAACCTAACCTAACCTAACCCTATCCCTATCCCAAACCCTAACCCTAACCCTAACCCTATCCCTATCCCTAACGTTAACCCTAACCCTAACACTACCCTAAGCCTAAACCTAACCCTAACCCTAACCCTAACCCTAACCCCAACCCTAACCCTAACCCTAACCTTAACCTTAACCCTAACCCTATCCCTAACGTCAACCCTAACCCTAACCCTAACCCTACCCTAAGCCTAACCCTAAACCTAACCCTAACCCTAACCCTAACCCTAACCCTAACCTTAACCTTAACCCTAACCCTAACCTAACCTAACCTAACCTAACCTAACCCCAACTCTAACCCATAACCCTAACCCTACCATAACCCTAACGCTAACGTTAACGCTAACGCTAACCCAACCTAACACTAACCTTAAGCCTAACCCTAACCCTTACCCTAAGCCTGACCCTGACCCTAATCCAATCCTAAAGCTAACCCAACCCCAACCTAACCCTAACCCGAACACCTACCCTAACCCTAACCCTAACCCTAACCTTGAACCTGACCCTAACCCTATCTCTAACCCAATCCTAACTCCAACCCAAATACTAACAATAATCCAACACTAAAGCTAACCCAACTCCGACCTAAACCTAACCCTGACCCTGACCCTACCGTAACCCTAACCCTAACCCTAAACCTAACTAACCCTAAACCTAACCCCTAACCCTATTCCTAACCTAACACTAACCCTAAACCTAACCCTAACCCTATCCCTATCCCTATCCCTATCCCTATCCCTATCCGTAACCCTAACCCTAACCCTAAATCAACACTTTCCCTAAACCAACCCTAAAGCTTACCCGATCCTAACCTAACCCAAACCTTAACCCTAACCCTGACCCTAACTTAACCCTAACCCTAACCCTATCCCTATCCCAAACCCTTACCCTTACACTTACCCTTACCCTAACCCTAACCCTAACCCTAACCCTAAACCTAACCCTACCCTAAGCCTAACCCTAACCCTAACACTAACCCTAACCCTAACCCTAACCCTAACCCTAACCCTAACCCAACTCTTACCCTAATCCAACCCTAAAACAAACACAGACCTAACCTTAACCTTAACCTTAACCCTAACCTTACTTTATCCCTATCCAGATACCAAACCCTAACCCTACCCTAAACCTAACCCTTACCCTTACCCTAACCCTAACCCTAACCCTAACCCTAACCCTAACCCTAACCCTAACCTTAACCTTAACCTTAACCTAACCCTAACCCTAACCCTAACCCTAACCCAACTCTTACCCTAAACCAACCCTATGCTAACCCAACCCTAACCTAATCCTTACACTAACCTAAACTAACCTAACCCTAACAACTCACCCTAACCTTAACCCTAACCCTAACCCTAACCCTAACCTTAACCCTAACCTTATCCCTATCCCTATCCCTATCCCTATCCCTAACCCTGACCCTGAACTAATCCAACCCTAAATCTAACCCAACCCCAACTTAACCCTGACCCTAACCCCTAACCTGAACCTAAGCCTAACCCTAACCCTATCCCTATAACTATACCTATCCCTATCCCTATCCCTAACCCTATCCCTATCCCTATCCCTATCCCTATCCCTATCCTAATCCATATCCCTAACCTGAACCTAACCTTAACCCTAACCCTAACCCTAACCCTAACCCTAACCCTAACCCTAACCCTAACCCTATCCCTATCCCTATCCCTATCCCTATCCTAATCCATATCCCTAACCTGAACCTAACCCTAACCCTAACCCTAACCCTAACCCTAACCCAAACCCTAACTCTAGCCCCTAACCCAACCCTAACTAACCAT
>CM065674.1:11187701-11190201 GCA_033220385.1 Triplophysa yarkandensis
CCTAACCTAACCTAACCTAACCTAACCTAACCCAACCCAACCGTATCCATAACCATACCCCTAACCCTAACCCTAAACTCAACCCGACCTAACCCTAACCCTGACCCTGACCCTAACCCTAACCCTAACCCTAACCCTAACCCTAACCCTAACCCTAACCCTAACCCTAACCCTAATCTAAACTAACCTAACCTAACCAAACTTAACCTAACCTAACCTAACCTAACCTAACCTAACCTAACCTAACCTAACCTAACCCTAACCCTAACCTTAACACTAACCCAAGTCTAATCCTAAACCAACCCTAAAAGTAACACAACCCTAACCTAACCCAAACCATAACCCTGACCCTGACCCTGACCTTGACCTTAACCTTAACCTTAACCTTAACCTTAACCTTAACCTAATCCTAATCCTAACCCTAAACCTAACCCTAACCCTAACCTAACCTATCCTATCCTATCCTATCCTAACCTGACCTAACCTAACCTAACCCTATCCCAAACCCTAAACCTAACCCTATCCCTAACGTTAACCCTAAACCTAACCCTACCCTAACACTAACCCTAACCTAACCCTACCCTACCCTACCCTACCCTACCCTACCCTACCCTACCCTAACCTAACCTAACCCTAACCCTAACTCTAACCCAAAACCCAACCCTAACCCTAACCCAAAACCCTACCCTAAACCTAACCCTAACCCAACCATAACCCTAACCCTAACCCTAACCAAAAACCCTAACTCTAACCACTAAACCAACCCTAACTAACCCTTACGCTAACCCTACCCTAACCCTAACCAAGACCTAACCTAACCTAACCCTATCCCTAACCCTAACCCTAACCCTAACCTAACCTAACCTAACCTAACCTAACCTAACCTAACCTAACCCTAACCACTCACCCTAACCTTAACCCTAACCCAAAACCCAACCCTAACCCTAACCCAAAACCCTACCCTAAACCTAACCCTAACCTAACCTAACGTAACCCTAACCCTAACACTAACCCAACTCTAATCCTAAACCAACCCTAAAGCTAACCCAAACCTAACCCTAACCATAACCCTGACCCTGACCCTGACGCTGACCCTGACCCTGACCCTGACCATGACCCTAACCTAATCCTAATCCTAATCCTAACCCTATCCCAAACCCTAACCCTAACCCTAACCCTAGCCCTAGCCCTAACCCTATCCCTAACGTTAACCCTAACCCTAACCCTACCCTAAGCCTAACCCTAACCCTAACTTAACCTAACCCTAATGTCACCCTAACACTAACCCTAACCTAACCCTACCTTAACCCTAAGTCTAACCCAAAACCCAACCCTAACGCAAAACCCTACCCTAACCCAACCATAACCCTAACCCTAACCCTAACCCTAACCCAAACCCTATCTCCAGCCCCTAACCCAACCCTAACTAACCATAATGCTAACCCTACCCTAACCCTAACCAAGACCTTACCTCACCTAACCTAACCTAACCTAAACCTATCCCTAACCCTAACCCTAACCTAACCTAACCTAACCTAACCCTAACCACTCACCCTAACCTTAACCCTAACCCTAACCCTAACACTAACCCAACTCTAATCCTAAACCAACCCTAAAGCTAACCCAACCCTAACCTAACCATAACCCTGACCCTGACCCTGACCCTGACCCTGACCCTAACCCTAACCCTAATCCTAACCCTAACCCTAACCTAACCTAACCTAACCTAACCTAACCTATCCTACCCTAACCTGACCTAACCTAACCTAACCTAACCCTATCCCAAACACTAAGCCTAACCCTATCCCTAACGTTAACCCTAACCCTACCATAAGCCTAACCCTAACCCTAACTTAACCTAACCCTAATGTCACCCTAACACTAACCCTAACCTAACCCTACCTTAACCCTAACTCTAACTCTATCCCAAAACCCAACCCTAACCCTAACCCAAAACACTACTCTAACCCTAACCCTAACCCAACCATAACCATAACCCTTACCCTAACCCTAACCCTAACCCTAACCCTAACCCTAACCCAAAACTCTAACTCTAACCCCTAACCCAAACCTAACTAACCATAACGCTAACCCTACCCTAACCCTAACCAAGACCTTACCTAACCTAACCTAACCCTAACCACTCACCCTAACGTTAACCCTAACCCAAACCCTAACCCTAACCCTAACCTTAACCCTAACCTTAACCCTAAACCTATCCCTAACCCTGACCCTGAACTAATCCAACCCTAAATCTAACCCAACCCCAACTTAACCCTGACCCTAACCCCTAACATGAACCTAAGCCTAACCCTAACCCTAACCCTAACTCTATCCCTATCCCTATCCCTATCCCTATCCGTATCCGTATCCGTATCCCTATCCCTATCCCTATCCCTATCCCTATCCCAATCCATATCCCTAACCTGAACCTAACCTGAAATTATTTCTAACCCTAACCCTAACCCTAACCCTGACCCTGACACTAACCCTATCCCTA
>CM065674.1:11192701-11197701 GCA_033220385.1 Triplophysa yarkandensis
AACCTTAACCCTAACCCTATCCCTAACGTCAACCCTAACCCTAACCCTAACCCTACCCTAAGCCTAACCCTAAACCTAACCCTAACCCTAACCCTAACCCTAACCCTAACCCTAACCCTAACCCTAACCCTAACCCTAACCCTAACCCTAACCTTAACCCTAACCCTAACCTAACCTAACCTAACCTAACCTAACCTAACCTAACCTAACCCCAACTCTAACCCATAACCCTAACCCTACCATAACCCTAACGCTAACGTTAACGCTAACGCTAACCCAACCTAACACTAACCCTAAGCCTAACCCTAACCCTTACCCTAAGCCTGACCCTGACCCTAATCCAATCCTAAAGCTAACCCAACCCCAACCTAACCCTAACCCGAACACCTACCCTAACCCTAACCCTAACCCTAACCTTGAACCTGACCCTAACCCTATCTCTAACCCAATCCTAACTCCAACCCAAATACAAACAATAATCCAACACTAAAGCTAACCCAACTCCGACCTAAACCTAACCCTGACCCTGACCCTACCGTAACCCTAACCCTAACCCTAACCCTAACTAACCCTAAACCTAACCCCTAACCCTATTCCTAACCTAACACTAACCCTAAACCTAACCCTAACCCTATCCCTATCCCTATCCCTATCCCTATCCGTAACCCTAACCCTAACCCTAAATCAACACTTTCCCTAAACCAACCCTAAAGCTTACCCGATCCTAACCTAACCCAAACCTTAACCCTAACCCTGACCCTAACTTAACCCTAACCCTAACCCTATCCCTATCCCAAACCCTTACCCTTACACTTACCCTTACCCTTACCCTAACCCTAACCCTAAACCTAACCCTACCCTAAGCCTAACCCTAACCCTAACACTAACCCTAACCCTAACCCTAACCCTAACCCTAACCCTAACCTAACCCTAACCCTAACCCTAACCCTAACCCAACTCTTACCCTAATCCAACCCTAAAACAAACACAGCCCTAACCTTAACCTTAACCTTAACCCTAACCTTACTTTATCCCTATCCAGATACCAAACCCTAACCCTACCCTAAACCTAACCCTTACCCTTACCCTAACCCTAACCCTAACCCTAACCCTAACCCTAACCCTAACCCTAACCTTAACCTTAACCTAACCCTAACCCTAACCCTAACCCAACTCTTACCCTAAACCAACCCTATGCTAACCCAACCCTAACCTAATCCTTACACTAACCTAACCTAACCTAACCCTAACAACTCACCCTAACCTTAACCCTAACCCTAACCCTAACCCTAACCTTAACCCTAACCTTATCCCTATCCCTATCCCTATCCCTATCCCTATCCCTATCCCTATCCCTATCCCTAACCCTGACCCTGAACTAATCCAACCCTAAATCTAACACAACCCGAACTTAACCCTGACCCTAACCCCTAACCTGAACCTAAGCTTAACCCTAACCCTAACCCTAACCCTGACCCTGACACTAACCCTAACCCTAACCCTAACCCTAACCCTATCCCTATCCCTATAACTATACCTATCCCTATCCCTATCCCTATCCCTATCCCTATCCCTATCCCAATCCATATCCCTAACCCTAACCCTAACCCTAACCCAACCCTAACCCTAACCCTAACCCTTATCCAACGCTAAATCTAACCCAACCCCAACCTAACTCTAACCCTGACCCTGACCCTAACCCTCTCCCTAACCCTAACCCTAACCCTAACCCTAACCCTAACCCTATCCTAACCTAACCCTATCCCTATCCCTATCCCTAACCATATCCCTATCCCTATACCTATCCCTATCCCTATCCCTAACCCTATCCCTATACCTATCCCTAACCCTAACCCTAACCCTACCCTAACCTAACCTAACCTAACCTAACCTAACCTAACCCAACCCAACCGTACCCCTAACCATACCCCTAACACTAAACTCAACCCCGACCTAACCCTAACCCTGACCCTGACCCTAACCGTAACCCTAACCCTAACCCTAACACTAACACTAACCCTAACCCTAACCCTGATCTAACCTAACCTAACCTAACCTAACCCAACCTAACCCTAACCCTAACCCTAACTCTAACCCTAACTAACCCTAAACCTTAACCTAACCTAAACTAACCTAAACCCTAACCCTAACACTAACCCAACTCTAATCCTAAACCAACCTTAAAGCTTACCCAACCCTAACCTAACCATAAACCTGACCCTGACCCTGACCCTGACGCTGACCCTGACCCTGACCCTAACCCTAACCCTAACCTAACCTAACCCTAACCCTAACCTAACCTAACCTAACCTAACCTAACCTAACCTAACCCTATCCCTATCCCAAACCCTAACCCTAACCCTAACCCTATCCCTATCCCTAACGTTAACCCTAACCCTAACACTACCCTAAGCCTAAACCTAACCCTAACCCTAACCCTAACCCTAACCCCAACCCTAACCCTAACCCTAACCTTAACCTTAACCCTAACCCTATCCCTAACGTCAACCCTAACCCTAACCCTAACCCTACCCTAAGCCTAACCCTAAACCTAACCCTAACCCTAACCCTAACCCTAACCCTAACCCTAACCTTAACCTTAACCCTAACCCTAACCTAACCTAACCTAACCTAACCCCAACTCTAACCCATAACCCTAACCCTACCATAACCCTAACGCTAACGTTAACGCTAACGCTAACCCAACCTAACACTAACCTTAAGCCTAACCCTAACCCTTACCCTAAGCCTGACCCTGACCCTAATCCAATCCTAAAGCTAACCCAACCCCAACCTAACCCTAACCCGAACACCTACCCTAACCCTAACCCTAACCCTAACCTTGAACCTGACCCTAACCCTATCTCTAACCCAATCCTAACTCCAACCCAAATACTAACAATAATCCAACACTAAAGCTAACCCAACTCCGACCTAAACCTAACCCTGACCCTGACCCTACCGTAACCCTAACCCTAACCCTAAACCTAACTAACCCTAAACCTAACCCCTAACCCTATTCCTAACCTAACACTAACCCTAAACCTAACCCTAACCCTATCCCTATCCCTATCCCTATCCCTATCCCTATCCCTATCCCTATCCGTAACCCTAACCCTAACCCTAAATCAACACTTTCCCTAAACCAACCCTAAAGCTTACCCGATCCTAACCTAACCCAAACCTTAACCCTAACCCTGACCCTAACTTAACCCTAACCCTAACCCTATCCCTATCCCAAACCCTTACCCTTACACTTACCCTTACCCTAACCCTAACCCTAACCCTAACCCTAAACCTAACCCTACCCTAAGCCTAACCCTAACCCTAACACTAACCCTAACCCTAACCCTAACCCTAACCCTAACCCTAACCCAACTCTTACCCTAATCCAACCCTAAAACAAACACAGACCTAACCTTAACCTTAACCTTAACCCTAACCTTACTTTATCCCTATCCAGATACCAAACCCTAACCCTACCCTAAACCTAACCCTTACCCTTACCCTAACCCTAACCCTAACCCTAACCCTAACCCTAACCCTAACCTTAACCTTAACCTTAACCTAACCCTAACCCTAACCCTAACCCTAACCCAACTCTTACCCTAAACCAACCCTATGCTAACCCAACCCTAACCTAATCCTTACACTAACCTAACCTAACCTAACCCTAACAACTCACCCTAACCTTAACCCTAACCCTAACCCTAACCCTAACCTTAACCCTAACCTTATCCCTATCCCTATCCCTATCCCTATCCCTAACCCTGACCCTGAACTAATCCAACCCTAAATCTAACCCAACCCCAACTTAACCCTGACCCTAACCCCTAACCTGAACCTAAGCCTAACCCTAACCCTATCCCTATAACTATACCTATCCCTATCCCTATCCCTATCCCTAACCCTATCCCTATCCCTATCCCTATCCCTATCCCTATCCTAATCCATATCCCTAACCTGAACCTAACCTTAACCCTAACCCTAACCCTAACCCTAACCCTAACCCTAACCCTAACCCTATCCCTATCCCTATCCCTATCCTAATCCATATCCCTAACCTGAACCTAACCCTAACCCTAACCCTAACCCTAACCCTAGCCCTGACCCTGACACTAACCCTATTCCTATCCCTATCCCTATCCCTATACCTATACCTATCCCTATCCCAATCCCTAACCCTAACCCTAACCCAACCCTAACCCTAACCCTAACCCTTATCCAACGCTAAATCTAACCCAACCTAACTCTAACCCTGACCCTGACCCTAACCCTAACCCTAACCCTAACACTCTCCCTAACCCTAACCCTAACCCTAACCCTATCCTAACATAACCTAACCTAACCTAACCTAACCTAACCTAACCTAACCTAACCTAACCCTATACCTATCCCTATCCCTAACCCTATCCCTATACCTATCCCTATCCCTAACCCTACCCTAACCTAACCTAACCTAACCTAACCTAACCTAACCCAACCCAACCATACCCCTAACCATACCCCTAACACTAAACTTAACCCCGACCTAACCCTAACCCTGACCCTGACCCTAACCGTAACCCTAACCCTAACCCTAACACTAACACTAACCCTAACCCTAACCCTAACCCTAATCCTGATCTAACCTAACCTAACCTAACCTAACCCAACCTAACCCTAACCCTAACCCTAACTCTAACCCTAACTAACCCTAAACCTTAACCTAACCTAAACTAACCTAAACCCTAACCCTAACACTAACCCAACTCTAATCCTAAACCAACCCTAAAGCTTACCCAACCCTAACCTAACCATAAACCTGACCCTGACCCTGACCCTGACGCTGACCCTGACCCTGACCCTGACCCTAACCCTAACCCTAACCTAACCCTAACCCTAACCTAACCTAACCTAACCTAACCCTATCCCTATCCCTATCCCAAACCCTAACCCTAACCCTAACCCTAACCCTAACCCTATCCCTATCCCTAACGTTAACCCTAACCCTAACACTA
>CM065674.1:11202701-11222701 GCA_033220385.1 Triplophysa yarkandensis
CCCTAACACTAACCCAACTCTAATCCTAAACCAACCCTAAAGCTTACCCAACCCTAACCTAACCCTAACTATAACCCTGACCCTGACCCTGACGCTGACCCTGAGCCTGACCCTGACCCTAACCTAATCCTAACCCTAACCCTAACCCTAACCTAACCTAACATAACCTAACCCTTTCCCAAACCCTAACCCAGCCCTATCCCTAACGTTTACCCTAACCCTAACCCTACCCTAAGCCTAACCCTTAACCTAACCCTAACCCTAACCTAACCTAACCTAACCTAACCTAACCTAACCCCAACTCTAACCCATAACCCTAACCCAACCATAACCCTAACGCTAACGTTAACGCTAACCCAACCTAACACTAAGCCTAAGCCTAACCCTAACCATAACCCTAACCCTAAAACTAACCCTAAGCCTGAACCTGACCCTAATCCAATCCTAAAGCTAACCCAACCCCAACCTAACCCAAACCCGAAAACCCACCCTGACCCTAACCCTAACCCTAACCCTAACCTTGAACCTGACCCTAACCCTATCTCTAACCCTATCCTAACCCCAACCCAAATACTAACAATAATCCAACACTAAAGCTAACCCAACTCCGACCTAACCCTGACCCTACCGTAACCCTAACCCTAACCCTAACCCTAACTAACCCCAAACCTAACCCCTAACCCTAACCCTAACCTTAACCTTAACCCTAACTCTAACTCTAACCCTGAGCCTGACCCTAACCCTAACCCTAACCCTAACCCTCTCCCTAACCCTAACCCTATCCTAACCTAACCTAAACTAACCTAACCTAACCTAACCTAACCTAACCTAACCCTATCCCTATCCCTATCCCTATCCCTAACCCTATCCCTATCCCTAACCCTACCCTACCCTAACCTAACCTAACCTAACCTAACCTAACCTAACCCAACCCAACCGTATCCCTAACCATACCCCTAACACTAAACTCAACCCCGACCTAACCCTGACCCTGACCCTGACCCTAACCCTAACATAACCCTAACCCTATCCCTATCCCTATCCCTAAGCCTAACTCTAACCCTAACCCTAACCCTAACCCTAACCCTAACCTAACCCCAACTCTAACCCATAACCCTAACCCAACCATAACCCTAACGCTAACGTTAACGCTAACCCAACCTAACACTAAGCCTAACCCTAACCCTAACCCTAACCCTAACCCTAATCCTAAGCCTGACCCTGACCCTAATCCAATCCTAAAGCTAACCCAACCCCAACCTAACCCAAACCCGAAAACCTACCCTGACCCTAACCCTAACCTTGAACCTGAACCTAACCCTATCTCTAACCCAATCCTAACCCCAACCCAAATACTAACAATAATCCAACACTAAAGCTAACCCAACTCCGACCTAACCCTAACCCTGACCCTGACCCTACTGTAACCCTAACCCTAACCCTAACCCTAACCCTAACTAACCCTAAACCTAACTCCTAACCCTAACCCTAACCTTAACCCTAACTCTAACTCTAACCCTGACCCTGACCCTAACCCTAACCCTAACCCTAACCCTAACCCTAACCCTCTCCCTAACCCTAACCCTCTCCCTAACCCTAACCCTAACCCTATCCTAACCTAACCTAACCTAACCTAACCTAACCTAACCTAACCTAACCTAACCTAACCTAACCTAACCTAACCTAACCTAACCCTATCCCTATCCCTATCCCTATCCCTAACCCTATCCCTATCCCTAACCCTACCCTAACCTAACCTAACCCAACCCAACCCAACCGTATCCCTAACCATACCCCTAACACTAAACTCAACCCCGACCTAACCCTAACCCTGACCCTGACCCTAACTCTAACCGTAACCCTAACCCTAACCCTAACCCTAACCCTAACCTAACCTAACCTAACCTAACCTAACCTAACCTAACCTAACCCAATCTAACGTAACCCTAACCCTAACTCTAACCCTAACTAACCCTAAACCCTAACCTAACCTAACCTAACCTAACCCTAACCCTAACCCTAACCCTAACCCTAACCCTAACCCTAACCCTAACCCTAACACTAACCCAACTCTAATCCTAAACCAACCCTAAAGCTTACCCAACCCTAACCTAACCCTAACCATAACCCTGACCCTGACCCTGACCCTGACCCTGACGCTGACCCTGACCCTGACCCTGACCCTAACATAATCCTAACCCTAACCCTAACCTAACCTAACCTAACCTAACCTAACCTAACCTAACCTAACCTAACCTAACCCTATCCCAAACCCTAACCCTAACCCTAACCCTAACCCTAACCCTAACCCTATCCCTATCCCTAACGTTAACCCTAACCCTACACTAAGCCTAACCCTAAACCTAACCCTAACCCTAACCCTAACCTAACCTAACCTAACCTAACCTAACCTAACCTAACCTAACCCCAACTCTAACCCATAACCCTAACCCAACCATAACCCTAACGCTAACGTTAACGCTAACCCAACCTAACGCTAAGCCTAACCCTAAGCCTAACCCTAACCCTAACCCTAAGCCTGACCCTGACCCTAATCCAATCCTAAAGCTAACCCAACCCCAACCTAACCCAAACCCGAAAACCTACCCTGACCCTAACCCTAACCTTGAACCTGATCCTAAGCCTATCTCTAACCCAATCCTAACCCCAACCCAAATACTAACAATAATCCAACACTAAAGCTAACCCAACTCCGACCTAACCCTAACCCTGACCCTGACCCTACCGTAACCCTAATCCTAACCCTAAGCCTAACCCTAACTAACCCTAAACCTAACCCCTAACACTATTCCTAACCTAACACTAACCCTAACCCTAACCCTAACCCTAACCCTATCCATATCCCTAACCCTAACCCTAAACCAACTCTTTCTCTAAACCAACCCTAAAGCTAACCCGATCCTAACCTAACCCAAACCCAAACCCTAACCCTAACCCTAACCCTAACCTAACCTAACCTAACCTAACCTAACCCAACCTAACGTAAACCCTAACCCTAACTCTAAGCCTAACTAACCCTAAACCCTAACCTAACCTAACCTAACCCTAACCCAACTCTTACCCTAAACCAACCCTCAAGCTAACCCAGCCCTAACCTTAACCTTAACCCTAACCTTACTTTATCCCTATCCAGATACTGTGGAAAATGATAAATTCTTATGTTGCATTAAACAGCTTTTATGATTTTATGTTTTATTAAACAATGCTGTATTAATCATCTTTCTAATACAATATTATGCTCTTATGTTTTATTAATTGATGTTTTATGAACCATTCATTAGCAATAAGTGCATTAAAATATAACCATATGTCTCCTGCTATGAATTTCTCAAAGCTGTGTGCAAATAAGGATGTGCTACAACAGGAATGTGTGTGTGAGTGTAAACGGGAAGAAAGCTAAGGCCTGTAATGCATGGAGCTGACCTTAAGCTGACCTTAAGAACTAAACAACAAGATTTAAGATGCACTTATACTGAGGATGTACGTCCTGTAATGTCTCAAGCTGACCATAAGTTGACCTTAAGAACAAAACAACAAGATTTAAGGTGCACCTATACTGAGGGTGTACTGATCGGAGACATACACACACACATTCCATACCATATAAGAAAAAAAAAGATGATGATATATTGTTTCCGGGAAAACAAAGAAACTTAGTTGTTTTGCAGAAACTAAAGGGGAAGTCTGCCATTGACCAAAGGAGACAAAGGACTGATCAGCCATTGGTGGGAACCAGGGAAAACCTCCAACCACTCCGAAGGTAGAACGACAATACATACTATAAATATTGTGTGATTTTGTTACTGAGTTGTTGGTCAGTGTGAAAGTCGTGGACTGACAACCCAACGCTGTATTCTGATCAATAAAGTTTCAACTTATTCGACAAGTCTGATCTCCGATTTTTGAACACGTTAAGGACATTTTTTCGTAAGGTCCTTCAAATGGTCACCCCGACGTGATCGGCAGAGACGACATGATCGGCAGAGAGGACGAATTCATAAAGACACAGTTCCCTGAGGAGGACACACAGAGAGGATTCGATTTCAACACAAGTGGCCACTAAATAAAAAGGTAAGCAGAAACCTGTTATATCAAATTCTGCAGATTGGACATTGTCAAATTAAATGTGTTGGAATTGAAAAAACTCATTTGTGTGTAGAATAAATTATGAATGATTGAGAATTTATTGATCAGAATAAAAGTTACCTGGTTTATACACCGGGAGAGGGCGTCGTCCCTAAAGGTTAAAAAGTTACCTGGTTTATACACCGGGAGAGGGCGTCGTCCCTAAAGTTTAAAAGTTACCTGGTTTACACACCGGGAGAGGGCTTCGTCCCTAAAGGTTAAAAGTTACCTGGTTTATACACCGGCAGAGGGCGTCGTCCCTAAAGGTTAAAAGTTACCTGGTTTACACACCGGGAGAGGGCTTCGTCCCTAAAGGTATTTTTAAGGTTAAAAGGTTAAAAGAGCGTCGTCCCTAAAGGTTTATTTTTAGATAACGGGCGTCGTTCCCGTAAGGTATTTATAAGGTTAAAAGGGCGTCGTCCCTAAAGGTTTATTTTCTTTGATTTGAAAGTAATAAGGTGTTAAGAGATGGAGGTCGTATTTTTGTAGTAATGGAGTTAGATAAGATGCGCGAGGTAGAAGGAAAAGATCGGGATGTAAAGTCACAATGGGACAAGATTGTAAAGATGTTGTTAGCGCAGACAGAGGGTAAACATCAGAAGAAAGAAACAAAATTGTGGGAAGGCATATGGAGTCAGATGTGTGACACATGTGGATGGTTAGATCCTGAAAAGGTCTGTGTTAAGATTACGCACAAAATTTTGGAACTAGAAAGATGTGCAGGTGTGAGACTAAAGAAACTTATGGAGGAAAAGGAGAATTTGAGTTGGGTTAATAAGGGTAAACAGGCTAAAGATGAAGAAAAGTTGAGAAATGAGTTAAGGTTGTGGACTCGTATAGCACTGGTGACATGCTTGCTGTTTCCTATCAAGAAAGAGAAGGTTGACAAGCCGTAGGCTGAGGGTGTACTGAAGAAAGAGACAGGAAGTGAGCAGAGTAGTGAAAGAGTGATCCCGCCCATTTACCCGGATTTGGGAGTGGTTAGAGAAGGAAGTTATGTGAAGCCACCTCCCTATGCTCCTGCGCCATCTGGTGGCATCAAAGCACAACAACAGGTACAGGTAAATGTGAAGGATTCATTAGTAGAAGTAGATATAGAAGAGCTATCAGATATACAGAAGGAAGTAGAGGAGTTGAGACAGAAAGTGTATGATATTGAAGGAGCCATGAGACAGGAAAGAGAGTTAGGAGTATGTGACAATGGAGAAATAGAAGGAAATGTAATGGGGGCATCCCAGGAATTTGTAGATTGTGGATCTCATAGACAGTCACAGTATTCATACAAAGAACAGGATGACAACGTGGAGGATTATGGAAAGCAGGACAGTGAAGATGATTGTCAGTCTAAGACTTTCGAGGGGAAAACTAGGGGTAGAAATAGAGTAAGGGAAACAAGAAGACCCATCACAAGGGATCGTGAAATGAAGCTGATTGTCAAAGGGGGGGCATTAGATGTAGAAGTGGGGGGGGCCTCACCAGTGGCAAATAGAACAAGATGTAAACAAAAGCAGATGGATGGCCTATCTCCACGTACTTCCGTACACCCGGAAAGACCATATAGATCTCACAGTCTATCTCCAGTCAGGGAGACATTCCATTCTTTTAGGCAGTTGAATGCTGGTAACCAGATGCCTCTAGTGGACGCAGGATCTGGTAGACCCAGATACCAACCATGGCCTCATGGAGATATGACAGCTATATTGGATAAACTGCCACCCATTACAAATGGCGGCGGCAGATGGCTTACTAAATTACAAGCCTTATGTCATGGCACAGTACTGGCGTTAAGAGATATCCGTTGTTTAATGGGACAAATTTTCACAGTGACACAAATGAATGAACTTGAAGATAATGCAAACACAGTGGGTTGTGATAACAATATGCCGTTTATTCAGGTAGCCACCGACATTGCTATAGCTCTTAAGGAACAATTTCCTACACCAGAAACAGTTTATCAGAACATTAAATTCAAACATAAACCAGATGAAACCGGTGCAGAGTATTATTTCAGGTGTGCGGGTTTGTGGGAAGGTATGGTGGAAGAAAATAGTCTGACAAAACCAGTTACTCGAGGCATTTTCAGAGCAGCTGTACTGGCAGGGGCTCCTAAAGGAGTGAAACAGGCTATGGAGAGCAATCCAGATAACGCAGTAGCCAAGAACCCAGAGTGGGAAAGAAGGCTAGTTATCCATTTTGATAAAATATCATAACAAAAGAGCAGGGAAGAGGAAGAATTAGAAAATGCAAAATCTCAATTAATTAAGATGCAATTGGAGGCAGCGAAGACAAACAATAAAAAGCCAAAGCAGATGACACAAGCACCGCCGTACCCCAGTGACGGTAATGGGGTGCCAGAAGGGGGCGCCACCAACTCCATCAGTTGTTCCACCATTTGTTGGTTATGATCAGGGAAATACTTATCAGAGAGGTCCTCCAAGAGGAGGCCAAAGGGGTGGTTATAGACAAAGGGGTAGAGGTTATTGGGGTAGAGGCCCTACCGGCAGATGGATGGAGCACAGTGAGGATGGGTGTTTCGTGTGTGGGGCACCGGGCCACTGGAGGAACGAATGTCCTTCGAGAAGGGGCGGTCAGAGACCAGGACCACCCCGTGGTAGTTATGGTCCGATGCAGCACGGACCCAGGGGACGTGGCAGACCCCAAGGCGCACCACACCAACACCCTCACTCAGGCCAAGACTCTTCCAGCTTCCAAGCACCTGCAATTCAAGCATGCGGTCCCGGAGAGGAGGACCAGAGCTACTGAAGGGGCCCACAGAGAAAGACTGTGAGAGGTTTGGCTGAGCCTCTCATGAGTATAGTGGTCAACAACAAACCACTACAAGCCTTAGTTGACACTGGGGCTACCTACTCCACCATTACAAGTGACTGTATCACTAATGGACAATTAAGTGATGAGACTGTGGGAGTAATAGGTTTCTCTGGGGTACCTGAACATTGGCCTATGACAATACCCATTACAACCAAAGTGGCAAACCAGTGTCTTACGCATTCGTTTCTCTGTTCTGACAACACTCCTATCCCTTTGCTCGGTAGAGATTTATTAATCAAATTGAGGGCTAGTATTTTATGCTCCCCTGATGGAGTTGTGGTTGTGTTTCCGGATGGTACCTCAATTAATTGCTCAATGGAACCAGGGGGTGCTAGAACCCAAAATGTTCTGTTAGGGGGACCCCTACAGGAAATGGCCGACATCTTTTGGGTGGAACTTGATATTTCTGCCACTTTTAACAGTGTAACCACACTTTACAATCAACATTTATCATGGATAAAAGAACTAGCTGTCTATCTGCCTCCCATTGATCCATTACATTGCACATTGGTTTATGATAGAACTGGCAATGTTACATATCAACATATGTTCCAAGAAGTATTAGGAGATGTGTGGCATTTAGAGGGTAAGGGTCTTTATGTGGGAAAAGAAGGTGTAGTTGCACCTATTGTACTCACTCCTGAACAGAATAAATGGTATTGCATGCAAAACAATGCAGACCCACATATTTCAATGGCACTGCATCCAGGCCATGAAGCACGAGAGTTAGGTGGCATGACAAAGAGATTAAACAAGGTAACAGATTGGGAGCCCAGTCACATGCAGGGTGTTCTGTTTCTGTCTCGACTAATTCTTACTGGATAAATCAATCAACAAGTGACGAGGGAATACTTACACACAAACAAATTTAAAGAAGTCATGGTAGGGAATTGACAGACGGCCCGGGGGCCGACGATTTGATAGCAAAACAACCTGATGACCTATGGTCACAAGGGCCCACTGATGTGGGATATTGTAATATTCCCCCTGTCACTTTTGATCTATCTGAAACCACTCCGCTTTGGGTCTCACAGTACAGTAACAAACCAGAAGCGGAGGAAGGGATAGCAGAAACTGTTAAAGGCCTGGTTGAAAAGGGTGTTCTCACCCCATGGCAATCCAGATGGAACACACCCATTTTTCCTGTACAGAAAACTGGTACAGGCAAATACCGATTGGTACACGATCTGAGAAGAATTAATGAATTAGTGACAACCCAAACATTAGCTGTACCCAACCCTTATACCGCGATCTCTAATCTTACTCCAGCACATCAATGGTTCACCTGTATACACCTGGCTAATGCATTCTTTTGCATTCCCATCGCTGATGAGTGTAAATCGTGTCTGGCATTCACATACAGAGGCACACAGTACTCATACAATCGGTTGCCCCAAGGCTTCAAACTCTCACCAGGCATTTTTAATCAGGTTTTGAGACAACACTTAGAACAATGTGTATTACCAGAGGGGTGTGTGGTAATAATGTATGTTGACGACATTCTGCTGGCAGCAGAAACTAATGATGATTGTTTAAAGGCTACAAACATTATTCTCACACAACTCCACAGGGCTGGGTTTAAAGTAAGTAAAGACAAGCTACAAGTTAGCAGACCAGCCGTAACATTCATGGGTAGACTGATCACAGGTCAGGGATCCACACTCTCCCATCGTCAGCGAGATGCCATTTAACACATCCAAAACCGACAACGGTTGTCTTGTTGTCTTTTCTGGGGCTGACAGGGTTCAGCCGCTATTACATACCTCAGTATGTAGCTGTTACCACACCTTTGAGAGACATGGTCAGGAAGTTGGTTATGAGAAATCTCACGGGTAAACTAGAGTGGACGGTGGAGGCTGAAGAAGCTTTCACTGAATTAAAGGCCCAGATGTCACATGCCGCCTATTTACATAGCCCAGACTACCAATTAGGTTTCTTTCTAGACGTGTCTGAGACTCAAGACAGCGCACATGGTGTTCTTTTCCAAAAACATACAGGGAATCGTAGAGTACTCATGTATGCTAGCTGTACGCTCGATCCAATTGAACAGCGCCAACCCGAATGTGCCAGATTTGCAGCAGGCTTAGCAAAGATTGTAAAAAAGACTGCACACATAGTCATGGGCCACCTGCTAACAGTTCTTACTACTCATTCTGTTATGGCTTTTGTCAACTCGTCCTCGTTCACATTCTCGCCCCTAAGGCAAAGGAGACTGGCAAGATGTCTGACAGCTCCGAACATTACCTACACTCATGAAGGCATCAACATGGCAGACTTGATGACGAGCGGGGAACCACATGACTGTGTACCGCTCTCAGAGAGGGCCAGCAGGGTCAGAGACAATTTTCATGCATCACCACTAACACCACACTCAGAGGTAATCACTCTTTTCACTGATGGCTAATGTTTTAGATCACCAGATGGAAGTCTAACGTCAGCATTTGCTGTTGTCCAACTTGTACCAGACGGGTTTCAGACACGACTGGCCATGAAACTCACAGGTAAACAATCAGCACAGCGAGCTGAACTGATTGCCGTCACTAATGCACTGAAATTAGCAGACAGTTGCAAGGTGAATATTTACATAGATTCTGCATATGTAGTGGGCATAGTACATGTGGAGCTTCCAGTATGGCAGCGTACTGGTTTTGTTACAACATCAGGTAGACCCATCACACATGGAGCTGAGGCACGAGACCTTTTAGAGGCCCTGATGCTGCCTGAGGAGGTGGCTATTGTGAAGTGTCAGGGACACTCAAAAACTAAGAGTGTGGAGGCTAAGGGTAACGATGCAGCTGACTTAGCAGCAAAGCAAGCAGCCGGTTATGTTAGCAGTATGATGGCAGTCACCGTGAATGACTGCCTATACGACTCGCTGTTACCTGAGTTATCATGCAGCATCAGGCTGACTCCTCACCTGAGGAAAAGTCTGTATGGCTGGACTCTGGAGCTCAGCGTGCTGAGAATGGTTTATGGCAATTTAAAGATGGACGTCCGGCCATGCCACTTAGCCTTTCCAACTCTCTAATGACTGAGGCACACACACATTCTCATGTAGGAGCAAAACAAATGTTAACTACACTGAAGCATTGGTGGCACCCTTCCATGGCTACCATGGTATCACATTTTGTTTTGTCCTGTGCTATTTGCCAGCAGTACAATAGCAAACCAACATTGAAGCAACCCAGAGGCTGTTTTACACCTCTCCGTGGTCCTGGTGAGGAATTGGTGATAGATTTCACAGATATGATACAAAAGGTTCAAGGGAAGAGGTACTTATTAGTCATGGTGGATCAGTTCACAGGGTGGCCTGAGGCATATCCTGTAGGGTGTGAAGACAGTACAGCTGTTATAAAGTGCCTGGTTAATCATTATATCCTGCACTATGGTTTTCCAAGAAGAATCAGATCAGACAATGGTTCTCATTTCAAAAATGAACATCTCAGAGTGGTAGAACAATCATTGGGACTGAAACATGTTTTTGGAGCAGTTTATCACCCTCAAAGTCAAGGTAAAGTTGAGCGCATGAACCTCACTTTAAAACTAAAATTGGCTAAAATCTGTGCACAGACCAAATTGTCCTGGCTTTCAGCCTTACCATTAGCATTAATGTCAGTCCGATCATCCATAAACAGAAGCTCAGGTTTTACCCCTTTTGAACTGTTTACAGGCAGACCGTTCCCAGGACCCTGTCATCCGGCTGAACTCGAAAACCTGCCCAAATTATCTCATGGTGCATATTTTGATAAGCTAACTGCTATGATTAAGCTTTTCTCCCACCAGATTCCAGAAGCTGATTCCGACGCCAAAACACCATCTGATCCGGCGCAGTCGCAGTGGGTCCGACTGAAGCAATTCAGGCGTAAATGGTCCGAACCTAGATGGACTGAGCCATTGAGAGTCACTGCCAGAACCTCACATTGTGTCCGCTTACAAGGAAAAGGCGACACATGGTATCATTTAACTTCTTGTGTTAACTGTGATCCACCAAACAGGTCATTATCCGAGACTGCTGTGGACCTGAGGACTCAGGTCCAAGAGAGGGAGGATAAGGAGGACAGAGAAACCGAAACCTCTGACAACAAACAAAGTGGAAATTTAATAATTTTGTTTCAAACAGGTGATCTTTTTTCAAGCCCACATGGGGAACCTCTAGCACACTGTGTAAGTGCAGATTGTGCATATGGAGCAGGCATTGCAACCACTTTCAGAGACAAGTACGGTGTAAACAAAGTGAAACAACAGAACAAGGGAGTAGGAGAGTGTGCTGTTACACATGAAAACGACGGTAGAACCGTTTTTCACTTAATCACAAAGAAGTTGTGTACAGACAAGCCCACATATCAAGATTTCACCAGTAGTTTGACATGCATGAGAGACTGGTGTGTGCAACATAGTATAGAGAGTGTCTCAGCACCCCGGCTGGGGTGTGGATTAGATGGACTAAATTTTGATAGAGTTACAGAAATTCTAAGAGAAGTGTTTGCTAACACAAATATGACTGTAACGATATATTCATTGTAGATGTGATAATCAACATATTAGTGGTATTAATGCTTCAGTATAGAAGTGATTGATTTTCATTTATTGATCATATGTTTTCACATTCTCTTTAGCCTACAAAAATTTTATTTTTTTCCTTTTATTAATTTCTTTCACAATTTTTTGTATTCTTTTACATTACTACAGTTATGGTATCCACTAAAATGAGGGTGTGGGATAACTGGAAGTCTTCCATAATCCTGGGCATCATTGCCATCATAGTGGTGAGCATTATTTTAGGAATAGAAAAGAGACAAGAGAGTGGGACTCGACCAAGAAGGTCAGTGAACCCTGACCCATGTTTTAGACGATTTGAAAAGGGAATCGAGTTAGACTATGAGAATGGTTCAACAACAGCATTCACATTTGATCTGTGCAGTGTTATCAACTGTCATGGTAAAAATGCTAGTTACAGGGGACATAAGTTGTATGTATGCAGTTCTTACGTGTTAGAGCATACATGTAATACAAATAGTGATAGAAAGATATCCGCCTGTCCTGCTTGGAATGATGTTAAAAAAAAACACAGGTCCATGGACCCCGAGGGGAGGGAGTGAAGGTATACCAGAAGGATGGAGAAAGGTGTCATTTCAAAGGGATTTTAGT
Source organism: Triplophysa yarkandensis (assembly GCA_033220385.1). Taxonomy (NCBI): domain Eukaryota; kingdom Metazoa; phylum Chordata; class Actinopteri; order Cypriniformes; family Nemacheilidae; genus Triplophysa; species Triplophysa yarkandensis. Next base: position 11,214,825 of record CM065674.1, read on the forward strand.
CCCAACCAAAATCCAATCACTCTCTCATTAGGAGGAATACAACATGTTAGTGAATTATCGTCCCTCAGATACCCTATTCCGAAAAATCATACATATATTACTCTAGGTGTTGAAATGGAGGGAAAAGATCCAATAGGGCTAATTAAAATCAACATAATCTCCAGAAATGGAACAGGAAGAAATAAAACTATTCCAATTAAAACGATGAACCATAAGAATGTTGAGATAGACTACACTAAGTTGAGCCCTGGAGACATGATTGAGAAAGCAACAGGGTACGGAGAGACCAATTTGTGGTTAGAATGGTTAATAAACACGGCTAAAGAACAACATTTAGACGACTGTATAGCTTGTGCAAGTGCTAGACCAAAACTACACATAGAACCAGCACCCCTGTATCCTAATGATACGTGGGGTTACGAGTGTATGTTATCATTAACTAGGACACTGGGATCTGATAATTGTAAAATGTTAGCATCTATATTTCCCCCAATTTCCAATGATTCTAAAACAGGCCCATTTACACCCAGGAAAGATAATTATACCTGTTTTAATCTCACCGTACAATCACCGACAGTTAATTATGGACAGATTGACCCTGACTGGTGTAGTGTAATTATAGCGGACGATGGAACATTGATAGGATCATGGGCAAGAGCAGGATTGTATTACTACTGTGGTAGTAGACGACTGTTTACTAGAGTACCTCCAAATACTAAAGGTTTATGTGCCATGGTTAGACTAGGAGCACCTCTGACATTAATAGGTGAAAAAGCAGTAAGACTCAACAAAGATACAACCACATTGACACAGCGTAGAAGGCGACATGTCATCAGAAAACGAGCGGCTCCCATTGATTTGTCTTTAAATAGTCCCACATATATAGATGCTATTGGAATACCTAGAGGAGTTCCAGATGAATTCAAATTAGCAGATCAAATAGCAACAGGCTTCGAAAATATTCCTATTATAGCAGCACTATTCCCGATCACCACAAACAAAAATGTTGATAGAATTAACTATGTTCATTACAATGTCATGAGAATGACAAATATGACAAGAGACGCTGTAGAGGGTTTATCAGAACAGTTAGCCCCAACATCTCTCATGGCAGTACAGAATAGAATGGCATTAGATATGCTGTTAGCGGAGAAAGGAGGAGTATGTCATATGTTTGGTGATTTATGTTGAACTTTCATTCCAAATAACACAGCCCCGGATGGCTCTGTGACCAGAGCTTTAGAAGAACTGAGAACATTATCTGTCGAAATGAAGGAACATTCAGGTATAGATAACCCCATTGGTGATTGGCTGGAAAAAGCATTAGGTAAATGGAAAGCACTGGTGATGTCTATAATTGTATCAATCGCGGTATTTCTAGCCATTTTGATAACATGTGGATGTTGTTGTATACCATGTATCAGGTCACTGTGCAACCGATTGATTGTTGCAGCAATAGAAAAGAAAGACCTTGACCCACCACCTCCGTATAACATGCCCTTGTTGGCTACAGACCACATGGAAAATGATGATGAGGATGAACAAGATTATGTGTGACCTCTTACGAGGTCAAGAGAGGGAATTGTGGAAAATGATAAATTCTTATGTTGCATTAAACAGCTTTTATGATTTTATGTTTTATTAAACAATGCTGTATTAATCATCTTTCTAATACAATATTATGCTCTTATGTTTTATTAATTGATGTTTTATTAACCATTCATTAGCAATAAGTGCATTAAAATATAACCATATGTCTCCTGCTATGAATTTCTCAAAGCTGTGTGGAAATAAGGATGTGCTACAACAGGAATGTGTGTGTGAGTGTAAACGGGAAGAAAGCTAAGGCCGGTAATGCATGGAGCTGACCTTAAGCTGACCTTAAGAACTAAACAACAAGATTTAAGATGCACTTATACTGAGGATGTACGTCCTGTAATGTCTCAAGCTGACCATAAGTTGACCTTAAGAACAAAACAACAAGATTTAAGGTGCATCTATACTGAGGGTGTACTGATCGGAGACATACACACACACATTCCATACCATATAAGAAAAAAAAAGATGATGATATATTGTTTCCGGGAAAACAGAGAAACTTAGTTGTTTTGCAGAAACTAAAGGGGAAGTCTGCCATTGACCAAAGGAGACAAAGGACTGATCAGCCATTGGTGGGAACCAGGGAAAACCTCCAACCACTCCGAAGGTAGAACGACGATACATACTATAAATATTGTGTGATTTTGTTACTGAGTTGTTGGTCAGTGTGGAAGTCGTGGACTGACAACCCAGCGCTGTATTCTGATCAATAAAGTTTCAACTTATTCGAAAAGTCTGATCTCCGATTTTTGAACACGTTAAGGAAATTTTTTCGTAAGGTCCTTCAATACCAAACCCTAACCCTAACCCTAACCCTACCCTAAGCCTAACCCTTACCCTTACCCTTACCCTTACCCTTACCCTTACCCTTACCCTAACCCTAACCCTAACCCTGACCCTAACTTAACCTAACCTAACCTAACCTAACCTAAACTAACCCTATCCCTAATTCTAACCCTAACCCTAACCTAACCTAACCTAACCTAACCTAACCTAACCTAACCTAACCCTAACCACTCACCCTAACCTTAACCCTAACCCTAACCCTAACCTTAACCTTAACCCTAACCCTAACCCTAACCCTAACCCTAACCCTATCCCTAACCCTGACCCTGAACTAATCCAACCCTAAATCTAACCCTACCCCAACTTAACCCTGACCCTAACCCCTAACCTGAACCTAAGCCTAACCCTAACCCTATCCCTATCCCTATCCCTATCCCTATCCCTATCCCTATCCCTATCCCTATCCCTATCCCTATCCCTAACCCTATCCCTATCCCAATCCATATCCCTAACCTGAAACTAACCTGAACCTAACCCTAACCCTAACCCTAACCCTAACCCTGACCCTGACCCTGACACTAACCCTATCCCTATCCCTAACCCTAACCCTAACCCTAACCCTATCCTAACGTAACCTAACCTAACCTAACCTAACCTAACCTAACCTAATCTAACCTAACCTAACCTAACCTAACCTAACCTAACCCTATCCAAAACCCTAACCCTAACTCTAACCCTAACCCTATCCCTAACGTTAACCCTAACCCTAACCCTAACCTAAGCCTAACCATAACCCTAACCTAACCTAACCTAACCTAACCTAACCTAACCTAACCTAACCTAACCTAACCCTAATGTCACCCTAACACTAACCCTAACCTAACCCTACCCTAACCTTAACCCTTACTCTAACCCAAAACCCAACCCTAACCCTAACCCAAAACCCTACCCTACCCCTAACCCTAACCCAACCCTAACCCTAACCCTAACCCAAAACCCTAACTCTAAACCCTAACCCAACCCTTACTAACCCTAACGCTAACCCTACCCTTACCAAGACCTAACCTAACCTAACCTAACCTAACCTAACCTAACCCTTTCCCTAACCCTAACCCTATCCCTATCCCTAACCCTAACCCTAACCCTACCCCTACCCTAACCTAACCTAACCTAACCTAACCTAACCTAACCTAACCTAACCTAATCTATCACCCTAACCTTAACCTTAACCCTAACCCTAACCCTAACCCTATCCCTGAACCTGAACAAATCCAACCGTAAATCTATCCCAACCCCAACTTAACCCCAACCCCTAACCTAAGCCTAACCCTAACCCTAACCCTAACACTATCCCTATCCCTATCCCTATCCCTATCCCTATCCCTATCAAAATCCATATCCCTAACCTGAACCTAACCTGAACCTAACCCTAACCATAACCTTAACTCTAAGCCTAAACCTAACCCTGACCCTGACCCTGACACTAACCCTATCCCTATCCCTATCCCTATCCCTATCCCTATCCCTATCCCTATCCCTATCCCAATCCCTAACCCTAACCCTAACCCTAACCCTAACCCTAACCCAACCCTAACCCTAACCCTTATCCAACCCTAAAGCTAACCCATCCCCAACCTAACCCTAACTCTAACCCTGACCCTGACCCTAACCCAAACCCAACCATAACCCTAACCCTAACCCTAACCCTAACCCTAACCCAAAACCCTAACTCTAACCCCTAACCCAACCCTAACTAACCCTAACGCTAACCCTACCCTAACCCTAACCAAGACCTAACCTAACCTAACCTAACCTAAACTAACCCTATCCCTAATTCTAACCCTAACCCTAACCTAACCTAACCTAACCTAACCTAACCTAACCTAACCTAACCTAACCTAACCTAACCTAACCTAACCCTAACCACTCACCCTAACCTTAACCCTAACCCTAACCCTAACCTTAACCCTAACCCTAACCCTAACCCTAACCCTATCCCTAACCCTGACCCTGAACTAATCCAACCCTAAATCTAACCCTACCCCAACTTAACCCTGACCCTAACCCCTAACCTGAACCTAAGCCTAACCCTAACCCTATCCCTATCCCTATCCCTATCCCTATCCCTATCCCTATCCCTATCCCTATCCCTATCCCTATCCCTAACCCTATCCCTATCCCAATCCATATCCCTAACCTGAAACTAACCTGAACCTAACCCTAACCCTAACCCTAACCCTAACCCTAACCCTAACCCTAACCCTAACCCTGACCCTGACCCTGACACTAACCCTATCCCTATCCCTATCCCTATCCCTATCCCTAACCCTAACCCTAACCCTAACCCTATCCTAACGTAACCTAACCTAACCTAACCTAACCTAACCCATTCCCTAATCCTATCCCTATCCCTAACCCTAACCCAACCTAACCTAACCTAACCAAACCCAACACAACAGAATCCCTAACCATAACCATACCTCTAACCCTAAACTCGACCCCGACTTAACCCTAACCCTGACCCTGACCCTGACCCTAACCCTAACCCTAACCCTAACCCTAACCCTAACCCTAACCCTAATCTAACCTAACCTAACCTAACCTAACCTAACCTAACATAACCTAACCTAACCTAATCCTAACCCTAACACTAACCCAACTCTAATCCTAAACCAACCCTAAAGCTAACCCAACCCTAACCTAACCCTAACCCTAACCATAACCCTGACCCTGACCCTGACCCTGACGCTGACCCTGACCCTGACCCTGACCCTAACCTAATCCTAATCCTAATCCTAATCCTAATCCTAATCCTAATCCTAATCCTAATCCTAATCCTAATCCTAATACTAATCCTAATCCTAATCCTAATCCTAATCCTAACCCTAACCCTAACCCTAACCTAACCTATCCTGACCTAACATAACCTAACCTAACCTAACCTAACCTAACCTAACCTAACCTAACCTAACCTAACCCTATCCCAAACCCTAACCCTAACCTTATCCCTAACTTTAAACCCAACCTAACCCTAACTCTAACCCTGACCCTGACCCTAACCCAAACCCAACCATAACCCTAACCCTAACCCTAACCCTAACCCTAACCCAAAACCCTAACTCTAACCCCTAACCCAACCCTAACTAACCCTAACGCTAACCCTACCCTAACCCTAACCAAGACCTAACCTAACCTAACCTAACCTAAACTAACCCTATCCCTAATTCTAACCCTAACCCTAACCTAACCTAACCTAACCTAACCTAACCTAACCTAATCTAACCTAACCTAACCTAACCTAACCTAACCCTAACCACTCACCCTAACCTTAACCCTAACCCTAACCCTAACCCTAACCTTAACCTTAACCTTAACCCTAACCCTAACCCTAACCCTAACCCTAACCCTATCCCTAACCCTGACCCTGAACTAATCCAACCCTAAATCTAACCCTACCCCAACTTAACCCTGACCCTAACCCCTAACCTGAACCTAAGCCTAACCCTAACCCTATCCCTATCCCTATCCCTATCCCTATCCCTATCCCTAACCCTATCCCTATCCCTATCCCAATCCATATCCCTAACCTGAAACTAACCTGAACCTAACCCTAACCCTAACCCTAACCCTGACCCTGACCCTGACCCTGACACTAACCCTATCCCTATCCCTATCCCTATCCCTATCCCTATCCCTAACCCTAACCCTATCCTAACGTAACCTAACCTAACCTAACCTAACCTAACCTAACCCATTCCCTAATCCTATCCCTATCCCTAACCCTAACCCAACATAACCTAACCAAACCCAACACAACCGAATCCCTAACCATAACCATACCCCTAACCCTAAACTCGACCCCGACTTAACCCTAACCCTGACCCTGACCCTGACCCTAACCCTAACCCTAACCCTAACCCTAACCCTAACCCTAACCCTAACCCTAATCTAACCTAACCTAACCTAACCTAACCTAACCTAACATAACCTAACCTAACCTAACCCTAACCCTAACCCTAACACTAACCCAACTCTAATCCTAAACCAACCCTAACGCTAACCCAACCCTAACCTAACCCTAACCCTAACCATAACCCTGACCCTGACCCTGACCCTGACGCTGACCCTGACCCTGACCCTAACCTAATCCTAATCCTAATCCTAATCCTAATCCTAATCCTAATACTAATCCTAATCCTAATCCTAATCCTAACCCTAACCCTAACCCTAACCTAACCTATCCTAACCTAACCTAACCTAACCTAACCTAACCTAACCCTATCCCAAACCCTAACCCTAACCTTATCCCTAACGTTAACCCTAACCCTACCCTAACACTAACCCTAACCTAACCCTACCCTAACCCTAACCCTAACCCTAACCCTAACCCTAAACCCTAACCTAACCTAACCTAACCTAACCTAACCTAACCCTTACCCTTGCCGTAACCCTAACCCTTACCCTGACCCTAACCCTTACCTAACACTTACCTAACCCTAACCCTAACAAAACCTTACATAACCTAACCTAATCTAACCTAACCTAACCTAACCTAACCTAACCTAACCTAACCTATCCCTATCCCTATCACTATCCCAAACCCTAAACCTAACCCATAACCCCTAACCCTACCATAAGGCTTAACTAACCTAACCTAACCTAACATAACCTTACTTTATCCCTATCCAGATACCAAACCCTAACCCTAACCCTACCCTAAGCCTAACCCTTACACTTACCCTTACCCTAACCCTAACCCTAACCCTAACCCTTACCCTTACCCTTACCCTTACCCAACCCTAACCCTAACCATAACCCTAAAACTAACCCTTCCCTAACCCTAAACCTATCCTAACCTGATCTAACCTGACCAAACCTAACCTAACCTAACCTAACCCTATCCCAAACCCTTACCCTAACCTTATCCCTAACGTTAACCCCAACCTAACCCTAACTCTAACCCTGACCCTGACCCTAACCCAAACCCAACCATAACCCTAACCCTAACCCTAACCCTAACCCTAACCCAAAACCCTAACTCTAACCCCTAACCCAACCCTAACTAACCCTAACGCTAACCCTACCCTAACCCTAACCAAGACCTAACCTAACCTAACCTAAACTAACCCTATCCCTAATTCTAACCCTAACCCTAACCTAACCTAACCTAACCTAACCTAACCTAACCTAACCTAACCTAACCTAACCCTAACCACTCACCCTAACCTTAACCCTAACCCTAACCCTAACCTTAACCTTAACCCTAACCCTAACCCTATCCCTAACCCTGACCCTGAACTAATCCAACCCTAAATCTAACCCTACCCCAACTTAACCCTGACCCTAACCCCTAACCTGAACCTAAGCCTAACCCTAACCCTATCCCTATCCCTATCCCTATCCCTATCCCTATCCCTATCCCTATCCCTATCCCTATCCCTATCCCTATCCCTAACCCTATCCCTATCCCTATCCCTATCCCAATCCATATC
>CM065674.1:11230201-11232701 GCA_033220385.1 Triplophysa yarkandensis
TAACCTAACCTAACCCTAACCCTAACACTAACCCAACTCTAATCCTAAAACAACCCTAAAGCTAACCCAACCCTAACCTAACCCTAACCATAACCCTGACCCTGACCCTGACCCTGACGCTGACCCTGACCCTGACCCTGACCCTAACCTAATCCTAATCCTAATCCTAATCCTAATCCTAATCCTAATCCTAATCCTAATCCTAATCCTAATCCTAATCCTAATCCTAATCCTAATCCTTATCCTAATCCTAATCCTAATCCTAATCCTAATCCTAATACTAATCCTAATCCTAATCCTAATCCTAATCCTAATCCTAACCCTAACCCTAACCTATCCTAACCTAACCTAACCTAACCTAACCTAACCTAACCTAACCCTAACTCTAACCCTGACCCTGACCCTAACCCAAACCCAACCATAACCCTAACCCTAACCCTAACCCTAACCCTAACCCTAACCCAAAACCTTAACTCTAACCCCTAACCCAACCCTAACTAACCCTAACGCTAACCCTACCCTAACCCTAACCAAGACCTAACCTAACCTAACCTAACCTAAACTAACCCTATCCCTAATTCTAACCCTAACCCTAACCTAACCTAACCTAACCTAACCTAACCTAACCTAACCTAACCTAACCCTAACCCTATCCCTATCCCTATCCCTATCCCTATCCCTATCCCTAACCCTATCCCTATCCCTATCCCAATCCATATCCCTAACCTGAAACTAACCTGAACCTAACCCTAACCCTAACCCTAACCCTGACCCTGACACTAACCCTATCCCTATCCCTATCCCTAACCCTAACCCTAACCCTAACCCTAACCCTATCCTAACGTAACCTAACCTAACCTAACCTAACCTAACCTAACCTAACCTAACCTAACCTAACCCATTCCCTAATCCTATCCCTATCCCTAACCCTAACCCAACCTAACCTAACCAAACCCAACACAACCGAATCCCTAACCATAACCATACTCCTAACCCTAAACTCGACCCCGACTTAACCCTAACCCTGAAACTGACCCTGACCCTAACCCTAACCCTAACCCTAACCCTAACCCTAACCCTAACCCTAACCCTAACCCTAATCTAACCTAACCTAACCTAACCTAACCTAACATAACCTAACCTAACCTAACCTAACCTAACCTAACCCTAACCCTAACACTAACCCAACTCTAATCCTAAACCAACCCTAAAGCTAACCCAACCCTAACCTAACCCTAACCCTAACCATAACCCTGACCCTGACCCTGACGCTGACCCTGACCCTGACCCTGACCCTAACCTAATCCTAATCCTAATCCTAATCCTAATCCTAATCCTAATCCTAATCCTAATCCTAATCCTAATCCTAATCCTAATCCTAATCCTAATCCTAATCCTAATACTAATCCTAATCCTAATCCTAATCCTAATCCTAATCCTAATCCTTATCCTAATCCTAATCCTAATCCTAATCCTAATACTAATCCTAATCCTAATCCTAATCCTAATCCTAATCCTAACCCTAACCCTAACCTATCCTAACCTAACCTAACCTAACCTAACCTAACCTAACCTAACCCTAACTCTAACCCTGACCCTGACCCTAACCCAAACCCAACCATAACCCTAACCCTAACCCTAACCCTAACCCAAAACCTTAACTCTAACCCCTAACCCAACCCTAACTAACCCTAACGCTAACCCTACCCTAACCCTAACCAAGACCTAACCTAACCTAACCTAACCTAAACTAACCCTATCCCTAATTCTAACCCTAACCCTAACCTAACCTAACCTAACCTAACCTAACCTAACCTAACCTAACCTAACCCTAACCCTATCCCTATCCCTATCCCTATCCCTATCCCTATCCCTAACCCTATCCCTATCCCTATCCCAATCCATATCCCTAACCTGAAACTAACCTGAACCTAACCCTAACCCTAACCCTAACCCTGACCCTGACACTAACCCTATCCCTATCCCTATCCCTAACCCTAACCCTAACCCTAACCCTAACCCTATCCTAACGTAACCTAACCTAACCTAACCTAACCTAACCTAACCTAACCTAACCTAACCCATTCCCTAATCCTATCCCTATCCCTAACCCTAACCCAACCTAACCTAACCAAACCCAACACAACCGAATCCCTAACCATAACCATACTCCTAACCCTAAACTCGACCCCGACTTAACCCTAACCCTGAAACTGACCCTGACCCTAACCCTAACCCTAACCCTAACCCTAACCCTAACCCTAACCCTAACCCTAATCTAACCTAACCTAACCTAACCTAACATAACCTAACCTAACCTAACCTAACCTAACCTAACCCTAACCCTAACACTAACCCAACTCTAATCCTAAACCAACCCTAAAGCTAACCCAACCCTAACCTAACCCTAACCCTAACCATAACCCTGACCCTGACCCTGACGCTGACCCTGACCCTGACCCTGACCCTAACCTAATCCTAATCCTAATCCTAATCCTAA
>CM065674.1:11247701-11250201 GCA_033220385.1 Triplophysa yarkandensis
CCCTAATCCTGATCCTGACCTAATCCAACCCTAAAGCTAACCCAAACCCAACTTAACCCTAACCCTGACCCCTAACCTGAACCTAACCCTCACCCTGACCCTGACACTAACCCTAACCCTATCCCTATCCCTATCCCTATCCCTATCCCTATCCCTATCCCTATCCCTATCCCTATCCCTATCCCTATCCCTATCCCTATCCCAATCCATATCCCTAGCCCAACCCTAACCCTAATCCAAACCTAAAGCTATACCAACAACAATATAACTCTAACTCTAACCCTGACCCTAAACCTAACCTAACCTAACCTAACCTAACCTAACCTTACCTAACCTAACCTAACCTAACCTAACCCTAACCCTAACCCTAACCCTTAACCTACAATAACCCTAACCCTAACCCTAATCCTTACCCTACCATAACCATAACACTAACCCTAACCTAACCCTAACTCTATCCCATGACCCTAACCCACACTAACCCTAACCCTAAACCCTAACCTTACCCTACCTTACCCTAACCCTACCCTACCCTACCCTACCCTAACCGAACCATAACCCATAACCCATAACCCCTAACCCCTAACCCCTAACCCCTAACCCCTAACCCCTAACCCCTAACCCCTAACCCCTAACCCCTAATCCCTAACCTTACCCCTCACTCTAACATAACCTAACCCTAACCCTAAACTAACCTTACCTAACCTAACCGAACCTAGCCTAACCTAACTTAACCTAACCCAACCCTAACTCTTACCCTACCCCTACGCCTACCCTAAGCTAACCTAACCTAACCCTTACCCTAACCCTAACCCTAAAACTAACCCTTCCCTAACCCTAAACCTATCCTAACCTAATATATCCTAACCTAACCTAACCCTAACCCTAACACTAACGTTTCCCTAACCCTCACCCAACCTGACCTAACCTAACCTTACCTAACCTAACCCTAACCATAACCCTAACCCTAACCCTAACCCTAACCCTTACCCTTACCCTACCATAACCCTAACCCTAACCCTAAACTAACCATACCTAACCTAACCGAACCTAGCCTAACCTAACTTAAACTAACCCAACCCTAAATCTTACCCTACCCCTACGCCTACCCTTACCTAAGCTAACCTAACCTAACCTAACCCTTACCCTAACCCTAACCCTAACCCTAACCCTAACCCTAACCCTAACCCTAACCCTAACCCTAAACCTAACCCTAACCCTATTCCTATACCTAACCCTAATCCTTACTCTTACCCTAACCCTAACCCTAACCCTACCCTAACCCTAACTCTAACAAAACCTAACCTAACCCTATTCAAACCCTAACCCTAACCCTAAACTAACTTGACCTAACCTGACCTAACCTAACCTAACCTAACCTAACCTAACCCTAACCTTACCTAACCTAACCTAACCTAACCTAACCTAACCTAGCCTAACCTAACCTAACCTAACCTAACCTAACCCTTACCTAACCTAACCTAACCTAACCTAACCTAACCTAACCTAGCCTAACCTAGCCTAACCTAACCTAACCTAACCTAACCCTTACCCTAACCCTAAAACTAACCCTTCCCTAACCCTAAACCTATCCTAACCTGACCTAACCTGACCTAACCTAACCTAACCCTAACCTTACCTTACCTTACCTAACCTAACCTAACCTAACCTAACCTAACCTAGCCTAACCTAACCTAACCTAACCTAACCTAACCAAAACCTAACCTAACCTAACCCTAACCCTAACTTTAACTAACCCTAACCCTAACACTAACCCTTCCCTAACCCTAACATAACCTAACTTAACCTAACATGACCTAACCTAACCTAACCTAACATAACCTAACCCTAACCCTAACACTAATGCTTCCCTAACCCTAACCCTAATCCAACCTAACCTAACCTAACCTAACCTAACCTAACCTAACCTAACCTAACCTAACCTAACCTAACCTAACCTAGCCCTAACCCTAACCCTAACTCTAACTAACCCTAAACCCTAACCCTAACCCAAACCTAACCTAACCTAACCTAACCTAACCTAACCTAACCTAACCCTATCCCTATCCCTATCCCTATCCCTATCCCTACCCAAACCCTATCCCTATCCCTAACGCTAACCCTAACCCTAACCCTAACCCTACCCCTACCCTAAGCCTAACCCTAACCCTAACCCTAACCTAACCACAACTCTAACCCATAACCCTAACCCAACCCTAACCGTAACGCTAACGCTAACGCTAACGCTAACCCAACCTCAACCTCAACCTCAACCTAACACTAACCCTAAGCCTAAGCCTAAGCCTAACCTTAACCCTAACCCTAACCCTAACCCTTACCCTGACCCTGACCCTAATCCAATCCTAAAGCTAACCCAACCCCAACCTAACCCTAACCGGAACCCCTACCCTGACCCAAACCCGAACCCTAACCTACCCTAATCCTAACCATAACCCCAACCTAACCTTAACCCTAACCTTGACCCTGACCCTAATCCTAA
>CM065674.1:11860201-12187701 GCA_033220385.1 Triplophysa yarkandensis
ATAAAAGATTTCCAATATATAGCCTGAATACACATGGGGCACATTTAAATGCATTCGTTGTACTGTATGATTTTTGAGCGTTTGTATTTTTGCCTGGCATTGAGGATCATTTGTGTTCTGATGATTAGAGAGTTGAACATGCAAGCAGAAGGTTGCAGGTTCGAATCCCAGTGCAAGCAGACAACAACTGAAGTTCCCTTCAGCAAGGCTTTGCAATGATAGATGTCCACTGCTTATTGCTTGCAAGTTGCCTTGGATAAAAGCATCTGCTTTTATAAATGAATAAATGTATATGGCTATTAAAAAGGATTACTTGTGCCTGTAAGTTTGGCTCTATATACCACTCAACTACAGCCCGCCAGCTGCGTGAGGCGCAGTTAAAAATAAGGGATTGACTCATGAACTCGTGTTGAGTAAAGAAAATAATTACAAACACATATAAAGAAATGCAGCCACAGTCACGGCAATGGTGGAAGGGACATTCTGGCAGCAAGACTTGTTGATCATCTTAGTTCAGTGTATCAATAAATCAACAACAGTGCAAGTCTCACCTTCTACATCAGTTTTTCCATTCTCGAATTTACATGTTTCTTTATCTTTTATGTCCTTTTTCGAATTTGCTGGAGTTTCAGGAGCTTCTGGAAAACAATCGTAACAGGTCATGTTATCATAAAACCTTGCCATCATTTAAACTCGATTCACTGTAAGTCTCTCAAAGACCTTTCTTGTAATATTGTAAATGCTTTTCTTGTAAATGTACATATTAGCAAAATCTCATTATCATGTCAAATTGAAACTGATGCCCCATGGGAGAAAAAATATCCAATACAATGCCAAAATGACTAATGACGCTATTCGTCAAAATCAAAAGCAGACTGAACCAATATTTTGCTAATAGACACCACAGATACAAATGCATAAACACAAGATAGTTGAATATGCTCACCAGTATTGTTGGCTTCTTCCTCTATACTTCTATTTTTATGAAGGTATGCTAGTCTGACAGATCTGCCGTGAATCTCTTTGTTGTTGTAGGTCTTTAGTGCTTCCATGGCATCCTCCACACTCTCAAACTCCAAGAATGCAAATCTGAAACGTCAATTCAAATAACATAAAATCTTACAAACGCATCAAAGAGAACAGTAGGGCCCTCTAAGCCCCCGGTTCACTTTACTGAGGAGAGCCTCCACCCTGTACATGAGGCCACCAACATCGTCAAATTTGGTCTTTCAGAAGACGAGGACGAGGTAGTGTCCCTGGCTGCCTTGTAGAGAGACTGGACAAAACCGAAGGGGGAGGGTGCACGGAGCAGAAAGCTACGCCCCCAATTCGGATTCTGTCCAGCTAGATTTTTTTACCACAGTTGACCGAGCTGAAGTGCCCGGCTATGGGTGCATTCCCCACGTCGAATGGGCAATTGCTGCACACCTGTTTCCATCCAGCTCTTTGCTCCAATCGGAGGCAGCGTTGCAGTCTAAGCCGTGCTTGATGACAGCACACATGGCTGAGAAGGCCTAGGCGGCTTCAGGAGTAGTGGCATCATCGCTACAAACCAGTGCCGAAAACGTTCTCTCATTTCCTTAACGGTTGAAGGCGACAGAGAGCTTTTCTAGTTTAAAATATGTGTAATATTGTTTAAAATATGTCATGAATGCAATAAAATGTAAACATTTAAAAAAAAAAACTCTTCTCATGAACTCGAGCGGCTATGTGCCCCTAGAGACCCGACAACCGAAGCTTTGGAGCCATATCCCCTGCATTTTCATGAAGGTGATAGATGCGGCTTTGTACCCTCTGAGATAGATCGCAGATCAGATTTATCACGTGAGGAGAGTGAGTCGAATTTTTTCCCCCTGCATTGTTGTTTATTCAAGCATTGAAGTCGAATTGCTGCTAATTCCAAAGTGAAAGTATAATTCGCATGAGCATTTACAAGCTATTTTAAAGCGGAGCAGAGATGGTGATGCAGCAGAGACCTGCTCTCCCAAGCAGGCAGGACGATCCCGGATAACTGAACAGCGGTTGGCTGGTCTTCACAGAATACTTTCACCAGGTTTTATATTTATATTTATGCATTTAGATGCATCATCTCTGGAATCCCCCCAAGTGTCTAGAGGCTTGCCTTCCAAGTGGTTTCTACATGGTTGTATAGGTGGATATTATATATGTGGTACACTGCCCCTCGCAGTCCTGCTAGCGGCTTTACCACACAAGCATGTTTGATTAATTCACTTTATCAACAAATACAGTGCGGACGGGACCCAGGACATTTTTTTTCTACACCACAGCTAAATTTCAATAGCGTGGTTCAAAGTCCAAAACTTCTTAGTGTTGGCCTGGCTGTCTTTTATCTATGTTGAATAGATCTGCATATTGTCCCAGGTTAGGGTCTCTGAGGGTTTTACAAATTGTGACTAAAAAAGCCTGGCATTCCTATTGGGCACCGCTTGTGTAAGCGGCGACAATGATAGGTTGCTTAAGTCTTGGAGCTTGATCAGTGGGTATTCAGTGGGTACGAGCTGTTCGTACCCAAGCATATTAAAGTCAATGTCGAAAAACCCCTGAAAAGGGTACGTCTCTGGTAACTTTCGAGAGCTTTGTCGTACTCAAACGAAAGATTCTGAACAAATACCGCCCTTTTCTTGCACTACATGGTGCAGCAAGCCAGACCCTCAGTGCCGTCTTGGCCGACATTGTTCAGTTCAAGTACAAGTTTCACTGGGGTTGTGCAAAAAGGCTTCAGGAAAGGGTTTGGAGAAGGGGATTCCCCAAGCATATGCTTTGTAATATCTCATTCCTTCTTCTCAGGGAACCCAGGTTATGACAGTAACCGGAGACATTCGATCAGGATGGATACATCACACATGGATTTAAAACTAAAAATTATGTAAAGTAAATGTTGCCACATTATTTATAAAAAATTGAAGAAAAGTAAGTATGCAAGGGAGAGACGGAATTAAATGTTTGTGTGGTGAAAGAAGTGAATGAAGAATCTGTTTAATTGTTCCTTTTAAATTGTATCCAGAAATGTTAATATTAGGAATAGATTAGGAATTTAAATAACTAAGACATTATAAATTAATAATCATTTAAAATCCAGTCACACTTGCTAACTGGGAAACAAAAGAAGGTGTTTTTACTAAATAAAGAGCCATTTGGGAGTGCTTACTTTAAAGTTAATTGTCCATATGTATTTATATTTCCTTAACAAATAAATTCAGATTATTTTTAGTCGAGGTGTGTTCTAATTTTTTTTTATAAAATTCACAACTTTATGTCGTGTCTGTTTGAGCATAGTGAATGCGTTGTGAGTTGATGGAAGCGTTTTGTTTAAAATAAAATTTTCACTGTAGAAGTCACATTTAGTACCCAGACACATTTGAGATCAGAGTAAACAAAGGACTTGGACTAAGAAAGAAAAGTAGGAAAAAATAATTGATGACTAATGGCATTTTCTTTTGTACACACACAGTGTTACAAAGTGTATTATTGCATAAAATATGTTCAAGTTTTGAACAGAATGCTTTTAAACAGGTTTTATATGCCTTAAAAGAAAACCCTTTGTATTTTTTATATTATTTTTGACATCTGAAACAACAAGATATCATGAGAATTATGTAATTAATATTTTGCTCGCCCCAGTACTTACCTTTGTTTCTTGACGTTTTCAATGGTGATGCTCACTGCCTTTTCAAACACATGCTGGAGACCGTATCTGATCGCACTTAATGATAGATTGTTTACAAAAAGTCTGTTTGAGGGATTATCAGCTAAAACAAAGAAAGATAAAACATCCATGTGTGTTAATCCTGAAGAAGCAATACAATATACCTACGTTTGATCTAGAATTCTACACATCAAACTGTAGACCATAACTTCAAATAAGGACGATCAAAAGAATAAGATCACTGACCCAACACTCTGGTCCTTTTTTCTACTGCGTAGTCTATAATAATAGAGTGTCCTTGAACATCAGAACCTTCCGCCTCCTCGAAAACCATTTCAGCAATAGCTTCCGTCGCAAACTCAACGTAAGCAACTCTGTGAAAGCACCCCAAAGGTAAATGGTACACAAGACATGCTTTTACAATTATTAACACTGCAAAGTGTGTGTTGTTTCTTACCCGCCATTAAAATCATCATGGTCATCAGATATTTTGATATTGATGGCCTGGTCAAAGATTTCCTTCAGTTCATTTTGTGTTATGGAGACAGGAAGGTTCTTTATGATCAAGGTTTGTGCATTTAATTCTGATGAAAGAGAATTAAATAACATTGACATCAGCAACAATGTTTTCAAGTACTTTGTATCAATACTTATTATAAGTACATGGATTATTAACCATACATACAATCTTTTTATTACTGGATATGTATGAAACAATCGTAACCTTTGATTTCCTGGGAGTTTGACTGGCTACTGGCTCTGTAAAGTTGCACTGGTCGGCCCATTAAAGTTTTGCCATTAAGGTCCAATGCTTTCCTTAGTTCTTGGTCTGATGCAAAGTTCACATAGCCAAATTGCCTATAAGGACAGAATTTTTTTAGCCAAAGACTAGAAAACATGAACCAGATCTTAGGCTAACGAAAAAAAAGGTACAACCTTGTTACTGAATGAAATAGATTTCTGCTAAGACTAAGAAAAAGTTCATTTAAAACTATACTTGCCTTGTCAGGTCACAGCGCACACCTTGAATATCAATACCTTCCATTGAGAAAAAACTTCTGACTGATAACTTTATTTCTTTTATATCTTTCTCGGGATTCAAGTTGCCAATATACACCCTGAAGCCTGAAAAAAAACAGTTGTGGAAAGTTAGGATGTAGGAGTTAAGTTTTGTCACTTGGTGTTTAACAACTGGACCATGTTGAACTTGAGAACTTAATATATTTAACAGTCTCCTCTCCATCATACCATCTGAAATATGACATTAGGTAGAACAAATATAATCCATATACAATCCTCAGATGCCATGTTTTAAAAAGAAAAAAAAGATGTATGTATGTGTATATATATATATATATATATATATACAAATACTAGCATTCTTGATTCTATAATGAGTTTACTGTTTTTTTAACTGAATCAGTATTTTTAAGAAACCTATATAGATTAGTATTAGCTATTGACTACATCATGGTTGGTTAATTCCAATAACAACATATCCTTATTTAAATTATGAGGCCTTAATATAGGAAATTAGAGTTTATATAGCACTTGAAGACATCACAATCTCATATTATGAGTACAGCTTTTTGGCAACTAGGCAAACAAGAGTAATACGATGCCATTGATTTTCTCTTTATCAGGGACAAACCTTCATGATGTCTCCTCTTCCCATGGTGTCTTTCAATGGGAAATTTCTGTTTGCAACACAAATTTTACACGGCATTGCGGCACATGTGCAGCAACCAAGGCAAATACCCACATTTGCAGTCTTGGCGACTTGAGAGCGTTTGTGCGCGACAGGTAGCAAGTCCTCAAGACTGTGTCTATCCCTTCAAATTGCACACTAACTCCACACTAGCTTCTTTGACACAAGCATATCCCATCATGCATAATTTTTTGGCTATTAATCGTGACTTTTCCCCGCAGACCTCGCAAAATGGTCATGGAGAACTGTTCCTAGCAAATCATTTTTAAGATTTGTAGCAAAGTGCAAAGACGACTAAGTAATTGTAGAAAATAATGTTCATGATGAAGTTATACTGTCTCTTCAGTGCCCTCCACATACACCTGTTTAAGATGTAACAAGCGGTTACATTTTTATTGCAGAAGCATTATCTGTAACAGAATTCTTTTTGAACAACATAACATTTAATAAAAGTAAATAATAATTTTTAAAGTCCAAGAGTAAAAATATGCATTTTTCTTGTAACGTTTCTAAAAATGAAATGTGCTCTTCCGCAATTTTTGGCAACCCTACTAATTCCTTAAAAAATAAGGATTTTTTAAAATAATTTGCTTTAGTCGTTAAAATAGGTCAGGACTTTTATAAAATTTTAAATACTAATTCATAATGTTCTGTTTCCCTTGGTTATCAATGAGCCGGGCAATAGCTACAAGAAATTAGCCACTTGTCTTAACTTGCCACATGGCATTGACGTCACTGCAGGAGGTGGAATAAATTGCAGGTAAGAGAGACGCAGGGCACGTTAGGAAAACAGAGAGTTCAGCGGTTGTATTCATATTCATTAAACCTTAAATGAAAGGATCATGACTTTGAGTTTATGTTTACCAACAGTGTATGTCCATGTTAGAACCATACTTACATCCTAATCTTTATCATCAATGATCTTCGGTAAATCAGTCACTAACCAACTTTGCAGAATGCATCTCTTGAATTAAGATACCATCTTAGATCTGATTGACTTTCTACTGGGTTACACGCCCACAATTAACAATCCGACAAACCTCCTTAATTTCCCAAAGTCTCAACCCGAGAAGCTTTTTTTAAAGACGATAAACAGAGTCCCCATCTATTCTGCGCTCTTATTGACTCTCCTTTCGAAGATATTTGATAAACGTCATTTAGTTTAAAACCATTTTTTGTGCTAAATTATGAACAAAAATCTTACCTTCTTCATTTTTGTTTGCGATGGTTTTCTTTCTTTTCTTGTGTGCTTTACATTTCTCCCCATTAACAACAGCATCTGAAAAACCAAACACGTCTTAGCACCAAGAATCAATTCTTCTTATTTTGTATATGGTAAAAATCACAATAACATTTAAATGCGGTCAGGATATTCTTAATGCAACATTATTTTTATATTAGAACACTACATTGACATAACTTGCCAAATCTTGAAAACAGAAACAAATGAGATCATTTAACCATTTCATACCATTGTCAATGAGATCTTCCGGGTCATCTTCCGTCAGCAGTCTCTGCGAAATTCAATTAAAACGGTTAATAAAGATGTTTAATTGGTAGAAATATTACATAAACGATCCAAGTCTGATTTCATCCTTCATACCTTCAGGTTGTTTTCCAAAATAACTAGATCTAGTGTCACGACATGCGTGGCATTCATACATCTTGTGCTCTTGATGTCTGTCCATTTAGAAGCAAGTGTGCAAACTTCCTAAATTTGGGTGTTGAGTGAATCTTCCAGAATTTACAGTAAGGCCTTAAGAGGCATTCTGCTGCCAGCATGGCCAACCATCTGATGGTAGACATACTTTGCTTTTGCTATCATGATTACAAGATGGATTTGTCCACATAAATCACACATTCTACTATACAGTTGTACTCTATTATCAGCCTTGCTGACTGTATCAGAACAGTAAGGGGTAAATTTGCCTTGTGCAATACATACAATTTACTGATTATTTATGTAATTATGTGATGGTTTACAGTAGAAACAAGGCAAGGAAGTTTAAAAAAAATATTTAAAATTATTATCACAAAAAATATTTCCCCTCTAGGTTAAGCCCCGCCCATCTCAGGAAGTTAGAAAACTGTGTACAAGCCCACGTGGGCTTACAGTTCAACACATGAATTCAGACACGTGGGCTGTTCTGGTATACTCACGTGTCTTATAAGTACACTTTTTGACATGTGTTTTGCTATTCGATAGTAAAGTTACACAAAAAAGCCCTTTAAATGCTCCATAGAAATAAACTTAAAAAGCCAATTTGTAGTCAAAGGAGAGAGTAACTCTCCCCTTATCACCTCTTCTTCTTCTTTTAGGGTCTGAATGACGTCAGAAATGTTAACAAATGTCATACCTTTGCTGGTTCCATCATAAGTTAACGCTGGTGCTGTTCTTCACTACAGCAAACATCACAACAAACTCTTGACCCCACACTTGCTTCTCCACTGGGGAGCGCAGTTGACATGCGCCTGGAAATAAACCCCGCCCCACACACTTGGCTTTGTCCAATCGTGTACACCCATGCTCGAACACTCAACTACCGGTCAGGATTTGTGGGACATTTGAGAGAAATGTTTCTCATTTGCATAAACGTGCGTTTAAAATAAATCACTAAATTACTGTTCTTTAATTATTTTGTAATAATTTGAAAAATGTAATAATAACTTAATTTAATTTAATAATTTTTAAATAATTTAATAATAACCTAATTTAATATTTTTTATAATTTTAATAATTTAATAAAAACTTAAGTTAATTTAATAATTGTTTAATAATTTAAATAATTTAATAATTTAATAGTAACTTAATTCAATGTAATAATTCTTAATAATTTAATATTAACTTAATTTAATATTTTTATAATTTTAATAATTTAATAATAACTTAATAATTTTAAATAATTTTAATATGTAATAATAATTTAATTTAATTTAATATTTTTAATACTTTGAATAATTCAATAATAACTTAATTTAATTTAATAATTTTGTAATAATTTAATAATAGCTTAATTTAATATTTTTTTATAATTTAATAATTTAATAATAACTTAATAATTGTAAATTATTTTAATATGTAACAATAACTTAATTTAATTTAATAATTTTGTAATAATTTAATAATAACTTAATTTAATTTTGTAATTTTGTAATAATTTAATAATAAGTTTATTTAATATTTTTTATCATTTTAATAATATAGTAATAATTTAATTTAATTTAATATTTTTTTAATACTTCGAATAATTTAATAATAACTTAATTTAATTTAATAATTTTGCAATAATTTAATAATAACTTAATTTAATTTAATAATTTTATAATAATTGAATAATAACTTAATTTAATATTTTTTTATCATTTTAATAATATAGTAATAATTTTATTTAATTTAATAATTTTTTAATACTTTGAATAATTTAATAATAACTTAATTTAACGTAATCATTTTTAATAATTTAATAATAATGTAATGTAATATTTCTTTTATAATTTTAATAATGTAATAATAACTTAATATTTTCAATAATTTTAATATTTAATAATAACTTAATTTAATTTAATAATTTTGTAATAATTTAATAATAACTTAATTTTTAAATAATGTATTAATTACTTAAATTAATTTAATAATTGTTTAATAATTTAAATAATTTAATAATAACTTAATTTCATATATTTTTTTAGAATTTTATAATTTAATAATAACTTAATTTAATTTAATAATCTTTAATAACTTTAATAATTTTGCGGATATTTTAATAAACATTGAAGAAACAGAGATCAGAATAGACCAGGACTTTAATATTTTTCTATTTCTATAAATGTGGAAATTAGTGTGTATCTCAACACTTGCACTTGTATGAATTTAAACAATAACTCTTTGCATCCAAAAATACTATTTATTATTTAACTTGATAAATGCCAAACTGGGTCTTTGTGTCTGTCTGGCTTTCTTGGAAATCTCTACATTTCTACAGTATAGCACCGTGGTCTGTCTGACAGCATGTTCCAACTGATGTGACCTTAAATAAAGAGTTTTGGACAAGATCTATTTAATCACACATGAGTTGTGGATGGTTCTTGCTTCTCTGAGACTTCCACTAGAGAGCATAAAAGTCAAGAGAATAGAATTTCCATCTGTGTGTGGTGAGAAATCAGATGTGCAACTCACAGACTTGGCCAAGACTAGATTTATTTCTTAAAAAAAAAAACTCTGTAACATGAGAAGAAAAAACATGATTATTTAAATGAAATATCTTCAAATGTGAAGATGAGAAAGTATGCAAGTGCAAAAGTTTTAGATGTGACATTTTTAGTTAAAATAAAGTACATGGATAACATTTTATTATAAAATAAGCCAATATATTTATAATTAAACATGATCATTATTTTACAATAAAATTAAATGCAATGCCTAACCTAATTGATTGCATTAGCTTTTTTTAATAACAATAAGAACTAAAGCTAGACCTGCAACAACAAATCACTACCAAAAGTGTTTTTCTTAGATCTTTTTTGTCTCCTGACAAGGTGATTGTAGATGTGTAATGTATGTTTGCTTTGTATCATAATTATATTCTTCTTCTTCTATATTAAAACAATTGTAAGGCATTAAAACAGGGACATATTATGCCTTATACTGTGCAATTTTGTATTTCCATCATTTGACATTTCTGTCAACTCATTGACATTTTTTTTATTTCTCATTATTTGTTATAATGCACTATATAAAGAGTTTTATTAAGCAGCACAATGGAATATAGATATGAAATAAACCTTTATTTTTTTTTACACACCTGAATTTGATTTTATTTTTATTCCACTTAATCATCAATAGCCCATTTTCATACAATTTATTTATTTCTTTTCTATTTGTTCCATTTTGTAACTTATTCTTCTTTTCTTAAATTAACATTACATTTGTTAATTTGGCAGACGCTTTTCCAAAGCGACTTACAGTATAATGCAGTAGTCAATCATCAGCGAATTAAGGATGGGGATGCAAAACCTGTGGTGGTCTTAAAGGCAACGAGGAGAGCTTTGAACTCAATGCAAGTGGCTATAGGGAGCCAGTTTAGGGTTCCTTGAGGTTCCTTAAAGACCATTCTTGCTGGTGCATTCTGTATCATCGGCAGGCCTGCAGTCCAGCGAGTAGAGCGTTGCAGTAGTCCAGCTTAGACAGGACTACAGCCTGCACTAGTGTTTGTGCAGTATGCTCAGAGAGAAAAGTTCTTTTCTTTCTGATTTTGTAAAAAAGGAATCAGCAGGACCCGGCGGTACTTGCAGCATTATCCTTAAAAGTTAGATTAATTACTACCCCAAAATTTCTGGGTGTTCTGGAAGGTACTATGAAGGATGGTCCTGGTCAGAAAGAGAGGTTTTGACAGATCTTTTGGTTGACGGAGATGGCGAGAAATTCAAGTTCAGTTGTAGATGGTGGTCCTTTATCCAGAGAGCCATCTCACTCAGGCATTTTGAGACACGTGTCGATACTGTCTAGTCTTCAGGGTACAACGCTTACTGCAGCTGCATGTCGTCCGCATGGCAGTGATAAGAAAAGCCATGCTTCCCAGCAATCTCATGTTGAACGAAAAGATCAGCGGTCCAAGCACTGAGCCCTGAGGTACACCGGTATTGACATATTGCGATTCTGAGACTCCACTTCTCCAAGATACACCGAAGGACCTACTTGAGAGGTAAGGCTGGATAAGACAGGATGACTGATGACTTCAAAGCAGACTTAGGGTTGAATATGATAAACATGCCTCTCTCCACAGTTTTAAACAACACAATCTTACCTCAACAATAAATTGAAATGTTTTAAAACAGAAAGTTTGATTGACAGAACTTTTTGTAATGACAAGAAGGTAACTTATTGTATCAACAAGGATCTTTGTTTTTTAATGTAATTCTGCACCGACATCCATCAAAAATAAACGCACCATAACTGTTTGTCTTACCATAACCATTGCTCCTTTATAGTTTATTCCAATGTTTCCTGGTAGGCAAAATTCGCATCATCAACACTATAATTGAATTGAATATTAATTGATTTCCTGTTTGTTACTGTGACGCTGCTTTGAAACAAGCTGTATTGTATAAAACTTTATGTAAATAAAGGTGATTTGACTTGTTTGATGTGATGACCTTGGCAATACTGTAGTCAAAAACACACTAGAACAGATTGTAAACAGAAAAGATCTTCAAAATCAACAGGAAAAGTTCGCTCAGATCTTTCCAATCCTGACTCATCTCATCCAGACATTTACTTCTTCCATTCTGTGCTCTTTGGAATATGCTACAGGTCACTGTCCTTAAAGAATGCCCAAATAATGAGCTATTTCTTCCACGCTGCAGCCACTGAATTAATTACCTATTCACTCACAGATGCTGCTGGACAAAACTTTATTTACTCCAACTAAATATAGCCACTAATACTATTCCAATGTGTATACATCTCTTAATACTTTTTATTGCTTAGATATATGCTGAACCAATGACAAAAAATAAAGGTAGACTTCTCTTTAAATGTTAAGAAATAAGAAAAACCTTATAGACAGTCAACAATCCAACTTTAAGAGAGGACTTTTAACAGAGAAAGCACTCCTGTCTTTTATCAAAGTCCTTGTCATCTGTCCTTAATCTGTCCTTATTGACATAGACTACCTGACCTGCTGTCTAGTTTCTCCAAACTAGGCATTTCTGAATATACAGTCAACTGGTTTGACTCCTATCTCCTAGGCAGATCTTTTTAAGTATCCTGGAGACATCCAGATCTCACCAGCTAACTACCGGAGTTCCTCATGGGCCAGTTCCAGGCCCTTTCCTCTTTTTTAAGGCACATGGGTTCTCATATCATATCCATCTCTTTTCAGCAAGATGACCCCACCATCTCCGCCCGTATCTCTGCCTGCCTTCTGGACACCTCTATTTGGATGAAAGAGCATCACATTAACAGCTCAACCTTTCAGAACAGAACTCCATGTTTTACCAGCTTACCCCACACCACTTTATAGAAATGCAACAATACTGACAACATTGGTTTTATACCGGATACCAAACTTATACTCATAAAGATACACAGATATTTAAAACAGGTGGTTTATGTGACATACCTGACCGAAGTAACTGAATTTTGTGCTTTGAAGGTTTTGAAAGCATATAAAATATCCTTTTTTCACAATGGATATTAGGCAGAGTGTTAAGAAATAAAGCTATTCTGCATATTTTTAGTTTTAGAGTTGTGCATAGGAAATTGCCACGTCACAAAAACAGGTAGCGGCATTACTATCAGCAAATGTCAGAAAAATAATCTGCACATGTGACTTTTCTTTAAAAATGGTATGGGTGCATCCATTTTACCATTTAGCTAGGAATCTCAACCATAGCTCCCAACAAGTCTGCAAGGAACCTGGGGTTAATTTCTGAAGATCAGCATAAAATTTACATCACAGCATTCATACTAAAAATGTTCCACATTTACACATTTGATCTACATTTGAAAAAAATTCAAAATGTTCTTTTTCCTCCTTTACCTTAACTTTAATTCTCTTAGTAACCTGACTTTGTTAAGTTCCGTTACTGTTTAGTTTTGTTTTCTCTTGCTTTGGATTAATGAAGAACAAAAAGGTTCTCCTATGACAATGTAAAGCACATATATTGTTAATGTGCATGTTCTTTAATATGAAACTGATTGTATGGTCAAAAGAAACATTTCAGTCAAGTTGATCCTAAACCTTTGAATAGTGAGACTGAATTATTGTAAAAATAAAGTTTAAATGTAATTTATTTATTTAATTTGTCTGATGATAAACAACCAGCTGTTTGCTGTTTAACTGTGAAGACAAAGAAGTGACCACAAGATGGCATCAGAGCGTTTTAACTGGTCCAGCAAACCCCTCCACTACTGCAGATTTTCAATATTTTGTATCACACAATATATATATTCTTCTCATTGACAAAACTATTTGAAATTATAATATTTAAACTAATTCATGTTTTATTTATAATATAAACATAAACATGTTTTTCTTAGCTAAAATGAGTTTTTGGCTGTCCCTTGGCAGGTTGAATAGATGAAACCTTATATATATATATATATATATATATACAATATAAATTCCAAAAAGTGACAAACAAACACATTCTATACTAAGTCCTTAAAAAAGACCAAGCACACGTAGCACATGTAATCCTGTTATAGTTAATTCCAGTACAACACTTGGAAAGAGTTTACTTCGTTTAAATCTTCCAGAAATTACTAATGTCGATTAATACACAGAACCTAATGTTACAACAGCCCACCCGGAGGAAACTTGTATTGCTCAGAGGTCGCTCTTTTACAGCTCAATGACTTAATGACGTTGTGTTTCATTCAAGAACTGCCAAAAACCCCCAAAGAAATTCCAAGTGTTATACATGAGTATAGAGCTGGTCAATTTGATGAGAACCGTTTGAGTTCATATTGGAGTCTTTAAAGTTATTGATGTTTGTGGTATTGTCTCATTTTTGTAACATTTTCTTTTCTGAATGATTTCTAAGATGTGTAAGATGTGTAAGATTTAAACCTGAACAATTCCGTCAGTAATTGTTCTTTAAGGGCCTGTTTTCTCCATTCTCCTTTAAAGAACGCTGCAAATAAACCAAAGAAGCCTTTTAATTAATTCCTTCAATTAAGACATTTTGATAAAGAGACAAATTTATAAAGTGAGATACAAAGACGTTTAAGTTTTATGTCTCTCAGTTCTGCTTTTCCTTAACTTTCATTTGTCCATTGGTATTCTGAGGATGACATTTAGAAAGGAATCAATCAAGGCATTGTCTTAGTTTACCATTTTCACTACATTTTTGACAGAAGAAAAGGGTTATAAGGGGTTGATAAATTTGTTCAGTCCTAACCCACCCAGGAGGAATTGTTCCCCAAAAATGAAAACGTTGTCATCATTTGCTCACCCTCAAGTTGTTACAAACTTGGGAAGATTTGATTGTTGTACTGCAATTCTGGCTCCTAATTTACAACTATATAAGACTTTTGTCCTATTATGAGAATCGATGGATACCCAACATGACTTGGATCCAAGCTTTCATGAAACTGTCATCATTTGTGTTCGACCTCAACCAACAAATGCATCGTCCTACATGTTTGAAACAACTAGAGGCTCACCGAATGACTTTTGGGGTGAACTATTCCTTTAATACACAAACATTTTGTCATTCTGGATAAGGGTTTTATTCTGTACAAACCATAGAAACATCTAAATCCCCAAAACATATTCTGATTTTTAAAAAACTAAAGAAAAAAATGCCCTTATTTGGATTTTTTAGATTTTGAAACGAAAATGTGTTTACTATAACCGTTTATGGACCCCTATTTAAAATATCTGTCTTTAAATGGACAAGATTAGATCTTGTATTGGCAGTACAGATCAAAACTATTATTATTAATACTAGGGAAAACTTCAAACACTATACATTGTATTTTCTTTTTGTGCATTTTAATGGTTTGTAAAACATTTACAACTATTAGAGACATAACGTTACAAACGGAATTGACCTGCAGTTTGCATTCATTGCAAAATGTTACATAAATAAAACTCATATTTATAAATATCTCTTTTATAAACATATAAATAGTTTTTAAAACATAAATACATTTATGCGAGAACGAAATACATGAATGTATAGCAGCAGCAACAATATACAGCTTTTTTATCCACATGATCCGCTGTGTCTTTTATTTAATGCATATGTTTGATCTATTGATTTTGTTTCGGTTGTACGTGTCATTGTCCCCACAATTGGTGCTTGCAGTGGCTTCGTACCATTAGTCCCATTCTTCCTCAGAGAAGGAATGACTTAGTCCATCCTATCCAAAATCAGTGACGTCCTTGATGCGTTCTGAAAAAAGACAACGTGGAATATGGTTAGATGGATTCGTGGAGACATCAGCTGCGTCACCTCGGCCTCATACATGCGTACATGACTGTGACATCATCATGTCACCATGAGTCAATCAGAGTCTAATTCAGACCGTGTCAGTCAAAGTACACATACATTACAATCTGTTAACCAATTATAACATGAGTAAAATTTTACAATTTAAAAATTATTATTTCATTTTCTAAGTGTAATTCATTTGCATGCAAAAAATAATCTAAAAACATTTGGCTCTTCAATCGAATATCTTTTCTGATGCTCACCACGAGAGATTATTTGCAGAGGGGTGGTGAGACGGTTGGCACCCCATTCCGCTCATTGTCCCTATCCTATCCATCTTGTGTCCAAAGCATCCGCTCCTGGCTGTCGTTCCGACTTTCTTAGACCCGGCTCTGTTTCTCCTTGATCCGGGCTGGTCGTTTAGGATCCGAGCCCACATGCCTTTGGCCCGGGTGTCCATCCGGAGGTCCCGGAGAAGGCGTGCTCTGTTCTCCATCCTCCTCTCACTCTCATCTGACGCTAGGAACTCAGACAGCTCCTCTCCCAGCAATGCCCTGAGAGACTATAGGACACATAACACAAAAGATGTATCATAGAGTACATATCACACACTGTAAACAGTATTTTGGGTTTGTTTGCTTTAGTTGATAAGTATACACTTAACATCTACATTGTTCAAATATACCATGTAAATGTGCAAATGGACAGATGTTTCCTGAACTAAAAGAAAGACTTTCCAAAAAAAGTTTTGCTGTTGCAAAGAACCTAATATTGTTCTTTTTACTTCAAACAGTTCTATTAATCTGCTTTCTGCAGTTATGAAATCTGAAGAAATCTGACTGATAAGATTTAGATGAGGCGAGAACAGGTTTATATGGATATTTAAATCTCATCAAAGAATGCAGATTGCAACGTAACATAAAAGTTGAAAAACATGCACATAGTGTAACTGGCTTGGAAAGTTTCCCAATGCAATATATCGGATGGTTAAAATGTAGAAATCCGAAGAAAACACAAAAAAGTGCACATTTCTTCAATTATAATATTGCCGTACGTTTTCTGCTCATGAACGAATCAAAAGAAATGATCAAGTTCAACTGGAAACACTTGTTTGTTTGGGTACATCAGCACAAATCTGATGACTCTGTTGTGCTTCCCTTCGAAACAAGAGGTAACAAGTAAATATAGTGGGATCCATAGGTCAACGTCCCATTCTTTAATGTGAATAATGTTGATGTCATTCCCATCCTCATGCTTCGAAGATGGGAAACGAAATATCTCCATTGTGTGTTTCGTGTAACGTAGAAACTTATTTTATAACACAACCTCAGTAACATCCTGACATTAGTCTTAAAGTTTAAAGAGAAGCAGCATGTGCACAAGTGTCCAAATGATGCTGATGCTGATCTGCATCTGTTCACTTTAACCATCAAATGCATTCATCCTCACACAAGTTTGGAATTACTCTCCAAGTGTTTCTATTCCCATTTCTACATGTTTGAATGAAACCAGACTTAAAAACACCACTCACCCTCTGCTCAGCCTGTGTTAGGGGTTTGGTGTCTGCAGTGGAGAGAAGAGTCAGAATAAGTCCACAAGCCAGCAGATGCGAGATGATCATTGTGATGGACTTTCAGAGACGATCAGAGAGAAGTTTGCTTAGGGAACGCAACCACAGCCCTTCATTTACTCCCAGAGGTTTCGAGCTCGGCACTCTTGGTCCACGCAACTTCTGCACGGGCTTTTATAGCGGCTCTGACATCACCTCGGTGACGTCATGCCGCCCCCCTTCCGTGCTTCACCTTTGCCAGATTCTGGATTAGATTCCTGCGTCATTGGTTTGCGTTTCTTATCAATGGGCCGTCGAAAAGCGATGCGGAGCTTTTAATTCATCACAACACGTTGGATGGTCATGTTGGTGCCTAAAAGTGAAGGTGAGACAGGAAGTGTGATTAAAACTTTATTGCGTTATAAGGTCCTCATTTCAATATGGGTTTGAGATTTGAGGTGTTGACATTTAGGTTAATGGTTCAATAACAAGTCAATGTGTGTGTGTGTGTGTGTGTGTGTGTGTGTGTGTGTGTGTTTTATTTTTTATAATAGTATAATAAATAAAATATTTAATTTAATTTAATCTATGCAAATATCAAGCATAGGTTGAAACCTTGATGTGACTTTAACTAATAGTCATCTGGAACATGAAAATAAATGGATAAAATTAAAAATTAACCCTTGTGTGTGTGTGTGTGTGTGTGTGTGTGTGTGTGTGTGTGTGTGTGTGTGTGTGTGTGTGTGTGTGTGTGTGTGTGTGTTTTATTTTTTATAATAGTATAATAAATAAAATATTTAATTTAATTTAATCTAAAGCGTGTTTTTTTTTTTGAGAATGAAAAGAAATACGTGAAAGATAGTAAATAAAATATTTAATTTAATTTAATCTACGCAAAGTTCAAGTATAGATTAAAACCTTGATGTGACCTTAACTAATAGTCATCTAGAAAATGAAAATAAATTGATTAAAAAAAAAATATACGTTTTTTTTTTGAGAAAGAAAAGAAATACGTGAAGGATAGTATATAAAATACTATGACTACTAGTAATCTAGAACATGAAAATAAATTGATAAAATAAAAATAAATAAAACGTGTGTGTGTTTTTTTTTGAGAAGGAAAGGAAATACGTTAAGGATAGTAAATAAAATATTTCATTTAATTTAACCTATGCAAATTTAAACATAGATTAAAACCTTGATGTGACCTTAACTAATAGTCATCTGGAACATGAAAATAAATTGATTAAATAGAAAATAAAAAATAAAACGTGTGGGGTTTTTTTGAGAACGAAAAGAAATATGTGAAGTATAATAAATAAAATATTTAATTTAATTTAATCTATGCAAATATCAAGCATAGATTAAAACCTTGATGTGACCTTAACTACTAGTCATCTGGAACATGAAAATAAATTGATCAAATAAAAAAATTCATAGTAAAACGTTATAAATATTATCACAAGTGTTCAATCAAAGCAAGGCGGCACATAATCAGTCAAGTCAGAGTGGAGGCTCACGTGCAGGCACGTTCTCACTCAAGACACTGTGTGGCAGTATATGCTGTCTTCAAAGGATCTCAGCCACCAGGGCATCAATCCATCACTTACACTTCCATAATCTATACACAGGGAAGTTTTGCCAAGAACTTTAATAAGAAGAATTAAACCAAAGGTTGTGATCTCCAGCTGTGATTTATATGTTGGTTATTCATTGTCTTTCATTTAAGTGGTTATTTTTAAATTCCAATATCATTTTATTCATATTTCAGCAAAAGTGTATTGATACTGGAAATAATGAGACCATTGATGGACTTCCCACCTGCCCAGGGTGTTTCCTTCCCTGTGGTCCACAGTGTGCTGGGATGGATGCCAGCACTTCCCGTGACCCTACATCAGTGGTGTAGAAATGCATGGATACATGGATGATGAAAATAAATGTGGATTTCAGCTATAAATGTCAGATTGACATGTTTACGTTGTGATTTTTTTTATTAATGTATAGAAAACAATATCACATTTTATGAATAGATACTTTGTGGTAGATGTCTTCTATTTATGTTAATAAAACCTACATGTGTCGCACTAGGGCTAATAGAATCAGCATTTCAATACGCAAATATTGTTAAAAAAAATTAAGAATAAGAATGTTTTCATTGCATGTAGAAAAAAAACTTAAAAACAAATAAACAGGCTAATTTCATCGGTCAGATTAAAATCCTGTCAATATTTACTCTCCTGCTTACCCTTTAACCTGTATGACTTTCTTTCAAATTTAAAATACAAAAGAAGATATGTTGGCGAATGTTGGTGATCAAAACCATTTGTCGCCATTGAATTCTACACAAACAATTCCAAAAAGTGAATGGGGTTTTCTTGTACCAACATTCTTTATAATATCTTCTTTGGTGTTCTGTAGAACAAAGAAATCTATACAAGTTTAAATTAGGGTCATTAAAATGGAATTAATGATGATTTGGGCGAACTGTCACTTTATTGGAGAAGATTTTGTCAATACTGGTATATTGAAACATCTTTTTTTATCCTCAAATCAGTGTTCATGCACAACTCAAGTTCTGTTAATTTTATACAAATTTCAAATGAACTTTTTAACGAATGGCACCCAATTCTAACATATAATGCACCCCATGTGTGGTCTTATTTTCAAATATTATGGCCAATTGCAGGAGAAACTTGGTGACCAGCAGTGACACTTATTTAATACATGACTTGCAACAGAATCATTGATGGTCCATGTCCTCTAAAGTAATATATGAAACCAGTCTGGAAAGCATAAGGTGCCAGACAAACATGGAACAGCGATCTTAGCTTTTTGCTTGGCAGTCTCATATGAATGATTTGGATGGAAAGGTTCACGGGGGTTCATACATACAGTACCACAATAGCTCTGACATTATGAATCCTGACAGCCTGAAATGTGGTGTTCATAAAGGCGGGCACATGGATTTGGAAAAGTGTAATTTAGCAGACACTTTTTATCCAGAGTGACATTATGCTACAAGTTTGGAGGGACAGCACACCTCGAGGGGATCTGGGATCGCAATTCAACTCTGCATCTAACAGGACACCCCGGTATAATACCACCAATCACACTCAATATCATTCTTATCCTTTGGT
Organism: Triplophysa yarkandensis; assembly: GCA_033220385.1. Lineage (NCBI taxonomy): Eukaryota > Metazoa > Chordata > Actinopteri > Cypriniformes > Nemacheilidae > Triplophysa > Triplophysa yarkandensis. The sequence goes on from CM065674.1 coordinate 11,880,205, forward strand.
TAACATAATCCTGCATAATCTTGTTACATGTTACATGTTTCACATCATTTATACATTTGTCTGAATAAGTAAATCATTTTCAGTGATTGTGAAAATATAATATTTACAACTTTAATTGAAGACAGAGCAACAGGAGACAACTTATCTATTTTTGCAATTGAAATTAATTTTGACTGAGATCCTTAAACCATAAAACTAAATACAGAGACTATACAAAGTAAATTTATTTTTAGAATCTTTAATAATGTTGGCTTTCTATTCATTACTGTATACTTTCCACCATTGCTTCATCCATTACCTTTTACTTGAGAATATGATATGTGAATAATTTTTCAGCTTGTTACTTACAGGTATTTATGATTTTTTTAACCTAAATAAATATATTTGATTAAATTATATTAAATGAATAAATGTAATTGTGGCTATGGATTTTTGATGCATAAACAGATGTGATATATTACTTTTTTTAAAACGAATGGTTTTTAAAACCCAAATATTTATGAACATTTGGAACATATATCGACCAATTAGCATCCAGCACCAAGACTATCAATTTTTTATGACATTTATTGTTAAAAAATGGAAAAGGAGCAAAATCTGACCCTTAAGGACTTGATCATTTCCCTTCATAAAACGGTTACGACTAATTCCAATAAAATGTTTGACCTTCTGACAAAGCCACGATGCTTTGTCCATAAGATAATTTCCCAGATGTAAAAGGGATAAAAGCTTTCCTGCAGTCTCAAAATGGTACTCGATACCGGCCAAAGATATTCTGTGGTCTTGTTTAACAAAAGGAAATCATATGGATCACAGATTTCATGTTAAATGTGAAAAAAGTGTGCAACTTTATGAATTCTTAAAAGTTGCCCATTTATTTTCTTCATTGGTAAGTTTTATTTGTATGTTTTATTATGATGGGCTTTTACCCCATTCATGTTAAGTTTAGGGCTGGGGCTTCATTGATGCTTTTTCTCAAAAAACAACGTCACACATTCATTCATAGCTTTCTATCAAACTCAGGAACCACTAAAATTACTGTCATTCTTTGATGAATCACTTCTTTGGATAAAAGCATCAGTATAAACATCTTCAAGAAAGATTATGCCTTTACTTCAGGCTTCTTGTCTCTGTGGTTGGGCTCATGGGAGTGCCTGCAGAACTTACTTGAATTGATCTTTGAGACATTACCGGTTTTGTGCGTCATGGAGGTGAATGTCAAGACCATATCAAATTTTATGATCAGTCAATAATTTCAATTTACATTTAGTGTATTGTATAAACATTAATTCCTTCTGAAATCAATTTAATTGGCATATTTTACAAGCTGTACTTTTTGTTGATTAAAAGGAATAGTTTACCCTAAAATGTAAATTTTCATAATTTATTAACACCCTTGACGCTTCAGACCCATAAAATTCTTTCTTCTGCATAACACAAAAGAAGATAAGTAAAGAATGTTGGTAAACAAAAGGTGTAGGTCCTTATTACTTTACATTTTCATTAACCTCTATGCCTTTGGCAGACGCTTTTATCCGAAAACTTAAATGTATAATGCAGTTGCAAATTATCACTGACGAGCAAATGAGGGTGATGTGTCCTGCTCAAGGACACTTCAGTCATCGTCTGCTGATGCAGATATTCGAACTGGCAACCTTCTGTTTACAACTCTCTAACCACCAGTCCATGACTGACCCACAAACTAGATCTTTTGTGTCCACACAATAGAAGTAAATGAAGTCTTATTGATTTTTAACCAATATTCTACAACTGTATTTTCTTTGTATTTTGCAGAAGAAAGAAAGTCATACTGGTTTAAAATAACAAAAGGGAAAACTTGTGTGAGCTGGAACTGTTACATCACGCCTTCTGGTGGCACATGCTTTCAGAGTCTTACATATTCATTACAATTGGTTACAAACAGTGATATGACCAACCTACTGAATGCTAAATAACCTTTTCTTCTACAGAACACAAAAGAAGATATTTGAAGAACCTTGATAACTAAACTACATTAGCCAACATTGATTTCCGTACTCAACCACTACACTTAAAACATCTTCTGTTGTGCACCACAAAAGTAAGAGTTTTAAAGATTATGAGAATAAATAAATAAAATAATTTTTATTTTTCCTCTAACTGCAAACCTTTAATTAGAGGTTTTATTGAGCTTTGGTTACATTTCTGTGCCATGCTTAAGGTTTGTAATGACAAATTCTGCTCTTCATATTCTCATACATTAAATGACGTTATAGATTTTTCCCAATGACATCATAAAAAATATCCAAGAAATTTTTTCTCGGCCTTGTTTAACCCTAACCACAAAATGTTATATGCCTAATTTTTAATATACTTTTCAGCTTTCATGTGGCGGAAAAAGCAGAGAAGTTTAGATCAACGTGCAGCAAGCAACGGACTCTCAAGTTCAACGGTAAGTGTTTCAGCAAGCGCTGAATGACTGCGCTGCCCGTTTGGGGCCAGTTCAAGACAAACTACATGTCTGTTAGAATCCTATAAATAACAGTTTTATTATGCCTCTTTCTGAATGCTTTTTACAAAGCGTGTCTCTAAAAGCTTTCACATGTGGGACTGTTCAGCGGCTGCTGTGTTCAGGATGGGAACAGAACGGTGATGTAAGGGGTCAGAGAAGCGGTTTCGCTTGTACCAGCACTGAGGATATTTTCTTAGTGTGATACAAAGCACATGGATATTTCGACCCAACTGCTATTTTCATCACTGTCACAAAGTTAAGGTAACGAATAATGTCATTTCTGTGTTGAACAAACCCAGCACTCATGCCCAAGGCTGTCTGTCCGATACTGTACGGTGTTAAAAACCATCTAGTATGTATACTGATGTAAGCAAACAAAATATGGAAAATTGAAGAATTGGAAGCATTTCTAAGTATTTCTAAACATATAAGACCGTCGAGCGCTCCACAAATATTTTTCTTGTTCAAAACATACAACTCTTTTGCACCTTATTGAAATTCAGTGCCCTACAGATCTTGAATGGATTTGACTGAAAATTATTTAAAAAACTAAATGAACAGTATGCTCCATTCTCTTTCTTGCCAATACAATTTTTGTCAGAAAGGAAGGCATGTTCTTTAAGTGACCAAAATCCGAAATTTTATAACCCAATGTTCATGGTTATTCAATGACCGAATCATAATTTTGGGGTTACGGTTATAAATAACACAGATTGGACGTTTCGTTATTGTTTAAATTTATATGAGTTGTGGAATATTCCAAATGGTTTTTGATGCTTGGGTTTCTGGACAGCTGCTAGAGAGAGAGACACCTCAGAGGCCAGTCTTGGGTCCCTGCATCATTTATTTCGCACCTAAATGCAAAAAAAGTTACTATCCTAGCAAAACAACATAACAACATATATTTTTGTAGCTGTAATGTGAGGTAAGGTGAGGTAATGTTTGAGGATTTTCAGTCCTGTATTTGGATTGAATTCAACCTTGAACATCCCTGCACTCATTAAACTGCTGACAACTGTGACAAATCGTCAGAAGTTAGTGCTCAACTGCCGATTTAATGAGGTGTTTCATTGGTTTGTCAAACAAACTTGAGAAGAGTCGCCACATGATGAAAAAGTGAAGTGCAGCACATGGTACGCTTCGCTGAGGTCAACAGCTATTCCAGGACGAATTAAATTTGCCTGCTACATCTTAAGAGGAACTGCCTGGTTTTAATATTAGTGCGGTTTGTGTTTAGGAGTTAGCAATAACTGTTTAAGCATCTGTTATGGCAAACATGCACTGTTTTAATGTGAATGATGTTGAGAAGTACACTAGTGTAGTACCATCAAGGTTTACTGTAAATTTTAAATAAAAAAGTCACAGCCAGTTTTACCACATCATAATTTTAAAAAGAAACAATATGAAATATTCCTGTGTTAAACATTCAAACAGAACCTTTTGTGAAAACTTTTTTTACTGCATTTCTTAATTTTCTTCACATTAGTTAATTGTGAATGTGAGATGTTAATAGATACAACCTGTAAACTCAAAAATATGGACAATCATTACAAATTACAAACTTTTGTCTAAATGACATAATTTGTTCACTTTTGAATTTGTATTTTTGCTACATTCCAAAACAACTCATAATTTAATGGTTTGGTTGAGGGTGTTTTTATACAACCAAATGCAAAAGGAACATTTTCAAGGAGGTATGTCATTGTAAGCGAAGGAATGCAACAATGTGTGTTCATGGTGATATAAAAGTCCCGTTTTAGATGGACAGACTTACTCATATTCAAATAATTCCACATGGCCCTGTGGCACCATCTCTATATTACAACAATGGGTCAAGGAAAATCATTTAGTTTTGTAGTTGATGTACCAGATACCTTCTATTTAATTTGATGTACAAACTATTTGGCTCACAACTTTTGAAGAAACTTTTACAGCATTAGGTCAAGTGCATTTTGGCCCATACTTGGACAAGAACAGATAAACTTAATTGGTAAGGTAGTGCCAAAGCTATAAAGACACTTTTCTTGTCTCTATGGAAATGTCTGTATTATTTAAAGAACCAAACAATTTGTTAGTGCCGATAGCCCTGGGGTTTGTGTCGTCTGTAACTGGTTCCAATTCCCTGTCTCTATCCTGTGTTTGCCCATTTTCGGGCCCCGAAATTTTGTCTGTGTAGGTAGGCACAATTTATTGCATGATGGCATATTGTCAAATGACTAATTAAATATTTCATAAAACGTAAATACAACACAACATAACAAAAGACAAGGACAACAACTGATTGCCTGACCCTTACCTCCCCAGCCCTTAACCTCACAACCTTAACTTAATTCAATGTCACACATGATTAGGATTTTAGGACTATTTGGATAAACCTCCATATCGTTTCTTCATGTAAATTATGTCTGTATTATGTACGTGGAATCAAAAAGCATTTCTCTACATAACATTGATATGGGGCTGAAGTCAGTTAAGGCTGATTCTGTTGTGGATTGTAATCACATCAACAATACAACCACTGGCTTCAATTCAGCTTCTGCGACTTCTGTTTCTAATTCCAGTTCACGTACTCAAAGCCCTGTGTGCAGGCTGGAACCTGCATGCAGTCCCATAAGACACTAAACTCAATTATAGAGAAAAATACACGGCAGGCTTGCATATTCAATTGCACATGTCCATAAACATTTTTATTGCAATATATCCAAATGTCCGACTAACCTTGAGGAAAGTAATAAATTAGGTTCTAAATAAATAATTTAGGTAACAATCCTTTTATCAAAATTATTGAAATCATTTTTAAATACAATAGAGCAAATGTTGGCCATGTTTTGTTGAAATCCATAGATATGCAGGTTCAACACAGCACTGTTATCACATTCACAATAACATTTTACAGTAGGAAGGTCTGAAGTATCTGGAGGTTAACCACCACGCTTGGATCACCAGTTCAATGGTGGCAACCTCGGGCTGCGGTTCAAATCCGCCATCTTTTTTTGTGCAGCAGGGTACCAGAGCAATTGAATGGAAAAGCAGTTAAAGTGGGTATGGCAGTAGTGATGAACAAGTTTCCAAAGAGTCGCTCCAAAAAGATGGTCTTTTTTTCCCACGTAGTTGTATCAAGATGTAGCTCATCGACTCATCGACAGTAAGAACCCAAAGTAACCTTTTCTCTCAAGAAAAAGAGATGTACAGGTGTTTATTTATATATACTTATTATTATAATACATTTATTACCTTATAGTTGTATTTATTACCTTAATTTGGTACTTAAGAAATTGTGAAACTAATTTCAAGTTTATTTTTCTCAAGCCATTGGCAGGTTATTTAGCTTGTTCTAAAGATTTAAATGTACTTAATTTATTCATTTTCCCAAAACAAAACAAAATATGGTAGTACTTTGGAGTAAAAGTGTTTGGTGTAAGAACTTTTAGATATTTGTACTAAAACAAGACAAGACAAAAAGGCTAAATAAGGAATATTTTTTGCAGTGAGCAAATAATTGTGATAAGTAAAAATGTTCACACTCTTGTCTTTTATTTAATTTGCATTAAATCATGTCAGGTGCGGTAGCTAAAAGCATTTTGATACCTATCCAAAAACAGATACACAAATCAAACTTGAGCGTTGGCTTGTCTGAGTTTTCTTTTTAAAATCCATTCAGTAATCATGTCTTTAAATATGTCTTAAAACGGTTGATCAAGTAAACAGAAGCATATAAAAGCAACAAGATGTGAAACGAGAAAAATAAGTTTTCTTAATCTTTAAGAAAGTGGTTAGACAAACGCAATTTTTTGCCTGAAAATGCATAGCTACAACATTGACATTAAAGCCAAAAACATTTCAATTATAGGTTTTGACATGCATGAAAGTCTTTATTTTATCGAAATACAAAAGTATATATTTTGAGAAATGTCTCAATGGGTTTTGTGTAAATACAATGGAAGTAATTCATATGTCTTGATAAACTTGTAAGCGTAAGTTATAGTCATGAGAGAATAATCGCTTACTGTTAACATACTGCTGTGGTTTTATTACTTAACATGTACTTTTAGTCTTATTCTCTTCATTTTAAAAATATGTATTTCTCATCAATGGGCTGTAGAAACATCTCGGTTGACTTCATGCGGTCTGATAATTTTTTTCTCGTTCATATATTCCATGAGTCATACAGCGTTTGTCTGACAATAGCTCAAATGTACTTTTTTAGGGAGGAAAAACTTAAAAAATGGGTTAATGTTTTATATGTTTTGCCAGTGAGGGAAAGGAAGGCAGCCCTTTCAGTGACCAGGAAAGTGGGCAGCTATAAACCAAGTGCTCTTTGCTTTATAAGACTCAAGATCACCAACTCTCTGGGTAGAGATTTTTTCTCAATTATTACCATAATTTGTCATCACATTAGCGACTGGCTCTGATCCTGGTAGGTTGCAATCAAGTCCAGTTGACATTCTCAACCTCAAGCCTTTTAATTATGAATTTCCATATTTATAACCTCATTTACCTGGCCTACAATTTTTTTGTGATTTACTCACATTCTTTTCACGCCAAACATCTATGACTTTATTTCTTCTGCAGAACCCAAAAGAAGATATTTTCAAGATAATCAAACAGATGTGGCACCTATTTATTTCTATCATTGAAACAAAATCAATGTCAGTTGGTACTGCTGTTGTTCGCTTAATTAAATTTTTCTAAAAATCTTCTGTGATGTACACATAACTAATTAATAAAAGAAAAAATACATAGAGATGGCATTTTGAATTTGACTGATTTAACTATAAATGTAGATTTGTAAAGATTACCTGATTGTTTTAATAAAACTTATTGCAAAATGTATTCATTATTGACTTAAAAAAATCTACATACAAAACCCCATATTAAGAATGTGGAAGTTTTTAAAATGTTTTTTAAAATTTTCTGCAAATGTATATAAATAAAAATTCTATGTACAAAATCATTCACAGCCTGATAAATACTTGATTATAGGACCTTAATGCTGCGTTCACACCAAACACTAATAGCGCGTCAGGCGCGAGTGTTTTACATGTTACGTCAATGCAGAGATGCGAATAGACGTGAGTAGATTTCCTGCGGCACGAATGACGCAAAAGGCGCTGTGCGAATGGCGAGAATGGCGTGTTTCGCGGGAGTGACACGAATGGCGCGTTTCCCGCGAATAGCGCGTTGCACGCGAATCGCCTGTGTTGAAAGAAATAAACTTTGACAAAATTTCACGCTGCGTTAACCAATCAGGAGCTTGCTTTATCTAAAACAAACAAAGAGGAGAAAGTCATCAGGGCTTTATGTGGAGCTTTATAAATCCACATTATACTTTTATTATTCTTTAACAAAGACAGCAATAAAAGTGGAAGAAATTTAGTGAAGAAAAAAAATTCTCTTTACTCAATGTGGGCTCTTTACACATATTGAGACTAGAAATAAAGCCATCACATTAAGTTAAATCACTTTATTTCACAATAAAATGACTTTTCCTCTGTTAAATTGATGAGTTCCCCAGACAGAAGCCCCTCCCCCCGAATTGAGAACATTCTCGTCTGGTGTGAATGCAGCATTAAAGGAGTGTGAAAATTTAAGGCAGGTAGTGTTAAAAAAAATGAAAGGTTATGAGAGATTTATATCTGGAGACTAAATATTAATTTGGAACTGCAAGTATTTTTGGAAGCAAATTTGACATTTAATAAACTCAAATATTAATCATCTTGATCTATACATGGATGCTTTTTAATTTAAAGCTAAATGTTCCTTCTTTAGTTTATGATTTACTCATATGTCAACGAATTACTAAATGTGCAATGAATTCAAATGTTTGGAAAATATGTCAATACTGAGATAAACAAATGTTTAGGAATCAGTTCAAACATGTATTGATTCCCGTAAACTTAGGATGGAATCAAAGAAATGTTCTCCTATTGCATAATTTGCAAAACCTGAACTTTATTCCCCATGTCTTGTCAGAGTCAGAATAGGCTTGCCATCAACTCAGTCACAACACACCCCTTCACCGGAATACTAATGAGCCCTTCACCTGATTCACATCACCATCCTCATCACCACAGCATTAAGGCACAGCTCACAGCATACTTCGCAAATGGAAAGGACGAAACCAGTTTACATACTGTGAGGTCAATAAGTATATGATCACCCTGTGATTTTTCAAGATCTCCTACTTGGATATCGTGGATGGTTCTAGAATTTCCAATGTGAGAGACAGAATCCAAAAAGAAAAATCCGGAAATCCGTTGTATGTTTACGGTCTCAAATAAGTATTTGAACCCTTCCTTGTCAACCAGACCACATGTATAAGGTCATTAGCTGTCATAAAGCCACCTGTGCACCCCACAATCAGCGAAAAGCCGAGTAGGAACAAGGGCAAAACCAAAAAGCTGTCAAAAGACACAAGAGACAATATTGAAGACCTTCACAAAGTTGGAAAGGGCTACGGGGCAATAGCCAAGCAGCTTGGTGAAAAAAACAACAACTGTTGGAGCAATTGTTTGAAAATGAAAGAGGCTAATTATGAGTGTCAATGTTCCTAGAAATGGGGCCCCAGAGAAGATCTCTAATAGTGGGGTCTCGTTGATGCTGTCAATGGTGAAGAATAAGCCCAGAACTTAACGGGAGGAGCTGGTCAATGAAGAGAGCCGGCATCAATTCCACGGCAACTATCAATAATACATTAAGACGTCGTGAGGAGACGTGAGGAGTTTTGTGAAGTGGTGTGCTATATCATAGGGCCAAAGCCATCTCTCAGCTTGAAGTCTTCTACCCCCGCCATTCCAATTCGGCCATGATCACACAGGAGTCGATTTCAAAATGGGCTTCGGATGGTAACGCCTGTATTTTGTGTTTGTGGATTTTCAGCGGCTAATACCTTTACCTTCTCACAGCCACAGTGACTCCTGAATTAATGTTCAATCATGTTTTTCCTCACTACAGCTTACCTGAATATATAGTGTCTGACCTTGGGCCACAGGTTATAACCTGTGTGTGGAAAGCTGTCTTCCATCTCCTAAGTGTGACCATCCGTCTGTTCTCTGGCCAGCACTCGCCAGTGAATGGACAGACTGAGGAGAAGATACAGAATGTGGGGCAATTACCGAAAACTTTATGCAATAGTCACCAGAACTTCTGGAACCAATTTCTGTCCTGTGCTAAGTACTTACAAAACTCCCTCTGTCAACCTGCTACTGGACCTAAACCTTCCAGTGTGTACTCGGTTTAAGTCTCCCATGGTGCGGAGACCCTTCTGATGTTTCTGCGATTCAATCACTCATTCCAGGAGAGCGAGAGGGTTTGGGACTCGGCTCTTACCAGCAAAAAGCAATAAGAAGACATAAGTCTGCAGCGGACCTTTGTCGCTCCATAACTTCAGAGTATCAAGTTGGACAAAAGGAATGGCTCTCCATAAGAAATATGCGTATGCATCTGCCATTCCAGAAGCTCATTCCCTGATTTGTTAGTCTGTTTACCATTGAGGAGAGAATCAACCAGGTCTTTTCTGTCTGCACCTTCCAACTAAACTTAAGAAACATCCCACTGTTCATTTTTCTCTCCTGAAACCCTTTTACCCAATAGAAACTGTTTCCACAAACCCTAGTCCCCTCTTCCTCATATTATTGAAGAAGGAATGATATTACAGGTACAGCGATCTTAGACTTGAGGCGATGTTGGGGCAGGTTGGAGTACCTGGTAGTCTAGTAAGAAAAAGGAACAAAAGGACAGTCTTGGTACCCTTGTGACGACAACCTAGACCCACCTCTTTCATTTGTCATTATTTTTTTTCAGTTGAAAGAAAGTCTAGAGAATTACCCAGCTTATTACCCAGCTCCCAGAGGCAGAGGTAGACCCTTATATCACCTAGGAAGTCGACGGTCAATAGACCCCTGTGGAGGGGGGTCAATGTCACAGTCAGACCAGGCTCGGCCCCAATTCGACCATGTGTCCCATGTATTCTTCAGTGGTTCTGCTCCTTGATTCCTAAACTGTTGTCCAACATGGTCTCTGTGACTGGTCCATCTCCAGAGTGTGCATCCTGCAAAGACAAAGCCTTTATACAGAACTGTAACACAGCATTCCAGAAACGTTCATACTGCTATTGCCTTTTCATCTGTGGATATTACTGCTTTTACTCTTCTTTGCTTTAAAAAAAACTGTAAACGGAACTTCTTTGACAAGTTTAATCCTGCCCACGTGCGTCTTATGTCTGTCCGGACTGTGCAGATTCAGAGGCTTCAATAAAGCCAAGACTTTCTCAGAAGGCCTTTTTGTTCTTTTTTTCTAAACTGTTATTTGAATGTATCTCATTCTTTTTTCATTTAATTCTTCGATGCCAAGATGCCTCTGGGTTTTCACTCTTCTAACACAATTCCAACAATTTGATGATGAAATAACTTGTCATTACTGTGGTTTTTATCTAGAAATCGGATGATGTTTATTCCCCAGGGAACTGCTCTAAAATCAATGTGTGGTCTATATATGTTATTAAAGTAAAAAAGGGGTATGGTGGATTTATCACAAATAGACCCCGGCCCTCTCATGAGCCAAAGTTGATAAGCAGGTTTAGAGAATAAAATGGCTGGGTAAAATAAATATTTTTTTCAATATAGGAAAATGGGATTCTTAATGGGTTACTTCTGTTCTCTGTTTGATCTTTCCTAACTTTTCTGTTTTAGCTATGCAGGTACCCCACACAGCATCAACCACCTTAGATCATTTGTACCAGCAGATATAAAGTTATGCGATTTTAGAATGGCAAATTCCTTTTAAGGACCTGTGCTTGGGCTTTTTTATTTGAAAAGATGTATTTAAACAGCTTTTATTGTTTTAAAGCTGTATTTTACCACACTGGATTGTGTTATATTTGCATTACCTTTAACTGAAGAGGTGATGCCAATGTGTCTGTATTGGTCACATGAAACAAAATCTTTGTAAAGCAGCTAAATGCGAAAACATTTTGTGGGACCTTGCGTTTATGTCCAATGGAGTCAGGTCTGACTACAAGATTGAGGTTCTATTTCACTTATATGCTTTCTTGTAGCTTAGTGTTTAGGGCATGGCAACAGCAACAACAAGGTAATGGGCTCAATACCAGGGCTTGCACATTCTTAGGGGGAATTTTAAGTTCTTCCTCTGAATTATGAAGATTTCAATTTCAGACTCGCTGGTAACATTATCCACAAGGACTACAAAATTTCAACTTGAATTCGTGTATACTGAATTAATGTGATTAATTTATTAAGTCAAAGGTGTCTTTGAATATGGTGTCTTTATAATCTGGCATCCAATATCACTGAAATTAAATATAAACTTATTGTTGAGCCCTGGGCACCTCGTTGGAGACAACTGGTGTAATAAATTGCAATAGAGTCACTTTTTGCAAATTCAATTTGCATAAATGTTAATGCATAGGTAATCAGTGGCAGCACAATTGTAAAAAAATATGTAAAGAGAAAATTAAAAAATATGTAGGTAAAAGTTCCTGCTGGAAGCGATATTTATAAAGATGGGCGTTTTTAAAGGAAGGGACAAATAACATGAATGGTTTTCTGTGTTGAAGGATAGCACGGTTGTGTTGAGAGTTTAAAAAGCAATGAGTGCCCTTCTAAGGCCCATTAAAATATTTAAAAAATGACAGATTCTGAGATAAAAATATACAATATCTATTCCTAGTTTTAGGTTACTTGCCAAGTATGTTCATCAGCCATCCTCTAATTTGCTTGCTCTTTTTTTAAATTTAAGTATGCAGTCAGACATAAATAAAGAGAAACAATTTTTGTTGGAAATCAACAATGTGCCTATATGGCCTTTATGTAGGCTATATTACATCTATAAACAATGGGCCCAATATATTTAAATGTAACAGTGATAGTACCGCCCGTTCAATAAATGTATGCTTTTTTGGATGGTATATCAGGCAGTTTTTTTCGGCTGAAGTATGAGTTTACTCTGAATCACGGTCACAGAAGAAAAAGGGGTTTCCCGGGCGTCCTCCGTGCACCACCTACTCAAGTGTCCTCCCATTTCCAATCTCTCCTAAACAGCTTGCTGGGTAATCCTGAGCAGCTATTCAAAGAGGGCTTTGCCTGCAGATAACAGAGAGCTGCGCTGAATGCTTGCCAATTTATTACAGTGCAGGAAGCAGTGTGATAGGGAGGGGTGTTTTAAAGCATTTATCATTCCGCCATGCTATACACTGTAAGCGACTTCAGTTCCAGAACACCCCATGCGTAATGTTGTTATTATTAATTTTGTATGCATCATTAGATCCCGTCTTTAGCAAAGCGGAAATCTGAGCCTTGCTACTTCAAAACAGATGACTAAGTTACAGTAAATGTTCAGTACAGATAATTCGCTTCTGTTTGAGCCTCATACTACTGTATGATGACTAGGTCCATAAAAAACCCCAACCTTCAATTGAACTGATGAAATCCTGGCATCATGTTCATGTTGATTCTAGTTATTTCAATTAGATATTGTTAGAAAGTTTCACGAAAAAGGAGGATAATATTACAAGCATTATGTACTCTATAAATATTAATGAGCCAAGAAGTGAACCCTTATGTGAACAAGGCACCTATTACAAATGTATAATTTTAGAAACCAGGAAAAGTAAATATTAACCAATCATTCAAAAGTTATAAACATCAGTTATCCAAAAGAAGGTTTACCTTATGAAAAACTGGACACCTTTTTCACATTTATTCATACATTATAAACATTTGTGTTATCTGGGACAGAGTGCCTTAACCCAGCTAACAAATTAAGTTTCCAAAAACGTTTTAATAAACATTTTAACAAACTTTATTTTTAAACAAACATAATATCCTATATACATTTAATTTTTATATTTTAAGAATGCTGCATTATCAAATATCTCCTAACTTTGATTTTTCACCCCAAATATGTTCTTTTCAACGTTCATACACATTTCCGGTTACTCAAATGTTTAACAAAATAATACAAGGTTACACAAGTAAAAGGTTAAACCACAAGTAAAAACCTCCTCCAAACTTTATTTTTACATAGACAATATCTGTGAACATTAATTTTATTATACTTTAAGGCTTGATAACAAACATCTAAAACTTAAACATATTATAGTGACATATAAAACATAAACACTTTTAACAAATATTACTCTGTAATGTAAAGAAAAATACAATTACACCCACATTATATTTTTACAAATGTGTCAAAGAGCCACCAGAGATTTAAAATCTGAGCCAGTTCTGGCTGCAGTCAAACCTTGAATAGTTGGTGTTTTTAATATCCATGTTGATAATGAAAATGATGCCTTGGGGTCATTCTCTATTGGGGTTAGACAACACGTTTCAGGACCCATTCATAGCCGAAATCATACTCTAGATTTTATATTATACACCAGATGGCTGGTCAAGAACTAGAAAAGCCCTCTACAGCCTTCAAACAAAGCGAAGACCACGACATGTACAACCCGGATACCAATCCCCTGTGAAGACCTCGCCTCTGACGATCATCGGGATACTCTGATGTTTCTTCTCCATTCTGCTGCAGCCTGGATTTGAACTGCTGGATTCGTCTGATCAGAGGAGAACTGGCCCCCAGACTGAGCCTGGTTTCTCCCAAGGTTTGTTCTCCATTTTGTCACAGATGGAGTTTTGGTTCCTTTCTGCTGTCGTCTCTGGCTTGCTTAGTTGGGATTTCTTTAATTACAGCCAATATCATTGACTTGATTTAATATGAACACACAGACACTATTTAAAGTGAACAAAGAGGAGATCAACAAATTGAAAATGGATGCAAAGACAATATTTAAACTGAACAGAGATGACATCCCCAAATTCAATAATGAAAGGCTTTTACCTAAAACTTTGCATAATGGACTCACTGTTTTACTAACCAATGTTGTTAAGCTGCTTTGATGCAATGTATTTTGTCTAAAGTGCTATATAAATAAAGGTAACATTGACATAGACATTGACATTGACGTGTGGACAACTGAGATAGGATGTAGTTCTAATAAACTTTTTTTTAAAAACATGAAATATCTGAACATGAGCATAAAGGGGATGGCCTAATGAGCAAATGTAATTAAGAAAAACTGTTCAAACATTCATTTGAACATGGTGATATGCCTCTTTTGTTTAAACTTATTGTAACGTCTTCAGAGGGTTCTGGTGACAAAAAAATTGCCAGAGATGATCAATAAACAATGAAAACTAATCAAATTATATATGTCCCTAAGTGACTCAAAATCTAAAATATAACAAACAAATACATTAAAACTCCAGTAACAAATTTTAATTTCTGTTAAAATTGCATGTGTATTTAACAAAATGCTATATTTCAGTGTAAAATATTCCTCAAAACACGTCCATATACAGTGAAGTATTATCCAGTGCCATCTACATTTAGAAATAATCACAAAAAAACACAAAGATAATGCTAAAAAAGAAAACGTGTACTTAAGACCCACTGAAGCGCCATTAGAAGAAAACAAACGCTGTTCTGCGCATGCCTAGTGAGACCTTGATCTCTGTGTCTATTCTTGTTCTTCGAACATGTTTTCTTAACGTTACAAGAATGTTAATCACACATTGAAAACATTATAAAATGTTCCCTTGAACATTATTTGAAGAATATTTCTCCCTTATCTTTAAATACGTTCAAAAATACGTTATGGTAACATTCCCTGTTAGCTGGGAAGTGGTCACCCCTTAACCATTTAATCATGAGTTACAAATATTTATCAGGGAGATCATTTATTTTAGGCAGAGGTACTTACCTTAAAGGTCCCGTTCTACATGATTCCGTATTTCAAACTTTAGCTATAATTTAATGTTTATTGTTAAAGTGTATATAGTATATGTAAGCTCAAAGTTCAATGCCAAGCGAGATATTCTATTTAATAGAAATCGTCTACTTAAAACGTCGGGTTTGGCCTACATCCCTCTACTTCCTTCATTAGTCACATCACTATCACGGTTAACCTCCTACAGGAATACACAAAAAGGGGGCGTGGTCTTGTTACGCTCCCACGGAGATGACGGAAGAGTTGGGTTTGTAGTGTTTTTGTTTGTTTGTCACAATGTCGTTGAAGTTTTATTTTTATCCCGGCGTTCAATCTGTACTTAGAGATCAATGATTGCAATTTATGTTTATTTAACTCAGTTCTCGAACATTAGAATCTACATGTAAAATTATATGCAGCACATTTTGCTGGGGACAGCTTCATCAATCTCAATCAATGTAATGCCAGATTTTCACGAATATTATTCTTGAAAGATGGAGCAGTTCCCTCTTCGCCTGGAGAAGGTGTTGTTTATGGACCACAAATGCTTAGTGTATATTATTTTTTAAGGGGGTAACAGTTTGTATAACTTATTACTCAAATGGTAACAAAGTTTAGCTTTGTTGACTAGATGGCGATTGAAACTTATCCGACAAAGACGTGTTGTACTTCACCCGGACACCATCCATTGTTTGTGTTTATAATGATCAGATTAAATAATTTGTTTCTTGTATCTAGTGTTTACTGTTTAACCACTTGCTGGTTTAGATCGGGGTAAAGTTTATCTGCAACCATGCAAATCATTGTTCTATGTTTAGGCGTAAGCAAAAAGTTGTTCTGGCACAGGTTACACAAAAGGCAAACATTATCCGGTGCATTTCTTTTCAGATTTTTTCAACTTCTGCATTCCTTTGGTCTCTTATTAAGTTAATAAATACAACAAAACAGCATTAGTGGGAGCTTGGCTGTCTTAATGAATGAAATATATTTTTGTAATGAAATAATAGTATTATATTTTTTTTACTCCAAGTGCATTTTGCCACTGAAATGTTTTTGACCCAAAAACCTTGAAAAGTTATTTAAGTGCACCCTGTGGTCGAAATTACATATTTTAAACTAAAAACATAATTAAAATCTGTCAAGTATACCAAATGGAATAATGATAATCATTTAAATTAAAAATAATCTTTATTTATTTATGTTTTTTGTTTGTTTATTTTCTTACATACAATCTTCCACAATATATAATTTATACTGTTAGAAGCTTGTGTCCTTCTGATGTCAGAAAACATAAAAATATTAAATGACATGCCAGAAGATGTCTCTCTACCATGTAATATAATATGTAACAAACACACAAATGCGTTCCTGATTTCGAATGTACAACAGATGTACACTCGCTGAAATGCTATGTCGCACAATCCAACGTGAGGCGCGATAGATACTTGATACCGGTTATGTGATAAATAATGAATTTTCTTACATTTCTGTTCATTTCATCATTTCATTCATTCATATCATTTTATGACTTATTTTTTAAATATGGTAACATCATTTTTAATACTTGTATTTTATGAAGAGATTAAAGTCACAATTGTTTTTGTTCTCTATTACAGGAAAAAATACATATGAGTGTTTATTACTTCTTTTTCTTCTTAATATCAAATAATGCAACAAACGTGACAGTGAACAGTGCAATTTATTAAGCAAAATAACCCAATATTACAGATGGGAGGGTGTATATTAATGACAATATTATCCGAGGATATTGGCTCATGCCATATACATCAATGTCTGAATTTGCTCACTTGCTTCTCGTTCACTCCTTTCTGATATCGTCCACTCGGCTGTCATACACTATAAAGGAATGAGTGAACGAGTGTGCAATTTCAGACACAGCTTAAGACTTCTTTTCTGCATGGTATGTTCATGTTTTATTAGATCATTATCAATCCAACACATCTCATCGCTAGTTGAAAAAAACCTGCATTACGTTCGTGTTTGTAATTATAAAGTACAGACACCAGAATGTACCTCATCCAGAAAAAGTGTCTTTGCCCAGAAGTATGCGGTCATACATTGTCTCAATAAACTTGTATTCTTAACTGGGGACACACCTCTGAAGTCATCTACGAACTAGAATGTCCAGAAGACCACTGTGTCGCTAACAAAATATTTACATTGTGGGCTGGTGAACGGTGATTCAGTATGGAAAATACTATGAACTGGAGTGCGTGTGGTTTGTCATCGGCCATTATGATTATTAAAGCTGAAGCATGGGACTAACATCAGGAAGAGTTGAATTGTTCCCCTGCAGCATACAGTAATCATATGTCTACTACTGGCCAGACTGTTGAAAAAAGAGGATCTGTGTCATTCTTAGAAAGAAATCTCAAATTAGGCTCTATGAGAAAATACGCTAATCCTTGTAAAGCAGTTTGAAAGGGCTGGAAATTTGTACTGGTTATTTTGGCACCGGGTCACTTCCTTCGGAAGTCTGAGCTCTTACCCAGGTGTACTTTGCTTGACCTTCATGGCTTTACCGCTGTGTGTTAAAACATCATGGCAGACCGGACTGGGAATGCCGATATTTTGTTCCACAAATTAAAATAATTTTTTACTTTTGTAGTCCTTATAATCTCTTTGAGAGACTTGAACGGGGCTAATCATATTCATTTTTCCCTGGAAGATGTTGAAATGTTTTGCTTTTTCCCAAGGAGTTCCCTGGAAACTGTAGATTTCCTGTAGTTTTATCTGCGTAGTGTCACACCGCTGGCCAACACACACAGTATGAGAGGCATGAAATCTGGGAATATCTGTGCGTCGTACACTCCAATTGACCCAACAAAATTATTTTAACTCTAAGGAACTAAGTGAAAGAGGCATAATCTTTCTCCAAATTCATCATATTTCACTTTGAAAACTGAGGAAATAATACTGATACAATAAGACATCGGAACTTTTTTTCATTATCCGCTGTGGCCTAGTGACTTTTTACAGGTGAAACACCGTGCAACAGTGAGGTCTGGTGAAAGATTAGTCTTAAAATAAAATCACAGCATAACTGGACTGAATTTAATCCGTCGAAAAATCATGGGACAGGTGAAATCACTTGATATACAATATCGGCACCACTGAAAAAGTTTGAACATTTTTGTAAATTCTTTAATAAACACTGAAGTGGATGCACTTTGAAGAAGGAAAGCGACTACACACCACATACCTTAGTTTTGTTTAAGGTTCTGTTTTGTGTGTCCTTATGCCTAATGTTCCCTTTCTTATTCCTGTTTCTTAGTTCTTTGTCGTGCCTTAAATTTATCCTATGTAGCTATTTGTTGTTATCTACTTACGTCAATAACTTGTTTCTTGTGTTCTGCTGCTTAGTTGGAATCTCTTATTTGCAGTCTGTTGAGTTCTCTGTTACACATCCATTGTAAACATAAATTAATTATTCAAAAATACATTTCATGTGCTATCAATTAAAAATGGGACAGCCTGTGAGCCAATCAGAGAGCAGCCCAAGGTCATTCTTTTGTTTATCTACATAAACAGTCTAATAGACAATGCTTGTATTTCCATAAAATGAATACATGCATAAAATCAGATTAATGAATTTAATTTGATTCATTCATTTATTAGTTAATTCCAATAAATTAAACCTATGTTTAACGTGTTTAATCTGTATTTTCTCTGGATATTGTTTGTCAATTGACGAACCACCATATGCATGTAATGGATATTGGATTTTAATTTGAACAGCAATGGTTTTGGGCACTTTTTATCTTCCATATTTGAAATAAATATTATATTTATTAAAATGTGATTTATCTTTTATGCTGATCTTAAATCTTACTTAGGGGTGTCATAATGATTAATCCTATTTAGAATAAAACACATACACATGCTTGTAAGTAAATACTTCAAATATTTAGGAAATAATAATACACTACAAGGTTTTTACATTTTATATTTTTCATTTAAATTAAATTGAAAGTCAATTATTGAAAGTTTAAGTTTTTATAACATTAATATGCACAAAACAAGGACATACGTTACATAAACACAAAATGTTGCAACTTATTACAATAATCACAACCAATTCAGTTGATATTTCAAAAATCTTGCAAAAGCAGGAAACAAAGAAAGCCTTATAAAAATTGTCTGGTAAGTATTATCATTAGTCATTGTATGATATAATCATACACTACATTGTGCAAAAAAAATTGCAAGTGCTTATACCTGTCATGGAATTAACCTTCTGAGCTTTTATATAATTTATGGAAGTTATTAAAGATTATTTCCTTGGCAGCAACTTAAAAAAGTCAAAGAATAGACACAGACGGAAGTGAATATACACATTCTTGAATCTCAATTGGGAATTCCCCTCAATAAAGGCACATAATGAAAGCAAAGATGACCAATAATTCTCATCTTCTAAAGGCTAGTGCTACTGGGAATGCATTTTATAAAAGCAAACATTAATTAAAATGAATGTCAATATGAGAGCTGCCCCTATTCTACAAAATTCTCATTATCCATGTCAGATCAAATCCCAAACCGGCATAAAAACAAACCATTCAACCCCTACAACAAGTGGATCAAAGCCTGTAATTAAAATGTAGAAAGGCCCTTGAAATAAGGCATCCATTATGCATAGTCATTTTCTGAACCTGTTTATAGCTTTAAAATATGCTCAAATTTCCAAAACAATCAGTGAGTATAATTTTAATGCACATTAAATTATTTCAATTTCTTATATTTCAGGCTCAAAGGTTCAGGCTGTCCCAGTCGCACATGGAAACTGCAAAAGTGATTTAGAGGAGGTCACTTGGATCTGATCCCCGTAGTGGTTTAATGAAGTTGATTTTACCACTTATCCAATAAACCCTCATCGTGAATTGCTACGTCCACCCATGTTCATCCAGCGATTCATTTTTTCCAGATACCAAAGTCATCTCACTGTCTTGGCTTTATTTTTACATGGCAAAGCGGGACATAGCAACAAAATATTTGTGATTGATATCAGTGATTCGGAAGAAGTGTTTAAATAACAAGGAAAGGTGGGACAAAAGAGGCGGGTCTTTGCTATTAAATTGTCAAATGGCAATTTTTATGTGTAATTGGTTGAGTTTGATGAATAGAGTTTGTTTGAATAGAGATATTGATTTATTTTGTTTGCTTTTAGTGATTATTTCCAACAAATATAAATAAGGGTATATGTCTGTATTTTAATAAAGGTGCAATCTAAATCTTTTGATTCTTTATAGCGTTCTTTGTCAGAAACATAAAATTGCAGGTTCTTTACATTCTTAATGTTGCATGGATAAACTAATGTAAACTGCCAACAAAAACTACATTGGATGGACGCAATATTTCATTTCTTTTGTTCTTTTTATAAAAAGTAGAGGACAGAAAAATCGTTCTCGCTACTAAAGATTAAATTTTTTCATATATTTTGACATATTGATAAACATATGACTCAAAGTTTCTATGCATAATTAATTTTTAGGATGACGAATACTTTGATAATATTTTGACCCAAAGACCTTTATTTTGTATATACATGCCCAATTTTGCTTGTTCACAAAAAAGTATTAAGATAAAAAAAATGTTTCTGATGCACAACTGAACCGTTTTTGAATGATTTTATATTAGGAATGTAATATAAGTTTTGGTCGTACCGTATCACTCACCCCATTAAAAAAATATTTCAATTATATTGTTTTATTCTGTAAGTTTAGGACAAAATGGTTTGCATTTAATAAAGTCTTCATCCATAAGATAAAAATGTTGTCAACATATTCTGGCGCTGACAAACATTGATTTTACTGGTTTTATGTAGAGATGCACTAATATAATTTTTCTAAGACCGGGTACGATACCGCTATTTTTCTAGTACATTTCCCGATATTAATACCTATTCCGATAATGTCAGGCTTTCATCGTTCCCCTGTGTTCCTTTGTACCTGAGTGACTGACGAAAGACTTGATGTCAGCTCCTGAGCTCCAAGACTCGATGTCTGCTCCCGTGCTCCAAGGCCCGATGTCCGTTCCCGAGCACCAAGACCCGATGTCCGCTGTCGAGCTCCAAGGCCCAAAGTCCAATCCTGAGCTCCAAGGCCCTATAACTGCTCCCGAGCTCCAAGGCCCTATATCTGCTCCCGAGCTCCAAAGCTCCATGTCTGCCGCCGAGCTCTTAGGCCCAATGACCACTCCAGAGCTCCATGGCTCGATGTCCGCTCCCGAGCTCCATGGCCCGTTGTCCACTCTCGAGGTTCACGGCCCGATCTCTGGTCCCGTGCTCCACAGCAATTACTCTCTCAAACCTTAAGACCACACCATCACTGGACTTAGACTGCTGGAGGAAGTATTAGCTGAGTTTGATCCCCTTTGTTTGCTCCAGCAGGCATCCTTCCCTGAGCTCCTCATTCCCTATGTCCTCGATTTCCCTATTCCCGAGTCCCCAGAGTTTGCTGTTTCGCTGAATCCCGAGTTCCATGCTCCCTTCGTCCTGTCTTTTAAGGCCCATACCCCCTAGATCCCAGCCAGAGGCCTGCTTTCTGGTCAGCAAGCCTGTTCCCTGGTGCCTGAGCCGGCTCCCCTCTAGGCCTCCACTGTGGTGACTGTCTTTGCCTTGTCATTGTCATGTGCCTGGGCATCCACCATAGTGGAGGAAAACACCACGTGGTCGTGATGGTAATAAGCAGCCTTTTGACCATTGTGGACTCCAAGTCTCACAGGGCAGGGGACACTTAGTCCCACTGGGCCAAGGACACCAAGTCTCACTAGGGCCGAGAACACAAAGTCTCACTGGGCCAAGGACACCAAGTCTCACTGGGCAAAAGACACTAAGTCTCACTGGGCCCAGGACACCAAGTCTCACTGGGGCAAAGACATCCAGTCTCACTAAGCCAAGGACACCAAGTTTCACTGGGCAAAAGACACCAAGTCTCACTGGGCCGAGGACACCAATTCTCAATGGGCCAAAGACATCAGGTCTCCCTGGGCCCAAGCCTCCCTGTGCCCAAAAATCATTCATGGACTGAAGCAAACTCCACACCTGCTCCTCAGGCCGAAGAAAGCTCCACGTCTGCTCCTCAGTCCAAAGCAAGTACCATTTTTAAGGATGTAGCAGTTTACCAAGAAATGACACAGTGAGACTAGTATTTCTAGACAGCTTCTCTAAAATTATGTAACATCTGTAACTCAAACCATTTTTTCTGTTTGAAAAGTCTCAAAGTTTGAACATATAGAATAATTTCCGAAACCAAATAAACGGCTCCATAAAATATTATTAACAAAATATTTTTTTTTCAATTTTATCAAGCTGTCACAAAGGTGTGTCACAAAAACTGCTGCAATATGATTCCAGTGTAGCAATGTTTCCAATTAACTACCGATCAAAATTATATAGTGAAATATAACAGTGAATGGTCTAACCGTTATGAGCAACACTATTAATGTAAGTGCTCATTTGCCATTAGTTAAGGATGTTGCTACTTTTGCAATAATTTTGCAAGATGAAGAGTTCAAAAGGCAGTCAATTAGACCAGATTCAAAAGTGAGTGGCAGGTTTTTTTTAAAAACAGAAGCATCTCTGCATGTTCAGCTGAATCCTTTTAATATGCCCACCGAGCGCTGTCTGAATCTCCTGTAACCGAGAGTATGCCAGGTTGGAGTGTTTAAAGTGGCTGACAATTTTGCGCCCCACTTCCACCACCTCCATGCTGTGCTGTGAGCAGACCCACAGTGATGGCCACACACCAAAGTCTAGAAACTCACCGACAACAACACGGGCAGCACTTTTTGGAATTTCTCAAGTTGCCAATGTTTCTTAAAAATATCCTCGCTATTGCTCGACCTGTATTTGAGCCTCGAAACTGCTTTATGATCATGATTGTATAGAGTAAAATCTCCATCTATTCATTGCCCGGTTATGCTGATGAGAGACACTGGGTTTACACTACAGCTCCAAAGTCAAGATTATTTCTTTTATGTCATGCAACATAGTTGTGATGTGCTTTTTTCACTGCGTCATGTTTTTGTTGCAGTATTGTATTTGTGACATGACAGCGACTTGGAATCTCATACTTCGGTCACAAAACGTTTAGAAGGTCAATGTCAATGTCAATGTCCCCTTTATTTATATATTATATAATATATACATTGCATCAAAGCAGCTGAACAACATTGGTTAGTACAACAGTGTGTCCACAATGGAAAATGATAGCTAAAGGTATTTCATTATTGAATTCAGGGATTTCATCTCTGTTTAGTTTAAATAGCTTTATTACATTTATTTCCAATTCGTTGATGTCATCTCTGTTCACTTTAAATACTGTCTGTGTGTTCATATTAAATCAAGTCAACATCATTGCTGTAAAAAAAATGACCCCAACTAAGCAAGCCAGAGGCAATAGCGGCAAGGGACCAAAACTCCATTGGTGTCAGAATGGAGAACAAACCTTGGGTGAAACCTGGGTCAGTTGGGGGGCCGGTTGTCCTGGGACCAGACGAAACAAGCAGTTCAAGTCCTGGCTGCAGCAGAATGGAGAAGAAACATCTGTTTACTGTGGTCTTATCCTGATGATCGTCAGAGACAAGGTCTTCACATGGGATTTGTATCCAGACCTGTACTTGTTCTGGTCTTCGCTTTGTTTGAGGGCTGTAG
Organism: Triplophysa yarkandensis; assembly: GCA_033220385.1. Classification (NCBI taxonomy): domain Eukaryota; kingdom Metazoa; phylum Chordata; class Actinopteri; order Cypriniformes; family Nemacheilidae; genus Triplophysa; species Triplophysa yarkandensis. Next base: position 11,904,154 of record CM065674.1, read on the forward strand.
AGGGCTTTTCTAGTTCCGGACCCACCATCTGGTCTGGATACATACTTACTCCAGTGGCATGGGGAAAAGCTAGGTTGGGGAGCTGACTAGATAATAACCCGTAGGTCAGTTCCTGGCTGCTGCAAATTTGAGAACAATTATCTGTTTCCTCTGGTCCCACCCCGATGGTCATCTGAGGCAAGGTCTTGCAAGGGATCTGTATCTGAGGTTCTAGTTTTCCTGGTCTCCTCTGTCTTTCCGGGCTGTAGGTATCTTTTCTCTTTTCTGGTCTGGAGACGCACTGGATCCTGGTGACTGCAATGCCCACTGATTCTGGAAACGGACTGGATCCAATTGCTTCAAAAAACGCTTGGTAGAAGAGAGAAACAGACCAATATTAGAGTAGATGCCATTCTCCTTATGATGTAGCAAATATATTGTGTGATGTGAGAAGTGTTCCCAGTTGCGATTTTCTTAATTAATACAGAAGGTGACAAAATCCCACGTTATGAACAACTGAAAGCAGTTGATTGTTAAGAAAAATGAATTGGGTAAGCAGCTCTGTTATTTGTTTGACTCTCGGATTATCTCTTGACATTTCGTCCCGTCTTGCAAAGGTTTGCTGCACGGAATGGTTGCAGAGGTTTACCATTACCGTTGCTCCTGCCGCTGGTATCTCTGCGCACTGATAGTTCGGATGATGACGTCACCGGGTATACGTCTTTGGTAGTGTTTTATGAGTACTTGTAGGAGTACATGAGCTCAGTATCACCCGGATACCAGTATTGAGATTGGTGCATCCCTAGTTTTGTGTTCATACAATAAAAGTAGTCTGCTGTTTGGTTAACAACTTTATTCAGAATATCTGTTTTTTGTCTCCTGCCTAAAGAAAGTAATTCAGGATTATAATGACAAAAGAATGAGTGAAATATGCTTTTCAACATTTTAAAGAATTAAAAATCCAAAAGATCTCTGTGTGCATAATAAGGTTTTCCACTCCTCTTGAAGCACATAGAAAGTGTTTTGGTTCGCAAGTGAAAAAGCAAACGGTATATCTCATCAGGACCCGAATGATAAGACTCTTCAGAAGGCCAGTGAAAGTAATCTTAATGCTGTTCAAAAGACTCATAATTACTTCCATACTGTGTCTCCTGGTTGTCTATGGGCAACCTAGAGTAAATGGGCATTGAGTTCAGAACTGAAGAAAGGCGAGCGATTTTATCATTCTCAAATAAGATCTCTCTTATTCTTCAGTGATTACTCAAAGACTTGAGATGTGAACAACATTACTTGTTTGAAGTATTAAAATACATCCTCTATTACAAACACTTCAACAAACCCCAATGTTACTTTTCACAATAACACAAAGGTCAGGGGTTTATGTCTTTACGGCTGTACTGTAAGTTGCTTTTGATCTGTCAGATGTAAAATATAGCTATAATATATGATAGCCATAATGTTTAAGAAAAATACATGTAGTTTGGTAGGGTGGAATGAGAAAAGGATGACAGAATTTTCAGATTTGGCACTTTAAATGCATTTTAGATTATCAATTGTCATGTTTAAATAGCCTAATGTCCCTCCACGTCTTTTTGTAACACTATATATCATTTTATATTTTTGCATCACAGTGTTATGCTAAACATGGATCTAGATCACATTCTCACTCACATGTCGCTTTAAGTTATTAAACAGAACATTCCATGACATCAGTGTTATTAGAACTTTTACATATTTAATGTATCAACATTACTTTTTTTTGACGGACAGTCATAGCAGAGCAAGGATTTTCTCAAATCATGTGTCAAAATGTTTCATCTTTAGTAAATATTATACTGGAAACTCTGGTTTTCGATATCAGATTCAGATTCAGATTCAGATTCTGGTGTTATGACAATAGCCAGGTGTCTGAACGGTTGCAGAGTGTTTCATATGGCCCTGTCACCATATATGCTTTTCCTGCTGCAAAACTCGAAGTTTTGCGGACATGCAAAAAACAACGAGAAGGCAAAAATAACCATGTCATACTCACAACTTCTTTTTAAATGTGAACTTAATTAAGGTTAAGGTTAAGGACCGGTATAGGCCTTGGGTTAGTAGAAAAAGTTGACATGTAATTGCAAAATCCATTATAGTGTAACACTTTACAATAACTACAGGCTATAAAGCATAAGTAAAGCATTAGCAAGAACTTAACATATCATTAATCCAGCATTAGAAGATAAACAAGATTTTAAATCTCATTTGTAAAACATCAAAAAAGTCAACAAATAAAAAGTCCCCACTTAAGATAAGCATACACAAATAGTTTACAGACTACTACTAAATGTAAAAATTCCCTGTATTAATCATTATTACTGGTGCATTTATTAATAAATTGAGTAACTATTATGGTAGGTATGAATACTAATGTACATTTAAATATTTAACTAATCATTTACTTACCCTTTTTAAATGTTCTTAAATACCACTGATAACTCCTAAATAACTGGTCTGTAAATGTTGTAATACCTTATTTTGGAACAATATATAATAATTAATAAAGTGACAAAGTACAATCCTTAAACACATTACATCTACTCTGTGATTGGGTGAAGAAGCACACAACAAGAATTGCGAACGAACAACCCTGGAGGGCATATTTTGTTTACAACGTGAGACAGGTAAGCAGAAAAGTGAGTTTGCTGTTGTGAGTGGTTCTTGCGGGTGGTGAGTATGTGATTGGGCATGCGCTTGTGCTGGTGTTGAGTTGGCTTTGGGTCGTCACGAGCTCTTCTCTGGAAAGGAGATAGAGAATCACGTAAGTTGTTGTCTTCTGGAGACATATCTGGCCGCGGCCTGATTAGCAGCACCTTGGACCGGCCGGCTGGTGATAAGCAAACCAAGGTGATCTTTGTCTGTTCCGCTGGTGACGTTGATTCCATTCAGGATGCTCATCACAATCCCCCCTAAGCAATGTCCTGGGCCATTTTACACACATGGGAAGACAATAACGGAGATATTATGGGTGGGTGGGGAATGAGCCCTGAGAGATCTGCGAAACAGATTCTAGTCAACCTGTCCGCTTTGGTTGTTCCTGTGCGATGCACATCAATGTGGAAATGCTGGAGAGCTAGGAACCACCTAGTTTCCTGGGCATTGGTGTCTTTAGCTTTGGCCATCCACTGTAACGGGGCACGATCGGTGAGGAAAGGCCTTAGCTCAAGAACTGCCCACTTGACAGCTAGGGCTTCTTTCTCTACCGCTGCATAGATGTGTTCGATTCATACCGATGTGCGTTCTTCTTTTACCCGTCGTCTGCTCTTTCTCCGGCTTTCCTTTTCTGGTCTGGTCTGTGAGGGGGTAGGCTAGAGAGGAAAAGTTGGGTATGAAGGACTAGAATGACCCGCCAACTCCTGAAAGACTCGTATCTGGGTCTTTGTTGACAGTCTGGCTCCAGCTCTCTTGACACATGTCTGCGCAGCTCTTGTCTGGGGTTCTGGCAGCGGCACATGTTGGCCGGAGACAGCTTGTGCTTGACGGTTGTCGCGATCAGTGAGCTGTTGAAGGATTGTCTCCAAATCCTGCTTTTACAGTGCCTGAGTGGTGTTGAGGTGGCTTTGGGTCGACCATTCACAAGCTGCTTTCTGGAAAGGAGACAAAAAAACACTGAAGTGTTTGTCTTGCTTAAAGACATTTCTCACTGACTATATGGCTCGCACGGCTTAACTGGCTGTGTTCTGATGAGCGGCAACTGTGACCGGCCGGCCGGTGATGAGCAGACCCAGGTGATCTGTGTCTGTTCCGCAGGCGACGTTGATTGCATTCAGGACGCTTGTCCCAACCCTTATAGATTATGAATAAAGCATGTATAGCTGTACGTATAAATATCTTACAAATGTCTGTTAATGTTAAGATAACACTTAACAAATGATGAATTAACTGCTTATACTAATGCTTCATAGCATGCAGTTATTATAAAGTATTACCCATATGATTTGCTAAATTATTATTTGGGGATTGTCACAGTAACGTACAAATAGATATAAGAGACAGTTTAAAAATGTGTTTATAATTTTCACATATCGCTGTTTAGATTTTGATTTCATATTACAAATTGTATCTCTTGGTTATATCTTTTTTTAGAATCCTGTGCCTGGGTTTTAACCATCATTTTCTCATTTTTATTGTTCTTTTGTTGTCATAAAGTTGATCTCTATATTAATTTGCCATATAATTTCAATATAGTTCCACGAAACAAACATAACTATAATAAAAATATGTCTGACTGTAAAAATGATAGAAAACCGATTCATAGTAAACTAAGAATAAAAACAGATCAGTACTATCAGATCAGTTATCTTTTCATTTATTTTATCAGCTTTAATTGTATAATTAAATTTTTTATATTTAGCTGTTTGCTTTTTCACATTTTTCATTGTGTTGGCTTTTTGCCTTTTTACCATTTCCCTTTGACATATTTCAACCCCAAAACTGAAAAGAAAACGGACAATTTGTTTGGACAAAATGGGAAATTTGATTCAAGAATTATTTTGGGGAGAAATATTACAGTGATTTTGTGTCTAAACAATGGAAGTCAATAGGGGAGTAGACCTGACTACTAAAATTCCATTCTATCCATTTATCATATTTTGTTTAATATTTTTTAAAAACAAAGAAGTTAACCAAAAAACACATGAATCATTAACCTTTTCTGCATTAACAATAATACCAAAAGTATATATTTTCAAAGAAATATTGGTGATGCGGCAGAAAGTAGAGCTCAACATCATGAACCCAACTGGATGTAAAACCAACTGGTGGCCAAGCAGTCATCACTTGCGTGCAGTTGAGTATAAACATCTTCAACCAACCACCAGCGCTGAAACTCTGTGACCTTCAGCGGTTTCAACACATCATATGACAACAGACTCTCAAATAGGTACTTCAGATGCTGCAAAAGAATTCCTTTTCAAATGCCAACACGAATAGTCCTCAGTTGTTATGTTTTCCCTTTGCATCAGGATATCGATCTACAGCTCCCTCAATGCATTAACTGAAGGAAACATAAGGCTGTTTTTCATTCATGTGAGGATGTGACTTAAGAATCCAGCCCCTACGACAACATGCTGAGCCACTTAAACATCAAATGAATGACCGTCGTTGGTGGCAAGCCTGCCATTAACACTGATAGGAAAATTAGCACTGATTCATGATGTTCCATTGCTCACCAAGAGCGTAAATGAGCGAAACATTCAGATTCACTTTCACACTTCAGGAGAGAGAAGGGTATTAGTGTTAACATAGAGGAGACTGAACTCAAGAGCAGGTTCCTTGCTCCATCACGCATATCTTGTTAGATGCCTGTTTGATCCGAGAAGCTCATCAGGCAAAGAGCCTTTGACTATCTGATAGATCTTCATGCATTACCAGGCCTTGTAATTCGTTCCATACCCCCTCTGAACAAGCTGGCCTTTCGTCAGTTTTACAATCTGCCTTCACTTAAAGTCCAGGTAGGCGCCCGGTTGTGCCACCATCCTCTAGAATATGTTATACTGTGTATGGAAGGTGCTCAGCAGCTTTTTGATGTATGTTAAAATATTTTCATGGGCGCAATATGTTTAATATTAACAAGATTTTTGTAATGTTCTCAAATTTCTCCAAAGCTTTGGATTCTCTGTTGTTCAAAAACATGTTTTTTAGGATTCCATGAATATGGCTGGTTTCCGGTTTTACAACTGGTTTCGCTGGCCACCAAACAATTTGCTAAATTAAGTTTTAAATTTAACTGAAATGTTTTGTCTAAATATGGATACAGTTTTCTACATTTAGTCAACATGATCCCCCATACGGTATTCAAATGTTTGCCTGACATATCTCATGAATACTATACATTTTGGATGGCACAAAACTCATTTTTGCCAAACATTCTGCAAGTTTTATTTTTACTTTATTTATGTACATTTTTTGTGAGAAATTAACATTTTTAAAGCATTGTGTTGGTTAGCACTTAAGAAAATATATAAGCAAGCATGACCTAAGAATGAGTACTACTGGATTTCAGCATTTGTTCATCTTTGAAAATCTTTTGTTAATTACAATACAATTTATGGTGCATAAATTCGTATTCAAAAATACATTATTTGATTTTAAAACTAAGTTCTCAAATGTTCATGGTCTTAGAAAAAGGAATGTATTAATTTAAATACATGTTTTACTAAAACTTGATTAAAAACATATATGTTAATTTTTTTAGTTAATTTTACAAAGAACAATAATAATAATTAGTATTATATAATAACATAAATAATATGAATTTTACATTTTATTATTATCATTTATTGCTGCTGTCTGCGTTTTTAGGTTGAAACTCACCACTGATGTAAACCATATGTCAATCTCTCTCATTGTAATTTAAGGGGTTCCCCTGGTTTTTATTGCATCCCGTCCTACCAAACCTGTGAAACTGAGGCCTTTAAATGTACCACTTCCACAAGGAGCGATTTGATGAAAAACATTTGCAGTAAAAAAACCTTCACTTCTATAAGGTTTGGAAAATGTTGGCTTTCTCATCCCTGGTTGGTTCTGATGCTCTTTTTTAATTACTTATTTAGACACCTCTTTTCCTCTGGTGGAAAACTTTGTTTTGGTGGAAAACACGACCGGCTGAGGAACACACGAAAGAGCAATTAATATTTAATATTAGCATTCTTTCCTACTTGCCTTATTTTGCTTTTGCTTAAGGATTTTAATGGATATTAATGTGTGTTTACACTTGTCCAATAGTTCTGAATGAGCCTCGCCTTAAAACTGCATACAAATCTGATCTATTCTATTCTATTCTATTCTATTCTATTGTTGTCATAGTGTGATTCTCACGACTCGAAGAAGGCATGGATAAAGGTAAATACTTTTGATATAAAACACTAAGGAAACAAGGAGTAACAACAGACTTAGCCATAAACCTCAATGACGTACATTATAATTAGAATGGAGAACCATGACACACACAGATAGATTATTTCAAGAGTCCTGGTAATCATCTGATTGTTGACAGGTAGACTGATGGGAGACGAAGCAGAGGTGAGGGAACATGAAGAATCATGGGAACTGAAGTCCAAGGGGGAAAACAGGCACATTGGGAACACAAAAGTACACAATTTTTTTATTTTATTCTATTCTGTGTAGTCTAGTCTGGTCTAGTGTAGTCTAGTCTAGACTAGTCCTACCAAGTCAATGCAAGTTTTTACAAGACAAGATTATTTAAACTCATTTTCTTCACAATGTGGATGTAAAATTTTAGTAAATTAAAGTGTAAACGATAAAAAATTAGAATTGTTTTGTATAAATGTCCTTTTTGTTATATTAACTCAGTTCATATATGTAATAATTCTATTTTTATTTCAAGATTAGGGATCAGTAACTACCGTGGTATACCTCTGGTAGTCCCCAATGGAAATTCTGTTAGATGTAGTCTGTTTTGACATGTGAAGGTAAATCGTAGTGTTATAAAGAACACCATAAAACATATCAGAAACAGCTATTGTACAGTACATGGGAAAATAGGATTGCTTTGTCAGTGGAAAGTTTAAGAAAAAAAAACTAACAGGGACTCACTAAATACATCTGCAAAGGCCAATTATCACAGATGAAAATGTTAAACATGGTTTCCGTCTCTTTTTGGCGGTCTGTTCTCATTTCAATATTAGTTTTTAAAGAACAAACAATCATGCATTGAAGGTATTATGCATGGTAACTAGGGCATGTTTGGTTGTAAGGGTATATGAGATGCTTTTATATAGCATTATTCTTATTGAAACAAAACACATTTCCAAGTTTACGGTCTCTAAATATGACCCATACAGTTATGAAAAAATATGTAACATTAAGTTCTCATTAAGTTGTAAAACAGCATTTCTGTCACTAACAGTGTAGTAAGAAAAATGTTCAATGTTTAACATTTCTCAATATTTATGGGTTGGTTCTATCATCTCCTGGTTTTAAATTCTTCTCTGAATGACAGAAACACAGTCATATCCGTTAGTGGGATTCGACATGGAAATAAGTGTGTCTCACTCACATGGTACATTGAAAATGAAAAGTGGTGCCAATTTAATGCTAGATGATGTTGGTTTGGCCATCTGAGAGACAGTGTGCTGCTTTAGGTCCACTAGCTCCAGCAACTCATCCAACCATCAACTAAATGCTGCCGGTAGGAAAACTATTGAAGTCCACTCGTATGCATTTTTTGCCTCTACTTTATTTTTTTTCAAACTAAAGCATTTAACTGGCCTTCCTTTCTCTGGATGAAACAGTTTGTGGAATAGATACCAATGCTGTGTCACTATGCTGGAAATGACATTGTTGTGTATGTTTCGTGTGTCTGAGCGTGTGTCCTTGAAATCCATTCTATTATATTAATCTGTAACATCATCCAACCCATGCCTCATTCGTATTTTTTAAGTATAAAATTGGTTTCTAAATCATTTATTGTACAAGGTACCGGTGACCCAGACTACATGAAAACAATACACAATGGAATACAGTTTTTTTTAACAAAAATACGATGTATATAATCAAACAGACATCAACATTTTTAAGTGAGTTTAAAATCATGTATTTCAAAGTATTTTCTTTTCATGTCCTCTTAGTTAATGGTTTTAATGCATAACAACACAAAAAGTACCACAAGGAACCTCTTCTCAAAGCCGAGCTTCAGTTTGCAATCCAAGAAGAACTGTGTAATAATGTATGAATGCCACATATAACAAGATACAATTTTTACCATGTACTTTAAAATAATATTATATTTAAAGTCACCTGTGACTAAGCAGAGTCTAGAACTGTTGAGTGCGATAGAATAAACCGACCGTACTACAGGACGCATTGAAAACATTGTTAATTTAATATAATGATGATACAAAAAATATGTGCATTTGATTTCAGTTGATATATTTCAAATAAATCATAGCAAGCTAAATAGCAGGTTGCATTTTAATTCTTTTAGCTCAATTCACTTATAATGGAAAGGGATACAAACCTTCAGACTTGCCACTTTTCTCCAAATTCATTGAAAGAGGTGTCTGTTCTTTCTCTGCCATGTTGTGCTAAAAGCAGGGATGCCCCATTTCAATTCAAAAAATCAGTCTCTCTATCCTTACTTGTTCCGACGCTTTGTAAGCTTTATTCTAATAAACACAAAAGTGTGAACATAGCGTTTTGTAGGCATGAATCCACTGAAAACAACATGTCTTATGTGGGTCATATGGCTCATATTTTAAGAGAAGTATTAAGTTAGAAGTATCTAACTTTCTTCCAGGAGGTGAACTGACTGGTATTGATCCAGCCTTTTAGACTTTCAAGCATTATTGCATATTAACCTCAGTGACCGACTGGGGATTTTCTCTTATTTTAGTCACAATAAAGTTATAAATGCATATCAGCCCAGGTCTTGTGTGCCAAATGCTCATGTACAGTGTTTGCCTTAGGCTCACATCATTTTGCATTGGAGTATTAAAATTATTTTACCCAACTAATAAAAATGTATCAAAGTTAATAACCTCCTCCCTAAGACGAATTGTACATGTAAAACGCATACATTTCTGGTCAAGGTTTTAACAATGCACTGGCACAGAAAGCAAATCCACATGAAACGGGAGTCCTCCGCAAGTTTCCAACGTTGGGTAATTTTCCATTGGAGTTTCTCAAGGGCAGCTGTTTATGATGGTGTTTCCCAGTTATCGTGGAGGGAAGCCCAAACACTTGTTTTGTTTTGTTCTGAGCTTGATGCTGGAAAGAAACCTTGATGATGCGTTGTCTCGCTAAAGTACTCCCACATGAAATTCATCCTATTAATGCACTTTCCTCATTATTTTGGTTTTAGTTCTTTGGCACCGCAATGACTATTAAGATCTTACGAGAGAACAGAAAGACATAAAAAATTTACGGTTATGAAATGTGGGAAAATAAGTACAGTTGGATGATAGTGTGTTCATATTCCAGCATTGAGTTCAATTCAGTGATGACCTATTCTAAAAAAGGTCAAACCACCATGTGGGTTGGACTGTATGCAGCTCAATGAATATCAACTGAATCCACTCTGTTTGCATGTTAATGTATATTTATGCTATTTAGATGTATTCTTCTTTGCAAAGAAACAAAATAATTTTTTATAACTGTCTTAAATAGTCCACATCATTCCCTTCTCAAGTGTTTTTAGACCATTTCTATATACTGTTCAATCGTACGCATGTGCCTGGCACTAGAGTAATTTACAGGCTGTTTGTTTTTCAGTCTGGCTAATAGCTTAACTATTTACATTTCATTTCATTTATATTAATAAACTGTAGCTTGCGGGGACAGACAGGAACTTAAGTGACTTTTCAAAAAGAGTTGGTATCATGATTCATCTCCCTGACAACACACAAACGTCTTACAGACGTCTATTTGATGTCTACTGTCATGAATTGTGAGGACAGAACCCCAGTGCAGACAGCTCTTAACAAAAACTCTGTATACAAAACATGCATAACGTAAAATTCCTCGAGGGGGCAAACAAGAACGAAACAAACTAAATTTGTGCTCCCAACACAAACACAAGATATGGGGCTGGCACGATCCTGTCCTTCTAACGAGGCAAATAACCACAAGAAGGACAGAATCAAGACAGTACTCCCCCCTTAAGGGAGGCCTCCTGGGCTGAAGATAGGAAAGTCACTGTAGGGCCCACACACAGGAACACACTTTTGAGAAACAAACAGGAATAGTCCAAAAAGCTTACACCTAGCATCTACCAGGGGTCCTGCAGACTGGAACAAACAGGAAGTCTCGAAGACATGAACACATTTTAAGGGCCACAGACAGACAGGACCCTCACCCAGCATCCACTAGGGGGCCCGCAGATAGGAACACACAGGAACACACAGGAAGTCCCGGAGACACGAACACACTTGAAGGGCCACAGACAGGAGCAGACTGCAGATATAGAAGTGTCTATTTCAGGCACACGAAAGATTCTCAGCAGAAGCAGTTGACAGGTGTATCTCAGCAATGGTTTTGTGTGCGGAGGTTTTGGACATACCACTAATGATTCTCACCTACTTCATAGTACAGTAAAAGGTGATTTCGAAGGTAGCTATACTCTATTTAGGATTCACATAGCCACCAGTCGACCAGTTGGTAGGAATGTTGAGGTTACACTAATTTCTGATGTAGCATCCCCTGCAGCACATTTAGAAAACAACAAAATCACACTTGTGAGAATCAATCCCTTCCATGTTCTTGTGTAGACTAGCTTTCAGCCCCCTGGACGTAAAGCTAAACTATTGTTGTTTTGGTGTCTCGGTAAGCAGGGACACCGTGCCATGGATGTGGAGTTTCGACACATGTAAACAGGTGATTAGCATCAGGGGAAAAAACAGATATGGACCTGATCCTTGGATGCTGAGCGGTAGATTGCTGGCATGTGGGTACGATCGGGGAACAATAGACCAAGCTGGGCTGTGAAGCAGATGATTGCTGACAGATGCAGAAGAAAGCGATCAGGTGGAAGCAGTGATATGGTTGCCATCAGGCGGATGTGAGAGAAGCATGATGTCAGACTGAGTCAGTGCCCTCCCAGACAGACTGATGTCAGCGTTCCTGCCACCAACCCACCGAGCTACAAAGAGCTCAAGGCCCATGAACAGATGCAAAGAGCTGCCGAACAGCACTAATAACCCCATGTCCATTAACACCTAACCACTATAAGTACAGTGTCTAAGAAAAAGCTGAGCTGGGGAATGTGTTTCTTGTTAACATTGAACCTCATGTCACTGTCTCTTGTGTTTAACATTGATAATGTCTAGTTGCCTCTAGACTTATATCAGTTTGTCTTCATGTCCCTGCACAGGTTTTCTGAAGAACTCAAAGACTGACCCAACTTCGGTTCGACAGATGCTCAGAATCTTAAATCATGTCACCAAATGATGCCCACAGCCATAGTCTGCAACAACCACATAGTGCTTTTCTGCCACCAGGACGAAAGCTTGGTGGTTGGCACCACCAATTTCATGGGTTTGATTCCAGGGATTACACATACTCTGAATTAAATGTAAAGTTTTAAAATAATGTAAGACACTTTGAATAAAAGAATCTGCCAAATGCGTAAATTAAGATGTACACTGTGTTCCAAAAACAATAGAGATTCATCTGGTTTGATAATCTGCTCATTACTGTGATAATAACAGTAATACTGTGTTTACCACGAACGCAAATTAAGCGAGTGACTTACATACAAAGTCAATTCAAGGATGCAAATAGACATAAATTCACAGCAAATGTCATGAACTCATCGTCCGTGCGATTTTGAAATATTGGAACTTTAGCAATACCTTTGTGCGAAGAGCTATTTGACATTCACTTTTTATAAAGCATGGTTGGTTGAAGACTCTCTGTCCCAAAACACATATGAAAATGATGAACTTTTCCAGTGAGTTATGATGAGCCTAGAATGTGTTTGTTTGCCTCTGGTGTAAACACAGCAAATCAGAACATTTTAAATATATGTTGATCAGTTGTGCCAGTGTATAAATATGTAATGCGTAATTATACCTAAGGCCAACTTAATTCACCCGATGAAAATTCCCATATTTTTTTAACCTTCTTATCATCCCTGATCTATGTATGTTAAAATAATTTTTTTTTCATCCTGACTGTTGTAAGGAACATGCTGTTTTAAAGGTTCCATTCTCAGTTTTTTAGTATTCCATTTATCCCGTCTGTTCACAACTTCTCAGTCCCTGCTAAAACATTTCCTATGCCACAGAATGATGACACGTCTCAGGCAAATCACGTTTTATGCGAAATACAAGGAAACATGGAAGCAAGAAAAATTATCAAATCAAATGGCAATATAACGAAACTTTTATGAGACCCCGTAGAACACCTGAGATGTCATTGATCAGGGTCACACTGAGCACTTCATCAGGATGGCTGTAATGATTTTACCAATCCGCTTTATTCCGGCAGTAACCATAGCAGAGGCCGGAGCCATACAGCGGGCAATTGCTTTACAGTCACCGGGACAGACCAGAGACCTCCCATCATTAAAGGTGATGATGGACCCAAAAGGGACATTGACACAGCCTCGCTCCAAATCATCGCTGCGACCTGACATCGATCTCAGAATTCAGTCGCCATGCATTTAGACAGGACCACCAGTGTCTAGAGTTTTACTGACAAGTTAAAAACAATTTTGAGGTCATAATTGGACAAAAATGAAATAGTTTTTACAGGCCGAAATCAAACTCTTTTCCTTAAATTTACCAACTAGAACTTTAATGGCACTCCATATTTAGTTTTTTAAGTTGTCTTCTTGGTAACCTCAACATCTATGGTATTTCATATGTCATCCCCTCCACACACTTTCATTCAATGGATCCTCATTTATTTGCTTTGGTGTAGTCATTCAATTCATTGCAGAGAATAGGTTTATTGGTAAACATGCCATTTCTTTATTATCTCTTGCTCTATCAAAAAAAGTTATTATGGACCTTAATCTTGACCAATAGATTTCAGCGTTTGCTCATCCAAGCATACTGAAGCTTAACTGTAAGTACTGCAGATATCTCAAGAGCAGTCCCATCATGGCCACCAAGTGAACTGACTTGACTTGAGTTTTCAGCACCGGTAGTTGATCAATTGGGACGCAGTCAAGTGCTGTAAAGGCTTTTATATTGCAAATGTTCATCAAGATTAATACAAGTGCAATACGTTGAAGCCGTCTCAAGAAATCGTCCATAAATATTAGACTTTTGTAATTTTTTTAACCTAACCCTTAAAAAAGTGAAAGTGTTCTGGTAAATGGTGCTTTGGTTGTGTTAGTCTGTCACTGAGCAACACGGGGAAACAGGCAAAGCTCATTAGCGAAACCAGGCAGACAGCAATACAATATTCCTCCTTCTAAATCTCCGTCTCATTCGTCATTTCCCTAGTTTGGTTTAAAAGAGACAGCGGAATAAACGGTTAAAAGTTCATTTAGTGAAAGGCTTGAAAATCATGCAATCACTGCTGTGGCTCTTGCTTTCTAAAGACTTTAAAATTGAAGCTCTGTGGTTTTAGTGAATGTCTGTAAGCTCTGAGGTCATCTACATGCAAGTTTGGTGCAGTCGGCGATTCGGCCGTTTCTTTCTTGTGTTCGGTCCGGGGCCTTCAAGTTATTAAGATTTAGTACTATTTACATTTAATAAGCAACAAAGAGTTCAGAAACCAAGGTCCGGAAGGCCATAACGCCCATTGAATCTGGTTACTGGGTTTGCGTACCTGCCTCAGAGCACCTTTAATCCGAGTACTCAAAGCCAATGATCTCTTAGAATTCGGTGTGCCGCATATTTATTCGAGCCTTTGATCTTGGTTGGAAAGGAAATGTTAACCCACACATTTTTCGCACAGAAAAAATACGGGCCTTCCCAAATGTTTACATGTTATCGTTCACTTTGTAAAGAGAAGAGAAGTCGAAAAAAGGGCCAACATTTCAGCGAAGGTGAAATCAGCTGGGTTTATTTTGAAGTAGTCCACTATTTTGGTTGTAATTTGCCCCGTTCGTTTCATAATGTTGGTTTTGGAAAGCTTATTGTGAGAGCGAGGAGCTCTGCTAGATTAACCATCTGCACAGTGTAAACACAGACCTCTCCTGTTCTAAGAAAAGAACTGCAGGGAACGGTTCGGAGGTATCTCGTGTGAAACACGTTAAATATTCTATGCCCTAACACACTTTTGTGTTAGGGCATCAAAAAAAGATGCACGTGAGTGGATTGGGTTTTGAAAGATGAGCATGATAGTAGCGTTGTAGATGGTTTTGGCGCGTACACTTCGAGGAAACCTGCAAGGTTTTTTCCTTAGAACATGCTGCGTTTATTGATGCAACTTTTTAGGTGGTCCAGTGGAAAGTGGAGAGGCCCTGCACACTTGGGGTCTGCACAATGTTGTACTTTTTCCCGCTGCTAAAGGCTAATGTTATTTCTCTCACTCTTGCCTGTTTCATATAGACTTAATGAGACATCAAAGACAAATCAGTCTAGCTGGGAGTTTAAAGTCTCTGAGGTCACTAGCTCGGTGTCTGCGAGTTTCATTGAAATTGTAGCGCATTGCTTTCTGGTGGAAACTGGGAAAATACAAACATGCGGTCAAAAGAAGGAGAATTGAATATTTAGATGGATTTATTCGAATGCAGTACTCGCAGAACAGTGAACCACATTAAAACATTTAAATTACAAAAATGTCTCATTACATAAATCTCTCTTTCTCTACCTATGGGAATTTTGTGATTTAACAATTTTTATAGGTAATGAAATTACATGTTAATTTCCAACAAAAACAGGGCTACAATGAAGGATTTAAATATATCAACATTACTTTTGTGTTTAAAAAAGATGCCTATAAATGATTTGTTATCAAACATCATTTGTTATAAACTATTTATTGAGGACATATATTTAGGTCCTGTTTTTACTATTATTTTATTTTAACTAAATATTTATTTAATCACTTCTTTTATTTTGAATGTACTTTTTTATTCATTCATTTGGAAATGCAATTTCTGTGTGAAATTAGTTTTAAGATGGAACATCGCTTTAAGCACTCAGCACCACTCTGATTGGCTGAGGCTGCATGCCATCATCCTTTAAACGCCACTCTGATTAGTAGATTGGGCAAATTAATTTCAAATCTGTATTACACGTCCGCCCATACAATATTAAACAAAAAATTACATTTCTATCCTGTAATACAAATCTGTTAATCCATTATGTCACAATATGAGCACAACCAGTAAATTACGTGACAAATTTACAATGAGGCGAGGATTATGAGGCGTAACTCATAAGTTTGGTAATAAAATTACTTCCATGTTATGTAACAGTTATGTATTTTGGCTAGCTGGGAAGATGTATGCCTAAATGTTAGTGATTAGTTTTATAGAAAATAATAAAATTGACCAAATAATCATGATTTGTTGACAAAACGTACATGTATTTAGATTTTTTTTTTTTGGATAACTTTAATTTCATATTGAAAATAGACAAGCCAATATGTCTTATTCAGTCTGCAGCCGTTTTGAATCGGAGATTAACATTCAAGTAACAATATTTAATCTATTTAAGAAAAAAATGAGGTAATCTAATGTGGAAATATTGCTGTGAAAATGAGCATAAGTGAGGTAGGTATAAGGTTTGGTCCTGAGTTTGATTTCTGACCTTTTTTTAGTTCGTTTGTTAATTCATTCATTCGTTCGTACTAATCAGGTGTTTCAAATAAGACGCATGATTCTACAAAGCAACTTTTTATGAATGACGTGAATTTGGGTTGTCAGTCTTAAGTAGTTTTTTCTGAGATAAACTTAGTGATCCACATTTGTTTGGAAAAACTTTAAGACAATGGTAAATATTCCTGGGTTACTGATAAAAAAAAATTCGTCTGTATTCTTTTTAGGCCATACCAAATGGAGACATTTAGTGTTGTTATTATAGTTTTTTGTTCCTTTTAAATAAAAAAAATATTATTAATGTAAGGTAAGATTATATTTTCAGGAGCTATTTATCCTGTGAAGAATTCTATAATGAAGTCTTATTTTTTTAGAGTTATGCATTTCCATATGCAACAATGTGCTATAGTGGATCTTCTTGATGAAACCTTAAGAAGGTGCTTGAGGAAATAACAAGTTAATATTTCTGCAAAGTCTAGTTAAAAGGAGTTATCACTAGTTATCACCATCATTATCACTGATGGTCATAATGTTTTATTTTTATTTTATTTAGTTTCCTTTCATCATTTTGATAAGAAATTATGGATGCAATACTGAATAAATGTCCCAAAACTTTTGGCCAGGTTTAGAGTCCTCTCTTCACAACCTAGTACAAATTTTTTTCTGTAGAGTTTATGTAAGAAACACTTCAACAGGTTCAAAAAGAATTTGCACAGACGAGCCACAACTCCTAAATTTAATACAACAATCTAAATCTTTTGAGCCACATCATGTGAGATGATTAAATACACGGTTTAGTTGCTTTGTCAATAGTGAATATACAGATATGAATGAGTTATCTGAGCTAAACTGAAGGGTGGACTTTTCAGCAAATATTTAATTTCCTGTCTATGTCTTATGTAAAATGTTACATAAATATGTATTTTTTGGAACTATTTTTAGACGACCTGTGTATACAGACCACCTTCATAATACCTTTATGTTAACAATCTACATTCATTTCTATTGTTTGGAAAAGAGTAGTTTGAATAGTACGTCTAGAACAAAAAAGAAGCTTTTTTGATGACTAGTAATCCATATGTGTCCAACTTCAGACCTGCACTGGTAGCAGCCAGTCCAAGAGATAAGACAAAACCAATAAGAGCGGAGCTGACAAAAGAGCCATAACTCTCTCTTTCATGCAACATGATATGCAGCGTCTCGCTGTAAAATCTTTTCATTTCCTCAATCCATTCGGAGAGCTTTGAAGTTGACATTTTTAAGCTTTAAGGGAAGTGCTGGACTGGAACATTGAAGCCCTTTTGATGTCAGTACTTCTAAACAATACTCATTGTGTCTTACAGAATTATTATTTTGAAGCATATTCTGAATACGTTTATAAGTAAACTATAAAGCGCAATAAAAGTATTTTTGCAGTATCTGGTACAATACCTGTTTGCCAAACCATGTGGCTGTCCTGCTACCCTTCATAGATGATCTCATGGATTTTCCAGAAACAATTTAAAATGGTTTATTCTTTGCTTTAAGGGTAAAAGTGTATAATTATGCATTTGGGAGACGCGTTTATCCAAAGCAAACCTGCAACCTTTGCACTAACAAACTAACAAAATCGGGACTAAGTCGGATTTTGATTCATTGATTTCCATTCTTGATAGACAAGTCCAGTTTATAGTAGATTTGCAAGATCTTTCTTGTAAGAATAATAAAAAGGTTGTTAAAACAATTAAAAAAAAATACGTTTTTGATATATTCCAAAACTGTTTGTTTCATCTTTACTTAACATGTTCTGTAACATTGTCTGAAAACATATAAATTATATTTTAATTACATAAAAGAGAATGTTTAGGCAATATGGGATGGATGGGATGCCACCCTTAAAAATTGATCTCAAACATTGATTGGATAGAGTCCCTGATAAAAAGTCAATCATCAGTGTGCATTATTCTACAGTTTTAACAGGGGTCAGAGCCAGAACACCACCGTCTTTCTGTCCAAGTCTCAGCTGGATGGCGTGAGGTAAGTCTTTGATGGTAAAACTACAGGCTGTCACAGCACAATATTAGAGGTGCATCAAGACCATAATAAGCAGGTGGGTCAAATATCAACTTTCAACACTCACAGTTTTATCTGCCTGATTTTGTTTGAGATAAAGATATTAAATAAACAGGAACACGTGTCTCATGTTCTAAAGAAATAATGGAACAAAGAAATGGAGGGATGCATGAACATCATGACGGTAAATGGCTAGATCCATTAACACAGTTTGGAAATGTTTTTGGAGAGTAATAGTAAGTATGGACATTGGAAAAAAGATCTGCTTGAGCTTTCTTGGAAGTTTCTTAAGGGAACATGTTCAATCAAAGAAAGATTTAATCTTATAAGAAGCATATTTAAACAAAAATCTTCAAACTCTCGGTTCATTCGATGGAACATGTAAAGCACTGCTTGAATGATGGAGTCTGTTGACGACAAGGTAATGTTACCAAGAATACACAGTTTTGATGTTTAATGTATAGATTATCAGACAATATGAATGTTATTAAAAACTAACTCATTTATGTTTGAAACAAATAATATAGAATTTTTCACGGACACAACAACATACCTTGAAGTTAACTTCTGGTCTGTGTTTGTTTATCGGTCTGGCGGCTGCTAGTAAACAATACATTTATCTGCATTTTTATTATTTATATTAATTATTTTTTGCATAACAAATATATTTAATAAACAGTTTGTAATTGATTGTTTGTTAATTAAATTGTATATTATATTATATATACATTTTCTTGCATCATATGAGTAACTCCACTGATAAAAAGAAGGATATGGATAAGACATTAGATGAATACTTACAGTTCTTTTTGCAGGTGTCGAAACACACCTCCGTAAATCCAGGTAAGTGATAGAACAACGAATGATTTGGCATTTGGCATTTCCTATGACTGTTAATACTTTATTTAAATTTGACAAATTCCAATATTTTTACAGAAATATATTTATTCTCATGTTTGGGTCTAAAAATAAAACAAAATGTTATTTTATAGTACTTTTAATTTTCCTTAAATGAAGTTTTTCTAACGAAATAGCATATTAGGATTCAATTGCTATAAAGTACGTATCATGAAAGGAATCTAATTTTGTATTTTTGCAAAGCTTTTCTATAACAGACCTTTGAAGATTGAATATTGAAGATTCTATACTTTAAACTCCTTTTCTTATATATTTGCATGTATTAATGTTTTGTCATGAGGCCCAAAATTGAGAAATACTGGGATCACAACAATTTTTTATTTTTAAAGTGACATAATTCTGACTTCAATAAGCTATCATTTGGTGACATTTGTGATACCAAAGACCTTTCTGGGATGCCGTACCTCAACCCCAGAACAAAGCAAAGGTAAAATTTCCAGCCTGAAGACATTAATGTCATATAAATTGGTCAATTCCGTTTCATAACCGATATCTGTCACACATATGCAACAAGTGTGTGTTATAGATTACACACCACCCAAGTAACCCATAGGTAAATAAGAACCATAACCATATAAGCCACATTTTATATATTAGTATGTCACGTCAATAAGTAATTTCCTATTTAATGTTTTGATTCTACTTAATGTTGATCCCATTTAATGTTCACTGTTACACAATTACATCCCTTCTGTGTTAATAATATCCTAATCCATGAAGTTCCTGTAAAATAGGATTTCTTTCCAGATGTGTATGTGTTGTGGTGGGGATGTTTTGTTTCACACATGAGTTTTCTATAAGCTATTATTAAACGTAGAATCTACCTGTTCAAGCGAGCTTTAGTGGTGTAAAAGGTTTCAAACAGAAGTTTGGAATGAGCCACGCATGAACCGCTCCTGTCGGTTTTCAAGGAGGATTTGCCAATAAAGCATAAAAGTTAGATGTGCAATAATATTGTCAGTGTCACTCTCAATTGCTATCCAAATGTATTATTTTATGATGTATTTGTTATTATACACTGTTTTATATGTAAATAGCACTCAAAGGTAGATCAGAGGCTGTGTTGTAACTCTAACATTCAGGGGTGGTTTCCCGTAAAAGGGATTAGATTAAGCCGGGAAAGTCCAGCCAAAACTGACAATTCTGGCATGAATTACTCAACCTTGACTTGTTCTTTTGAAAACAAAAGGAAGATATTTGGAAGAATGTTAGCAACTACCACAGTAGAAAAAATAAATAGGCTACAAGGTGCCCCAGAGCCGTTTGGTTTCCTTCAAAATATTTTCTGTTGTGTTCAACAAAACAAAATAAAATATTTTTAATATCTTTCTGTGTGTTTCGAACAACCTGATGTAGAATTATCCATAACCGGATTTTCAGTTTTGGGTGAACTATTCCTTTATAATAGTAGATTTTACAAACATGTCATACTTAAAAAAATGTGTGGGCAAAATGCATTTACATTTATGCATTTGGCAGATGCTTTAATCCAAAGCTATTTACATTGCATTATTCTATTACGTTTGTAAGTTGCAAGCTGTTTTTCAGTTAAGACAGAAAGTATTTTACTTAAGGACTAGTCTTGAACCTGAAAAACTACCCCTTGGAGTTTTTAAACATTTATTTAACCTTTCAATGCCCTTCTATGGAAAAATTAAACATTTTCCACACGATAAGGGCAAAAGAGAAGATGAACTGACAACTCTCATGGACACATCATTGTTCTCTGTCCTTTTTATGAAAGATATTTCATCCTAGGATGTGGAGGGTGTGCGATTCCAAGAGTTCACAACACCTTCCTGCTGAAAAAATCCATGCCCTTCCAACCCCTCCTCGCCCACGCTCTCATCTGGGCTTTATTAATGGTTTTCCACCAGTCTCAGGTAATACTGGTGTCTTTGTCATAGTAGATAGTTTCTCTAACGCCTGTCAACTGATTCCTCTCAAAGGTCCGCCCACTGCAATTGAATTTGCTCGGCTCCTGTTTCAGCATTTGTTCAGAAACTACAGTTCACCAGAGCACATAGCGTTGGACCATCAAACGCATAGACCTTCCAGGTAGGGTTTGCCTCCTTCAAGTAGGAAGTATTTGGAATAATTTGGAAGTTACTGTAAGTCTGTAGTCTCTGTACCACCCACAATCAAATGGGCAGACGAGTGCAAGATCCAAGAGATCGGAAGGTTCCTCCGCACATTCTACCATGACCACTAGAAGTCTTGCAGCCAGTTTCTCTGCTCGGACGAATATGCATAGTGAGCCGTTCGGCATCAGGGTACCTAGGTGTTTGCCAGGTGGCAGGAGACCCTGCAGTACAGGCAAAGTTTTTGACTTATTACAAGGGATATCCTAAAAGAGCTTTCATCCAAAATGCTGAATCGCAAATTCATTGGTCTACTTCCCATAATCCATCTGATAAACCCTCTTACATTTACAGACGCCACCGCAGTTGTCCATGTCTCCTCGCTCAAACCTTACCACTTAGCCATCTCTGATCCTCCTCAGCAGAACCCGGCCCGACAAAAGAACCCCCATCCATATGGTCGATGAGGTCTTAGACTCCCATCAACTTCAACTTCTGGTCTACAGCTTCTCTTGCCCCTTGCCCTATTGGCCTGTTGTGTATATAAAACCTGTTTATGTTGTTCCCGTAAACTTTGTCCAAGTTACAGCTGCAACAGTCTATCCCGTCACTGGTTTAAACAATTTTTTCTGTGGCTGCATTTAAAGTATCTCGAATGTGTTTAAGGTAATTCTTCTAAAATTCCTTCTCTCTGATTCACCTATGGCAGAGCCATTTTATCCACGTGCTCACAAGTGTCTTAACCCCAGAAAACAAAAAATGTTGTATATTCTGATTGTTCATTTGTTAAACTTTTTACGCCGTATAAGGTTTTGGAAATGCGGTGTGTAATGATTAAAGTGGGTTAACTTAGTGTCATTTTTTCACTGTATAAACTGACCAAATGCATGCAAGAGCAGAGAGCAGCACAGCAATAAAAACTAGAGTGAGAAGACGCCAGTGATGTGTTACTCACTAAAAGCTTGCCTTACTTACTTAAGCCAGATATCTATTTTGTTCACTATGCAATATATCAAAGTAAATGGTTAAAAAAATAAAATTCAGGGTCTTTTTTGTTAAATTTCTCTTATATTTGGTTGACATCAGAGTGGGATGGTTTTCTAGATAGCGGTAATACATCCAACCATTTTTTCACAAGATGCATCATTTATATATATTTGTACCGTTCAAATTAAGCATTATCTGCTTTCTCCACACTGATGTTGAGTGGCTTTATTTGTGTGATATTTGATAAAAGGCGCTTATGATGTAATAGAACTGTTTTGGATTTATGCTTCAGCAAAGAATACATAATGAACCTGTTTTCCAAAGTCTAGTTTTAGAAATAAGAAAGAAATGGTTCAACGGGGACCCAGATAGTCTGGACACATAGGCTTTTTGTTGTTGTTGTGGCTGACTAACACTGTTAATGAGACATGTATCACGTTGCTACTGTATGACACCACGGACTGATGCTCGAGGCTGTTTATTTAATGACAAAGGAGTTCACACGTGTGCATTAATCACATCTGCCCCATGATGTGATGTGGTTCATTACCAAAGTTTCCAGGATGTCTAACCACTTCCTGTAGGTTTGATCAACTTCCTCCCCTCAAAGCCTCTCCAAACATTCTCTCCTTTCCTTAAAAGAAAATGCCCAATACCCTGCATCCGTATGACCTCCATAAACCCTTACACAGAGTGAGATCTCAGACTTACAATGTGCTGGGTACACATCATCCAACTGACCCACCTGAATTAAATTATCGACAACTTTCATATCTTAAGACAAAATTTAGTCCTTTAATACCCGTTTGGCCATGTTCAATCCAACCCGGTTTTGGGTGGAAATTGGTTCTGTAAGTTAAACCTCTTCTGGTCTCAAACCAGAATATTTGTATAACATCAGACTCACATAAAGTGTTATATGAAAAAAAATAACACATATAGAAAGATGAATTTTAAAATCAAAAGAAGGATTTTTATCAAACATAACGTTTATTTATTGGTGTTTTTCAGAGGATAGGATTGTTCTGTTGTTTATAAGATAAGATCAGATGGGAAAATTATGACATGGGTCAGCAATAAATAGAGTGATTGACCCAAAAATGTATTTTGTGTCTTCATTTCTTCATCAGTCTCTTGTCCTTTTAAACCTGCTGTCTTTCACAGAACACAAAACAACCTTTCTATTCATATGATGTGCCATGATGACTTAATAATGTCAACTTTATATTGTATGTTTCGTGCTCTGTAAATGGTTGGATAACTCATTTTTCCACAGCAGTTGAGTTTGGATGTATATAAACATGAACAAGATGTGTCAGGCATTTCAAAAGCTGAAAATTGTATAGAGTTAAAAATGTTTTTGGGGATTTTTATGAAAATGAGAACAACATTAGATTCCTGTTGTATTCACTATAAAACATAGAAACAAATGTTCACCTGCCCCTAAAGTTTTGACATGCTGTACAAAAATACCTTTTTATGCCACTTCTTGCTACGTTTTCTCCAAAGAATCTTATTTCTTCTACTGGTGCCATCTGAGTTTGAAATGTTCTCAACTTTATGGGCACAAGTTAAATGTCCCCAAAATCTGGATCACCATTTTAAGCTGACAGTTGCAAACTAGGATAGACTATTCAGTTTTTCATTTTCTTTCAAAAAGTATAGCTCGAACTTTATGGACCTAAGATACTTGGGAGGACCAAAAGGCTATGTTAAATTAAGCTTTAAAGGATCTTAATCATTTTGTTCTTTAAACAAACACAGAAGGCATATTGTCTTTTTGCAGACAGGTAACATAGTAACAAAAGTTTGTGGATATGATATAACATTTCAATGGAAAATGTACACTAGTTATTTCTAAATGAACGGTATAAGGTACCGTTTTTATCACTAGGCTCTCCAAAAGTGTGCTACTGAAAGCTCTCTGTCTTAAATTAGCAGCAATTGATTTGTTAGGGTTGGAAATCTCCACGTGGATTCCTGTGGTCACACAACTTGCAAAAGGATGTATCTCTACCTCTCCGAGGTGAGCGAGTTAAGCACCACTTAATGATAAAATCTGACCTCACCGCGTTCATATGACTTCATTACTCAAGAGACATTAAGAACCCAAGGACCACTCACTAAACCCAGACAGAAGGAGAAATTAACAAACGTGGCAGCAAATACTGGCAAATATCATAACATCCTCCCGTGTCATCTCAATCAGACATACTTGCCATCTTTGGGGAAGGTCGAGAGGTTTCACAAGGAAACATTTAACCACAGAACCACAGTGGTGCATGTTGAGACCAATGCAGTTTCTTTTCTTAAAGGTGAGGAAGATGCCCCCAGTGGGCTTGGCTGGTTCTGCATGGATGGTACGAAGAGGAAGGGAGTGCCAGCTTTCTTATCTCCAGCAGCGTGATGGCTTTGAGGGTGAAGGTAACGGTGGGCGTCAGCTTATCCGGCCCATTTCTTCTTTTGTTTGCCCTTGATGAGCTGCAGAACAAAAAGTGGACAGAAAAAGATCCAACATTTGTCTGAGACGTTTGGTCGAAATGTGGTTGAAAAGAAATTAGGTTTGATTCACGAACAGTAGTGTTGTCTTGTCAGGAATCACAGTTTTGCATGGTAAAGATTTTGTCAAATTAAAAAAGTATAAAAATTAAACCTTTCTGTAACATCAAATGTTTCTTTTTGTACTTTTTTTGTTTACCTATAAATGTATGAAAAAGAACCTAAGGGGCCCTAAGCTACCCAGAGGTACAGTACCAAGTTTTACACCTTTTAATTTCACCAAAAGCACTATGAACCAGCAAGCAAAAACCTAAGGTAACACTCTTATGCAACCAGAATGGGATTTTCTCAAAATATTATTTATTTTTTCCAATTTTTTTTACTTTCTTATTTGTTTACACCATATAATGATCAACTGTTTCGATTCATGGTTAAGTAAATATTTTACTTGTAATCAAACAGTTAGATCAGTCCATCTTTTGCCCAATGTTTTACATTTAAAGTACAAGAATCTTATGCTTCTGTCCTCCAACAGCACAAGTGGATCGGAAGAGGCAATTTCACTCTTACAGTATGACGCATTATATAGAATGGATGACATAAGTTAAGGGGAGTTAACAATTAGCCGGAGCAATTACCCTTTAGGAAGACACCAATCTAGTAAAAGCGGAGATGAAAAATGTCAATCCACCGATATAAATCCCATACATTGTGTCAAGCTCATACAATGGATTCAGAAAAATGAATTTAAGAATCCAGTGAAACTGGATGAGTGATATACAGTATGACCTCTTTCCAGAAGCATCCTTTTCATCCAATGGATTTCAACTGAAGGACGGACTCGAACCATATCTAGCCAGCAGAATATCATACCCAAGTTATCCTGTTTGCCACCATACCATGGCATGTATGCACCAAACCTGCAAACTATCATTCGTGTAAAGGCCACAAATTTCCCTCTTATGTATGGCACTTTTTCCAATTCACCTGCACGCCTTTTAATACACAGAGAGGGCATGAACATTTATATATTTATATCCTGGTATCGAAATAAAACATAAATACCTTGGACAACTCTTAACCATCACCTTACCTTACCCCAAACCCTAACACTTTGTTAAAAACGCGAGTTTGACGAGGTGTCAAAGCAACGATAAATATAGCTAATCTAACCCCGCTCCTAAATCTAACATTACAGGGGAAAAATACAACAAAACACATAACAAAACATACAAATGAGATTATAGGAAAAAGGCTTGTATAATTGGTATGAACTCCCATTAGATAGCATTGATATTCATATATGAGAGATAATGTGTATTAAAATACTTTAGATCAAAAGTTTTTCTCGTTGACGCATGTGACCCAGAAAAATAGCATATATTTTGTGATGTCACAAGTTCAAAAACAATTCATTTTGTATAACCCCGGAACTTTAATATCTTAATGTGAGAAGATGCTTTCGACAATCACGTTTCCTCTCATTGACAAATAAAATGTTTGTCCAGGTCGTCCATACATTGAAGAACCAAGCATTAATCACTCCCACACCTCTGCCAGAGTCAACACAGGAGACTCCATCGGTGACGTAATAAAGGGCTAAGACCCCGTCACTCTACAGGCAGAAGCATGTGTGCTTGGGTGTGATAACAGACACTGGGCTGTCTTGCTCTTTGTGTCCTCTTTGGACACCTCTGCGGCTGTTGACATCACTGTACTGGCAGAATGAAAGCGTGTGCGATGTGGGGGAGTGAAAGCCGTGTCATTGTGTGCTATAGTGACTCCTGCCGTGCGCCTGTATGTCAGATAACTGACAGGCACATAGGCCAGTTGCTAATAACTCTGTTGTCTATGAGAAGACACTGACAAAAGATGGAGAAACACAATGTCACCAAACAAAGACAAGGCTGACTGGTCTGAATAAAGCTTTCCCTCCACAATGATAGTAAGGAAAAAAACATTGTAGAACTATAAATACTTGTATTTTATTCTGTTAAATAAGGCCTTTAAATTAGGATAATGAGTAATGTAAAATGTAATATATTAACGAAGGTTTTAAAATTGTAAACATTACAATAAGAAAATAAATATATAAATCTGAATACAGTAATCCTAAATATTGGTTATTAATACATATTATTTATTAATGTGTTGATGTAATATAATATATTCATTGACATAATTAATGTTAAATTATGAATGTTTTTTTAAATCCTAAATAAGAAAATGAATATATTTACAAACTAAAATTCCAAATATAAATTATTATTTATAAATATATACATTTAATGTAAACCATGAAATATAATTTTAAGTTATTACAATTTGAAATGTTGACAAATATTCATCCTGAATGTGAAAATACATTATTTAAAATCTCATACATACAAAAATATTGTTGAAATAACAACAGTGATGTCTGACCCTCCAAACAGATTTCTTTACATGACCTGTAAATGAAAAAATGACAAATATTTAACAGGTAGGACAATGAAGTCTACATATCAAAACGGGTGTCATTGACTTTGTATCTTAGTTACCTTTCACAGGAAACAGGACAAGAGAATTGCATTGTTTTGTCATGTTGCACAGTCATCTACATTTCTCAATATGAAAATTTCCCATGAATGACAAATTCCTGGAAGCGAGCAAAAATATTTTGTATCATGATGAAAGGTGTATTGAAATTGAGAGTGCAATGAGTCACAAACTTGTATGTCTACACAACATGTTACGGAATGTCATAATTATTGTTAATATTATGTGTCTGTATTTGTGCATTACATATTTCCAATGCACTGTCACTGATAGTATATTTGGCCTTGTTTGTATTGTCATGTAACCTGTTGGTTTGTTGATCTATGACATGCTCTGTTGTAAAAATGCAACTAGCAACAAGAAATTATACATTACTTGTATATCTGGCATCATTTATTGTTTTTTATTTGGTTGTTTCTTTGCTCACCCAGTCTGATCTCATGAAATTTTGTGGTTTTTCATTTTGAATTATACAAAAACATAAGATTTTTATAAAACAGTTTCTAACCATTTCTTGACACTAAACGTAACAAATAATTCGTATAAGCAGATTTTATTGAAGATTTAATTATTCTGTAAACTTATGAATCAGCATCAACTTTGTAAAATGGATATGACAGTGTCTTGGCCTAGCTTCTAAAGAAGTAGATGCATCTCCCACATACTCCGTCACCTTAAATCTTTTTTTGTTGTAGGCTAATTCACACAATTTTTTCAAGTTAAAAATTTTACCTTACGCCATGCTTAAGATGCCTTGAAATGTTGTCTGGATAGTGAGCTGTGGTGTTAGCTCTTCTGCATGCCCAATTATTCTTGCTGAAAGCCTTTAATTTGAGGAGACGGCGTTATGCAAATATCTTATTCTCTTTGTATATATTCCTTTGTTGAGCTGTGAATACTATTCTGTTAACTTTAATTTATGTGTCTAATTACTTAAGCACAGAGCCCCACACTAACATTACTGTCCTCAGTCATTTCTGTTAAGATGAAGGTTTCTTAGAAAACATGTGTTTGCCATTAAAAGGATCATTCTGAGGTGATTCTAAATCACTTTGTACCGGTTAAAGACAAAAGCCATGCATTGATCATAGCGTGGCTACACCTCAAACAGACTAAAACTGTGTTTTATACATGTGGAACTGCACGTACTCCGACAGCAACTTATTTGTCATGGCATCAACTGTTGCTAAAATAATAGAGTATATGCAAGTGGCATGTTTTATTATTGTGAAATGTTGTCTCAAACATGTGGACATTGTGAAATATGACACAGTGATGAAGAAAGGTTTGTTAAATGAAGATTTAAATGGTCTTTAATATGTTCTCCCTAGGGCTGGGCAATGAACAATCAGTATTAATCATAAAGAGAATAAAAAATTGTGTACGTTTATATATATAAATATATAAATTAACATATACATTGAAAATGTTTAAAAAATTTGCCACTTTTACAGGACAAATGGTTAAACTAAATAATTTAATATTCAGTCTAATCTTTAGTGAATTTACTCTGTACTGTAGCTATTTCACATAATTGGTACAATCATACTATGATAAAATGTTTAAATGTACCTTAAACCTTGAAAGAAAATCGAACAACATACAAGTGAAGCTGTTAGATATTATAATAACTTTGTTTTTAGATTATTTGAGTTATTATTTGAGTTATATTAACAGTTTTAATGTCTTATTGAATTATTTATTTGTTTATTCTTTAGGCAATAAAGATTTTTTTATTTTTGTTTTGTTTTTAAATTACTACAATTTTTGTGTTCTAAACTTATTTATGCCTCTTTTTGATGCAAAAACTTTGGGATATTAAAATAACTTTTGTTCAGAATTGCAGATATGTAAATATTATATAAAGTATTTTTGTAGGTTTGGCAGAAGAAACGGCAAAAAAATTGTGAGAGTTAAAAACAATGTAAAACGTGTAATTTACAAATATGGGGAAAATGTGTTTTACTAATATAAAGTGGACTACTATAAACATATGTCTCCTGTAAACTGCCTTTAATCCAAACTTTATAATGGGCCAATGTACATTTTTTGTGGGCAATATACATCAAAGCTTTGCAAAGCTTTGAAAGCACAAGTCCAAGTAAATCAGTGACTCCTGTGAAGTCTTGTATCTGCATATTGCACTGTTGTTGTGACACATTCTTTTTATAATTCACTATGTGTCAATGGATTTTGAAAGTATCCAATCAATAAAAAGCATTCTCTTTGACAACACAGTATTTAATCCACGTATTTGGAAATTCAAGGACAGGATTCATATTCAGTGTTTGAAAAATGCTATCTCAGGCTGAGAGAAGTTTGTGTCCCAAATACAACATATTAAGGTGGCCTTGTTATCTGGTAGCCTTCGATCTTATTCACTCCCATATCATTTAACGATAAAGGGTGCTCATTGGTTCCCCCTTCCAATCTATTGCCAAACTTATACAATCTTTACATCAGACTACTACCCAAGTGAATTGAATTGAATTGAATAGTCTTTGTGGCATTAGGTCACAAATCCTGCACTGGAAGGAAGATGGCAAAAGCTGTGGGTCATTTGGGATAAGGCCTAAGAAATCTTCAGCGGGACATTTGGTTTTCCTTCCACTACACCAGGACGGCTGACTCCAAAAGCATTTATAAGTGAGCAGTCCCCTCTGGAGACATTTCTGCTCAGCCACTTAAAATCAGGGCGGGCACTGATGTGTTGAACGTGATATCTTACACTATCCCAGGCCCTCTGCG
Organism: Triplophysa yarkandensis; assembly: GCA_033220385.1. NCBI lineage: Eukaryota > Metazoa > Chordata > Actinopteri > Cypriniformes > Nemacheilidae > Triplophysa > Triplophysa yarkandensis. Next base: position 11,934,175 of record CM065674.1, read on the forward strand.
AAATTGAGGCCGTGTCTCAGACCGGGATGGTGGTTTCCGAGGAAAATATTTATGTGGGCAGGTTAGTCAGGTATAATGGGGTTGGATGGAAAAGGAAGCCTTATGCTGCACTGGCTGAATGTAGACACGATCTGTGTTGGTGCAAAAGAAGCTTTTTGGCAGACCTACATTCACACAAGTGACAAATATTGTATTGTTGTGACTCTTGTATGCTTTAAAGGATGTGCATGACAGGGAATACAATGCAGGACCACATTTTAGATGAATGGTAAGAACCCTGTGAGAAAAGGGCTTTTAAACATCTCTTAGCAGATTTTGCCTAGATGGTCAGCCAGCTAGTCACTCTGCCAGCTGATAATTGTCCAAAGCTTGGCCAGAACATCATCTAACCACCAACACTGAACCCTTTTTATAATAAGGTGCTGCCAATCTGTAACATTTTATCTCTATATCGCTATTTCTTCTGTAACCAAATAGCAGAATGAATGCCCATGTAAATGCAAAAGTGTTAAAGTGTCCTAAAACATTTGAAGGGTAGTGTACTGTGGACTGAAAATTCTTTTGAAATTGTACCTGACAACTTGTATTATTAATCATTATATTATGCTTACCTTCGTGAATCAAGTTAAGGTAAGGAGACAGTTTTCAGCCCTGTGTTTTGGCCGAAGTATTGCATACATCAGATTTTAAGTGATAGTCAACCCTTAAATCCCAATTTACTCACCCTCTTATTAATTCAAACCTTCTGCAGAAAAACAAAAGAAGATATTTTGAAAAATGTCGGTAATTAGAAGTCTTTTTTATTGTATGGATATAAAACCGAGTGGTATCTGTTGTTTAAAAACCAATATTTCTCAAAATATCCTATTTTCTTTTCTGCAGTGGAAAGAAAGACATACAAGTTTCAAATTACACAATTAAAAAATCAGCACAATAATAGCTAAATAAAAGTGATTTTTTTTATTTTAAGCAGTTTTCTTTTCGTTTCATGACCTGCACTCATGGTCACATGCCTTGCAAAATTTATTTTAAACACACATGTCCCCAAAATCCTATTGTATTTGTGTTTCAGTTGTTTTGTATTGAAATGCTTAAAATACTTGGTTAAGTAGGCATATCCGTAGTCCATACAGACAATCTATATTTAAAAATATAATCTCGTTTTTATTTGATGTAATTTATTTGTGTCACTTTCAGATTCTTTCTTATTCTTCAGAACTGTGTGAAAACACATCTGCTAAAGCAGGAAGAATATAAATATAGTTAACCTTTAAACAAGGTCTCTGTTAAGAGCCAGGCTTTTATTAGGCTCCGATGACAATATATCATAATACTATTTATACCGGTATTGCTCTTATCAAATGTTTTATTTGCTCAGTTTTATTAGCTGGTGTGACTGGTGTGCAGTGATCTCAAACTGAATGGTAGATTTTAACCTAATAAAACGTGCCACCTGCTGGGCCTGTGATTATAATGTGATCAACATCAACATCTTAAACATTTAACCAGACTAAGATGGTTTGTTGGTTTCCACTGGTTTACCCTAGTGTAGTCGGTCGTAACTTTAGATAAATCAAATGAAAACTTCACTGAGCCAACATTTCTCCACTACAGTGTAATCTGCAATAATAATATTATTGATAATGGATTGAATTTATTTATTTATCCAACTTTTATGTAGTCTTAACTGTACGTATATGGTACATGTCTACATTTGTTAAACAGTAGAATGCTAATATTTGTACTAAGTAAAAAATAATTTACATATTTACATGTGTGAACAACTATTATTCTATTCTATTCTATTCTATTCTATTCTATTCTACTCTACTCTGGTCAAAACTTGCCATGCTGGAGTGAGTTAAACATCTTTCTATCAGTAGATGTGAATAATTAAATGATTTTACAAAATGTTATAATGTTAGGCAATATGTTGTTGTGTTCTTTTGTGTTGTTATTTTATTTTATTTTATTTTGTTTTATTTTTTTATTTTATTTTATTTTATTTTATTTTATTTTATTTTATTTTATTTTACTTTACCTTATCTTATCTTATCTTATCTTATCTTATCTTATCTTATCTTATCTTATCTTATCTTATCTTATCTTATCTTATCTTATCTTATCTTATCCTATTCTATTCTATTCTATTCTATTCTATTCTATTCTATTCTATTCTATTTTATTTTTGGATCAGTGATTCAATTGATGTTAACTGGTCACTTTTTTGACTGGAAAGTGGACGTTTTTTATCTTAGAAAAGTAGAATCTTGGCTGACTGTGAAAAACCCCTTCTGAAGAACTTTCTTTATATTGTTTATTTCTTTAATAATATTCCTAAAAAAATTGTATTCATCGGTGTCAACAGTAAATAAATGTCAACGTAATAAAGTTCAAAATAAAAATATGAAGCATTGCAGTTATTACTAGATTTTAAACTATGAAATATAAAAATGTATTACAAGAATGAAACAATATGATGATAAAAAACTTAGCTCAAGGTAGTAAGCAGGTAATTTTAAATTCTTTGCTTTGCTTTTAATGACAAAAACAGTAGGAAGTAAATACAAATTTAGACTGTGATAAATAACTTTATGCTTTATGACATTTATTACATAATGCTTGACTATAATCAACAGTGATGCAAACGTAACTAATAAAACCGACACATGAAAAACAGACAGGCCTCTTGAAGTGAAAGTTAAAGAAGATTAAAGGTTAAATCAATCCAGGGAAATGAGCGACACGATTTGTAGCTGTAAAAGCACATGTGTTCCTGGAACCTGAGCTAAGGCCAATTGAATAAAATAACAGCCCAGATTACTGGAGGAGATATGGAGACATTAAGCGGACCCATTTTCTTTGACCCTCTCTTGATCTCTTCTGTTCCCGTTTTCTCTGATCAGACAGGGGTTAAGCTCAAGAAAATCGGACCACACGGCACAGGGAGATTAGAAGTTCAAGTTGCCATAATACCCCGGCGGCAATCAGACAGACGGGACTGGAGGCGGATGGGGGGCGTGACAGCCCGAAGGAAAGTTCCTGTTGGAAACTCCCTCTTAAATGGACGTGGGACTCTACTCCCGCCATCAAGTGTTTCAGGTGTCAGTACTTCCAGAATGAAAGCAAATCCCACAGGATGAAAGGGAAGATGTGTTTTTTAGGTTTTACTAAGAGGAAGTTCGGAAAATATTAAAGTTAAATGGTGTTAAATTAGTATAATGGGATTAAAAGGAAACGAAGAGAGTCATGATTTCTGTTCATTTGAAGGATGACTTTACAGTACTATGAGACTCTTCCATCCTCTCTCTACACGTACAAACGTCACATTATAATAATCTGAGATGTGTTCCATATTTATTTCAGTATTAACACTGTGTGAATAAATTTATATTGTTTTGTCTCAAAATGCACACAGGTAATGGTTTCTATTTGAAAGGCTCTTTATTTGAAAAAATATACCATTATATATATATATATATATATATATACTATTTAAGTATACCAATTCAACTAATACGTAGACGTGGCTTAATGTAATCTTGTTTTGGGAACCATAACATTTGATTCTTGATATAACTGTGTATTTTTTGTTTTTTTTGGAAAAAATCTACAATATTGCAAGCCATGGAAAAATCCATATAATCTATAATGAGCGAATGACAAAAACTTTACACATGCATATTTTAAAGATATTAATAGTCACAATTGTCAATAAATTTTTTGTGTGTGTGTTTAAATACATATGACTTAAATGCATATTATTTAATCTATGATATAAAGTATTTAATTTAAACTGTAAAAAGGTGCTTTTTATTGATCCAGTTAACATTAAATTATGATAATAACTTACATTTAATAGAATACTCAACATTAAACAAACAAACTATTTAATAATATAATTATAATAGCATAAAAATAACATACTGTATGTTTGCTCTTCATTCTGTATCAAACACAATCAAAATGCATTTTAGTCCCGGGTTAATTTACTTCTGTAACACTTCACAATTTTGCATTATTGCAAAGTAGTACAATACAGCAAAGAAATACTATCGTCAATCATTTTGAAAAAATTTAATTATAAAAAAGACTGTCCTCAGGAGGGCCAATAATTCATACAACCACAATGTGAAAGACTGACAGCATGACAAGATAAATAAACTAAAATAAAAACTTTATGATAAAAAATCTGGAAATATTGTTGAATTGATTATAAGTGAGAATTAACTTGTTTTCTTTGCAGTTTTTGAGGTCTCGAAAATACAAAGCATATTACTGTTGTTTCATCCTATGAATGATAATTGTTATTGAACACGTTCCAATAATAGTGGTTAAACAAGAACCTGTATAACATAAAAAAACATTTATTTAAGACTTTTCCACATGCAATACTTTTCTACAGTGATCAAAATGATTCACATCTAAAAAAATAATGCAATCAAAATATAACACTTTGTATCCATACAGACACAAACATTGTCTTTATCTTAAGGGTAAGCGTGGGTTCACGCAGGCGGCGAGCTGATGTTTTGTAACCATTCCACACAAGAGCAGGGAAACGGCATGTGAAAAGCCAAAGAATAGAAGGTAAAAGCCTTTAAATTAATGATCGATGAGGCACTTTTCTTTGACTTCAAAGCACTCCACAAGCACTTGAAGCACTGCTATAGTTTCCCCATTTTACCCCGAATGGCCCTCAGCAGCACGTGACCTGACCCGGTCCTCAACAGAGCCCATTGGGCGGTCTACCCCTGCTGATGCCATCAAAAGAGCCCAACAATGCCACTTTTACTCAATCTGGAGCGCCTTTTCAATGGGCAACTTTTCCCTATTCTCTGTGTGGTTTTGGCATCTGACTTTATTGGTTCCTATCCCTTATTAGATAGATTCCCAGTGGCGGTGCCCAGGCGTTCAGAGGAAAAAGGAAGGGACAGACAGAAATAAATGCGGTGAAGTTTTCAGGAACGTGTCAGGAATTTCTATGGCTGATCACTGCAGAGGTCATTTTGCCTAGATTTCAACCCCACGGCGATTGGCACTTGTTTTGTACCTTTGGTGAATGAAGTAGCACATCAGGGGGCATTAATGTAATCTGGCCAAAGTCTCTTGGCTTATTGTGTTTACCGCTTTAAACCTCTTAGAACAGATCCAGGAAAGTCACAGTGAAGTGGAATACCAGCTTATTATTTAATAAACATTGCAGGTTGCATAGTGTTTTTTTTTTAACATCACCAGCGTTACTCCACAAATCATTATGTCTGAAGTATACAAGACTTTTTGTGCAGTCATACAGTTTATGAAAATCAGACTGTCTCCTGAAGATGATAGTAACTTGTTTAAACAAGTTGAGGGAACAGTTTACATAATGCTCTGACGATGCACTGATATTTCAGGCCATTTTGTCAAGCCACAACCTGAACTAAAGCTAAAAGAAAAGCAATACATTTTTAAACAGGGATTCTGCACAGACACTGGAAACAATCACATTATGAATCCATTCAGCATTTTATCAGGAACAACTTTACCCAGCTTATTCGGACAATTATCAATCATTAGATCTCGCTGACATGGTTCAGGAGATTAGTGTTTCCATGAATAAGAATGGGCATAAGGTGTAATATTAATCTGCTGGTTTACATACATTTATTTTTTTTATCAGGCAAACACTTCTATCCAAACCAGAAAAAAACAACTGTATAGATTTTATCAATGGAACCCATGTGGTACAGGTAGAGCATCAGGAGGGACTGCAAAAAGAATCGAAAAAGCACCCCTGGACTTCTTTACTAAGGGTAATCATGATTGCTTTTCGAAAGGGTCCGTGCCCTCTCTAACTGTGTTTCCTGCTTTCGTCCACCATGAAATATCACAGGTCCACAATTACTTAACCATCCCTGATTCCAAAGGGACACACACACTACATACTTTAATTTCTCTGCTTTACATCGTGCACCCCCAGTTAAAATATCAGATATTACATTTTGATTGAACAGTTTAAACAAACTTGAAAAAGTTCACTCTCTTGAAACCTTTCTAAAATTGTGTGTGAATGTTTGGTACCATATTTGAACAAGAGGAAACCTGGTCATCTCATTTCGGGGAGATTCTTCTAGTTTTAGGATTCCTCCTACGCAGTTAAAATGAAAGTGTTTTATGATGTCATAGAAGAACCCCTTTTTGTCAAAACAGCTTTATGAAGAACCCTTACATCTCAAGAACCTTTATGTCTCACAAAATGGGTCTTCAGATTCAAAATAATTTAAAAAAAGACACGATTCTTTAAATAATCTTTAAATTTGTGGCTCTCTATGGAACACAAATTCTTATTCTTTCTTATTTTGTAATAATTCTCATTATTCTTATTTGGCAATAAAGAACCTTTTAAGCAGCTATATTGTTAAATGTTGATTTTTGTGCATAGTTTACCAAGAATTGGTCTGGCTCATTGATACCATGCCCTGATTGTACCCAAACAGGTATTACTTTGAAATGAAGGTTTACAGTGATTACTGAGAAAAGAAACACTTCTTGATTACACCAAGAATCATTAAGTCAATGGCTCTTCTTTTTTACCTTTTGAGACACAGATGGGGTTCTCCATACAACCATATAGACAAAAATTGGTCTTCTATGGAGCCCGCTTTGTAATTTAAAGATATAAAATACCTATTTACATATCACTATGCAGTACATCTGTTTCTTTTAATTATCTGCATAACATTACCTACTTCTGAGTTTTAAACAATATCTGTGCAAACTCATGACTAGAACTAGAAAAGCCCTCTACAGCCTTCAAACAAAGCGTAGACCAGGACAAGTACAAAATCCCCTGCGGACCACAGCACACTGATGTTTCTTCTCCATTCTGCTGCAGCCTGGACTTGAACCGCTGGTTTCGTCTGGTCAGAGGAGAACTGGCCCCCCAACTGACCCTGGTTTCTCCCAAGGTTTGTTCACCATTGTGTCACCAATGGAGTTTTGGTTCCTTGCCGCTGTCGTCTCTGGCTTGCGTAGTTGGGGTCACTTCATTTATGCAATATGGTTGATTTTATTTAAAATAAACGCACAGACACTATTTAAAGTGAACGGAGATGACATCAACGAATTGAAAATGAATGAAAAGACACTATTCAAATTGAATAGAGATGACATCCCCGAATTCAATAATGAAATGCCTATCACTTTGCATTATAGATACACTGTTTTACTAATCAATGTTGTTCAGCTGTTTTGATGCTATGTATTTTGTCTAAAGCCCTATATAAAAATGAAAATGCTTAAAATGCAGAATTGCATTGCACAAGTTCGACGACAGATATTATATTTGCAAGGCTTAGTTGGTGTTATTGTGGCAACATCCTGACTTGACCACATTACACCAATTTTATTTTATTTTACTTTATTTTGTTTTGCAATGAATAAAAGGTGGGTAGGCGAAATGGCCTCTCTTCAAAAACTGTCAAATTTCAACATTACATCATCTTTCAAGCATACTTATTTTCCTTGCTTTCTTTTTACAGATTATACTACATAAGGCAAAGTGTACTACTGTATTTCCCTCAAAAAGGACTTTAATATGCATGCTAATGACAACAGCACTCCAAGCCTTAAGGCAATAGAACAAACCAGACTTCTGTCTAGAAGCCCATACAGTGAACTTTATGAATAAATGCATGGGATTTTTGCAACCTAAGACAACATTTGTGTGCTAAGTTAAATTTCTCACCTCCATGTGCTCTTGGCAAGATTCTTGGCTTGTCATAAGTCTACCCTGCTTTTAATATACATTTATGTACTTCAGTTGTGTGGATTTTATAAGGCCTGACAGTTCTGGTGGAGTGTGGTTTAAGAGATTGTGGCGATATACAAACTTGAAACATACCTGGGTTAGATGCGTAATATTAAAAATCAACACTGGCCAAGTGAAGTCAGATGATTATGAGTCAAATGCAAAATTTTAACATCACAGGCAAATTTTCTGCAATCTGCAATCTTCATTACTTTATTAACTTAACATTTGACATGCCATGTTATGAGATATAAATCATTATGAGATATATTCACGTGGAGATCATCAGGCAATGTTGATGTCCTGATGTTTCTTTTTAATAACTCCATTTTAGCACCTCTTTTAACAGTAATGGAATTATTTGATCTATGTACAAGAGTTTAATGTATCTCAATGATCTAAGTGTATAGATATGTTTATGATGATGGGTAGTACAATCATCATATAAAATATATCAACATGCCAATTTCGCTCAATACATCATCTTCTAGACCTGTAATATAAATGCACTTGTTAGCTTTGCCAATGTTTCAGTGTCAACATAGGAGTCTCCTGGAAACCAAATTTTGTAGGAAGATGATGCCACGCTAAAATGTGTTTTTGCAGGTCAGAGACCATGGTATCAGCAGTGTTTTACACATCAATCACTGTTAACAGGTTTTATTATAAAACAATGCATTCATTTTGACTTATGGATGTATAACATTCTAAACATGTCTTACAAGTAAAAATTATAAAAGTATCAGTTTGCTTCTCGATGGGTGCCACCATGTTCGCATAGCGTACCCCTGTATCTCAGCTAAATATAAATCTCTTGTGCAAACTCAGCACATTTATCATATATTACACACTACGTCGACTACTGCAATGCGCTGCTTGCTGGACTCCCGATGTGCACAACTACACCTCTGCAGATGATTCAAAATGCAGCGGCAAGAGTGGTGTTCAAGGAACCAAAAAGGACCCATGTAAAACCTCTCTTCATAAAACTGCATTGGCTTCCTGTAGCAGCCCGCATTGAATTTAAATGTCTTCTCATTGCCTACAAGACCACCACCGGTTCAGCACCCACTTACCTTAACTCACTAATGCAAAGATATAGGCCCTCAAGATCTCTGCGCTCCGCAAATGAGCTGAGACTTGTGGTGCCAGCTCAAAAGGGTAAGAAATCTCTCTCTCGAACGTTCTCTGCTTCAGTTCCTCGATGGTGGAACGATCTGCCTCTGGCTTCACGCTTGTCAGACTCGGTCTCTATCTTTAAAAAACTCCTAAAAACTCATCTTTTCCGGCTACACCTAACTCACTAACTCACTTCTTTCCTAACTACTCACTCTATCAAATCAAAAAAAAAAAAAAAAAAAAAAAAACATTCTTTTGTAACTTCGCTCTCTGTGTAACTCGGTAGCATTGTTGTAGCACTTGTTCACCTATTGTTGTATCAGCTATTTACCGCTTCATTGTCTCCTCGACTATTGTAAGTCGCTTTGGATAAAAGCGTCTGCTAAATGACTAAATGTAAATGTAAATGTAAATGTAAATATTATAGAAAATATTTGTTTCTATTTCTTTCCACAGATTTGAAAGACCTGATTTTATAGGTATAAATTTGGTTTCCAGAGCATGTTTCGACACACCTGACATCTGCTCGACCTGTTTTCTCTTTCATAAACTGAGACCGGCAGTGACAGCTCTTTGAAGTCAATCTTAAATAAATCATATTGCCGCTAATCAAGCTTTGATTCCATCTATCTCTTTCTGAAATCAGTGCGAATGTGTAAAAGCTTTTATGATTGAGTGGTGTCTTTTGCACTTATGGATTTCATAGGTACTGAAAAGTGCTTGCCAAGCCAAGCATTCCTTGTTATTGCTTTTACGTTTGCCAAGCAACAACATTGTATTGATATTTCTCAAATATTAAACGGCTTCTGATGGTGGTTTATGTACTGTAGACGCTCATGGGGTTGAATGGGTTTGAAACAGCCAGTTGAGACCACTTTTTCTTTACTTACTGACATGCTATGTGTAATGCCTAATTATTCTGTGACGTGCATCACTTTACTGGTTTAAGACCCAAGCCTGTATCAATAGCGCCCAAGGGTACAAAAACTCCATTGGTGAAAGAATGGAGAAAAGGCTAAGTTAGGGGGCCAGTTCTTCTCTGACCTGTCGAAACCAGCAGTTGAATTCCAGGCTGCAGCAAAGTCCGGCAGCAAAGAACCATAGCAAGTAAATCGGGTGTTATGGGACGTATTCCCATTCATGGTTTATCAAATTGATGTGGCCTACAAATCCTTTAACGGATTTGGAAATTAGAAGCATGTTAGTGTGCTTTGTGTAAGCCAGGTTAAAGTGATGGGCCTTTAATCTAGATTTAGGCTGCAAGACTGTGTCTGTCTCCCAAACACTGTAAGGTAGGTTATTCCATAGTTAAGGCGCCAAGTGGGGAAAAGATCTGCCGCCCACAGTTGATTTTGACAGTCTAGGTTTAAATAATTGCCTCAGAATGCAGCGAACATGGAGGATTATAATGTAACGGGAGCTCATTCAAATACTGAGGTGCTTAACCCTTCAAAGCTTTATAAGGAATAAGCAATGATTCAAAATCTATATGATGTTTGATAGGATGCCAGTGCAATGTTAAAACGACTGGACTAATCTTTGCCTGTTAGGTTGCAGAGACAAGCTCATCGAAACAATACGGTTTACGTCAGTGACAAGCAGGTGTGTTTGGTTATGATTGAATTTAAACTCTGCAAGGCCAGAGCTGACTAGCCTTGCAATAAACACGGCCTCTAAAAAGCATCAAGTGCTGTGTACCTTTCACTACAGGAGTTTTCAAAGCACAAGTGGAAAACTAGATCTTTTCTATAAATGGAGACCACACAAGGGCCACATTGGTATTAAACGTCCCCGTAAAACTTAATTGAGTTATTTTATGCTGCAGGTTTTCATGCCATGTCTCAATTTGGTGTCCTAAAAATAGATCCAGTGTACATAGTTAACAACAGCTTCAAATCTTGTAATCGCTTGATTGTCAGACAGGTAATGGGAAAATTCCTGAGGATATTCCAAAATACGGGTTTCCCACAGTTCAGGAAGTGCAGGTACTGGGAAGGGTTCCTTTGGATCACATTTTCCCTATAAAAGGAACTCTTGTTAAGAATCTCAACTTTAAGAAGAACTACTAAAGTTTTTAAACATAACATTAAGTCAACAGTTTTTACTTAGAACTGATCCTTTTATCCAGATGGTTTTAAGGATGTCGTATATCCAGAAGTAGTTTTGCCCTTATGGGAAATGAAGAGATCCGGTCACCATCGAGTGCCCCGGAGAAATCTATTTCCCACTTAGTGCTCTTCCCAGCTGTTAATGTTCAGGGATTTGTCGAATCCTTGACTCCTGATCGGCAGTCTGGCAAGACAGAGCTATAATTAGACCATGACCCTTTTAATGAGTTAATTATGGCAAAATTTGTCAAACAGCCTATGTCCTTGTCGACCTGGACCCAAGAGTAAAAAGAAACCAAGAAATAAATATATATGAGTCTTTTATGGAACACTATTAGAATTTGCACACTGTAAAAAATAGTTCAGTCAACTTAAAATAATAAGGCAACCTATCATAAGCACGTATCTGGGTTAACAAACAGAGACTGAAGTCGGATAGAATCAAATGATGTCATAGTTTTCACAAAATGGTCAAGTTCACTTAATGAACAACTGAAGAAAATATTCAGGAAAAGTATTGATTTACAGTGTAGGATTACATGAGGGTTTGTCAATTATTATATGAAAAAAGGTCAAGTGAAAAAAGTGACGTGACTTACAGCCAAGTATGGTGACCCATACTCAGAATTTGTTCTCTGCATTTAAGCCATCCAAAGTTCACTCACACAGCAGTGAACACACACACACTGTGAACCCAGGTCAGTGGGCAGCCATTTATGCTGCGGCGCCCAGGGACCAGTTGGGGGTTCGGTGCCTTGCTCAAGGGCACCTAAGTCATGGCATAGCCCGCCAGAGACTTGAACCTGCAACCCTACGGATAGGAGTCAAACTCTCTAAGGCTTTGACTTAATTTAACCCTAATTCATGCTTATACTTGATGTTCTGAAGTTTCAAATGCATATAAACTTAAAGGAAAGACAGTTTTCCTGAAACCCCAGGTATTTCCTTCTAAGCATTTTAATCGCAGTGCTTTGGTTTCCAAGGACAGTGGTGGAAGCCGTTTGTTGTCGGCAGTAAACATGGAAACCGAGAGGTTTAGACGTTAAGAGAATGGCTAAGTGTAGAAATGGGTTTCTATATGTTGAAAAAAGTCAAGCTGATTTATATCTACTGCGATGACCTTCAGTTCTTTCTGTCTAGACCTACTGGGTTTCCTGTGTCACATGCTTCATATAGGAGGCGTTGGGTAACAAAGAGACTTTCCGCTGTTCTTTTAGATTTCGGTCAAGTCCAAACAAGATAGTCACGCTTTAGTTCAACTCTTTGGCTTGTGATTTCTAAGGCCTTTGCTGGATGTCAGTAGCTGAACGTCTTCAGAGAAAGCTCAGGAACAGCGTGGGACGAGATGGAAATTAGCCTGTTGGAAGTATATATAAGGGTGTTAAAAGAGAACACCTTCCATGAGACTGCATGGAAAAGTTTGGATTTTGCCAACAAATGTTTGGATATTGCTTACAAATGATGGTGATTTTACACTTACATTTACATAAAATTTAAGCAGTCTTTCCAAGGTTTTACATCTCCTGGTATATACATTTACACAGTGTAAATACAATCACTAGCTGTTGTGTAATCAACCAAAAGTGCCTTCTTGTTTGTTCTTGGTTGTTCGATTTTAAACAAATACTTGCATTGACATTTATATTTAAGTATTGTGCCCTTAATGTCCATACATTTTATGGGGCCAGGTACAATCTAAAAGAGATTTGACTTGTTTTTATTTTCAAGATTATTTGCGTGTCCCTGTTTACATTACAAATATATATATATATATATATATATATATATATATATATATAATTTTTGGTAAATATTTGATTAAGTGAGTATTTGTAGGGTACTATCAGTTTGATTAACCACCCTGTGACACTAACTTGTTTGCCCACCCCTTGTCATGCACTTGTTTTGAAAAGTTTTGTTTTTTAAAAAATGTCAGTAAAAGAACACCATTGGTCTCTACTGACTTGAACTAGTTTTGTGTCCGAAAAATATATTTTGAAGAATGTTGGTAAATGAAAACCATGGTCCTCATGTACTTGGTATTTTGTCTAAATATATTTTTTGTGAAAGGCATCCATGTTTGAAATCTTATATTGTACATTCAAATCAAATTGTATTTATAAAACTACAATACTGTCTCTTTGTAAAAATCATTTAAAGGGTATTCTCAACCAACAGCCTACGCAGTGATTATGGGTTTAAAAACAAGCTTGGGTGATATTGTGTTTTCATTGTCTTTACATTCAGTGCCAGTGGCATAGCACCAGTTCTTTCAAATGCACACGTTGGCATTACTCATATTCCTCCCTCAAAAGAGGCCAAACAAAATCATTAAGATGAAGTACCAACAGACTGATAGGACATTAGAAAATGCCTTAGGGATGTTTGCATTGCATTGTTTTTTCAACGTAGGGATAATATGATGAATAGAAAATGAAAGACTTCTTTTGTAATTAAACAAATTCAATGCATGCAATTGTGACCATATGTTTTCTTTTCCAAAGTTGCAAGCAATGGCTCAGTCCACCCCCACCCTTCCCTTTCAAAGCCTTACGGTAGCTGTCAGAGGACAATATTTGAATATTATATTCTAATGTAAGAGAAACAAAACGGTTCATCATGTTTACCTCAAATGGAACAGAAAATCACAAAAACCCCAAAAAGGCACTAAGCGGACCTCTTCATCACACTACATCACTGATGTATTGACCTTTGGAGATGTCAGGGACTACTCAATATTAGCATCAAAGTCTCCTGGATTTGGGACAATAGGCGCCCGCTTTGTTACCATGTCTTGATTTGGTATTTTATATAATTTAACCTTGAAAGGGCATGACTCAAGCTGTGGAGGAATTGAAAGCATAGACATTGGGTTCTACTGGCGCGACGGTACTTCTCCACTCCGGTTGTGGCGGTTTTGAGACACAGGCGGCTTAACAATGCCATCCCAGCAGGCTGTTGGTGGACACGGCACAAGAAAGTGCTAGAACAATACGGTGCCCCGCCGGTAGCAATCTATTATTCTCGCACCTCCCCGACTCTTATTTTCACAATTTCTCACGGTTTTCTGTTCTCATGCTTTACTAATAAAAAGCAGATTGAAGCGTAATTGGAAAGGTGTTTCATGTTCGAAATTGATTCTTTTGCACATTTTGGAGCAGGGGTGCCCAATCCTGCTCCTGGAGGGCCTTTATAACCAAAGAGTTGAGTAAGAATTGACCTACATCTGCCTCAACTTATGAGAACTTTCAGAAAAGCTAATTATACAGTGCTTTACTAAATACTGAGAAAGAGAAATGACAAATGACAAATGATAACTTGTTTTTTACGGCCTCTGAAAAACTTCCAGCTGTAGTTGTTGAATAGTTCGAAATGTGCATAATTTTATTTACAGTTTCAGTAAATAATGTAGCCCTTCCTCATGAATCATAAAATCTTCATCGATATGGATGATATTTACAATGTATATAACAAAATATGGCATTGATTACCCATGGATTAAAGGTCTAAAAGTTTTGCAATATGATGGAAGCCAACGTTAAGGTTATTAAGTCCACAACAAAAATAGTTTTCCATTACATACCTAAGTTTAAAAACACTTAAAAAAACAAAACTTTCCAAAGTTATTTTGATTTATTAAAAAAGTGTTTTATTGAAAGATTAACTCAAAAATAATGAAAAATAAATATAGATTATTCAAATAATTAAATAACAAAACCTCAAAATCTAAAATTTAACTACAAAACAACATAATAATCCTTAAACTAAAGCTAAATTAAAATATTAATTAAAATACTATAAAACAAATAATAACTCTAATACTAACATACAATATTTAATAAAGTGAACAAACACATCATATACAGTATCAACTGTAACTTACCGATAATATTAATTTTTATTTCCTTTAAAAGTTTTCAAATAATCAAAGATTATTTATTTATTTGTTTCTGCATTATAGATCATATTCCCTAATTACTTTTACATAAAATAATGTAAAGCTCTATACTCCTCTACTCACAGTAATGTCATGAGAACCATTTTCTGTTCCATAAAGAATCATTCAGTCAAAGGTTATTTAAAGAACCTTTTTTCAACTCAACTCAAAGAACTTTTGTGAAAGATTATTTGGATGTTAAAGGTTCTTTACAAAATCATTCAGACACAATTGTTCTTCAATAGCATTGTGAAGCACCTTTGATAAAAAGTGAAATCTGTATTACATTTGTTCTGTCCATCATACAGGCATATTGATATATTATCATTGCTTATGGAAATGACATTCTCGGAAAATTATGTGAATGGTCAAGGATGAGCTGGTTCTCTGTCTTGTTTACTGTAAAGCAGATGTTGATTATGGAAAGGTCAAAACGTGCCATTTTACCAGACAGAAATTCAATGACGTCTGCCACTTTGACATGACTAAGATGCGCCTCACTACAACTTAAAAGGGACAATTTACCCGAAATATAAAATCTGTCATCATTTATTTCCCCTTGTGTCAATCAAAACCTGTATATGACTCTTCTGTAACAACATGAAACAATATTTTGAAAAATGTCTTGGTTTTGTGTTTATACGATGAAAGTCAATGGTACAGTGTTGTTTGGATATCGACATTCTTCAAAATTTCTTATTTTGCGTTCTACAGGATATAAATACAGGTTGGCAAGAGGGTAAATAAATGATTTAAAAGTAAACAGCTGTTTACTGCAGTACTGCTTCATGGTCGGCAGACCAACTTAAATTTCATTGGTGTGAGCGGATCCTCATTAACTTTCCCAGGGAAACGTAACAGTTTTTTGTAATTCACATCCCAAACTTGGACTGATGTAATGGACTGGACTCTATACAGCGCCAAAATTCACTTTACAGAGGCCATGACCAATTGAAAGAAATGATCAATCAAGCCCGGAGAAAGACCAGCCCTCATTGCGTTGAACAAAGCAAGCACAAACCGACCATTGCTTTCTTTAAACACGACTTTGACTGACTTCAAATATATGGTGCGTGGTTGTCGTTAACATCGTAAAAATCTATCGACAGTAAACACTGAAGATTCAAATGTATTATCACGAGCAGCATCATGCCCATGTTTTCTTCCATCTTCAGAGATGGAATCCATGACATCTCAGTTTATCTTATTATTACACACTTAAAGTTTACTTGAAATTTCCTGGCAGATGACAAGTCAAGTGCTTTAAGCTTTAGATTAAAAGGAGTTTGGTTTCCATTCTACTGTCATGTGATTTGATGAAATGAGCTTTAAGGAGGAAAAATTTGGCAAGCGTTTGCACACAAAAGTTGTCTGAGTGATTTTTTCTTACATGGAATAAAAACGTTCATTCCACTGTGGTCTCGACCAGAAAGAGGATGAAAATTTAATGCATTTTATTTTTAATTGTCAGTTTTATTTCGCATTTAATCTTTTTCCTCCAATAAAGCTTCTTAGGTGAGGCATCATTGCATGTGCCTTCAATATTTGCACGTGATGCTATTTATCTCCACGTAAGATCCACTCTTATATTTAAAATGCAATTTTTTGCTCTTTGAGACCAGAGGGTGTAATTCAAGAATTATAATTTTGGTTGAACTGTCCTTTTAAAAGGGAAATAGTCACTTTCATTCAGTAAACTTTAAAATATTTTATTTCAAATAATATCGCCTGCAGACTTTATGTAATGCTCAGAACAAATTATGTATTTGAGTGTAAATGTGAAGACAGGGTTTTTCTTGTACCTCTTTAAAACAGCAACATTTTGGGTTTTGCACATATACATATACGAACACACATACACAGCATAGTGCACTGCTTACAGAAATAGGCAATCACTTTTAATAGCCTTGAACTCTTTGAAATTAAGTTCATTTTATCGGCATTAAAACAATGCTTCACTTGACACCATTTGCTGTGTAAGCGGAGTATACATATGGCGAAGATGGTGTTTGTGTCTTTAAGGATTTACACTTGCACCACAACTTGGGTCACGACATTATTCTATTTGTCATAGTGATTTGTGATGCAAAAAACAAATATTATTTAAGACTTTAATGTACACTACCAGTTAAAACTTTTATACTTGAATGATGTCTTTCTCATAACTTTTAAAAAATATTGAAACAACTTTTGATCTGAAGGTGTATCACTGAAAGTCTGAAATTAGTTTTAATCATGAGAAAAATTGTTATTTGATAAAAATGTTTGAAATAGATGAATATTGGAGAATGAATAGACGGGACTCCTTTAAAATTCTTTAAATCATCTCAGATCCTTAAGAGGCTGAGTTAGAAAATGATGGGACAACATGTTGGTAAATTCTAGTCAAAAGGTTACTACACTGAAGATGATAACATATGACATTCATATTTTTTATGACATAAATCCCATAATTTTTTTTTATCTTGCATGTGTTTTGTGCAGTAAACCGCACGTCGGTTTATCTCTGGACACACAGTCGGACCACAATTACCTTTTTGATTACACACCTGTATGATGTTTTCACACATGGATCAAGGTTTTATTGCAAAGGATTCTTCACACGGCTCATTTCCATACAATACAGAGATAAAATCATTCAGAGAACATTACTGCCCACACAACCTGTGTACTATAATCCAGTCCTTTTAAAGACATATAAAGCTTATTGTGAGGAAATACATGTAATCTTCATTCACTGTTTTCGGTGTGGCTTGAACATCTGCACAATACAATTTTCCATTATGTATAGCATACCAAACATCATGTAACTTGTGCGCCATTTATTTTACCCTGCCTGTTGAAAGAAATAGCTCAAGTAATTTTTGGGTCATTTGCATTTTCTATGTAAATCATAAAATCATAAAATATGAAGAAGTAGACTTTGGGGCTGTCAAAACCACCCAGAATAATTTGTACTTACATAATACGTGTCTGTTTATTGTATATATAAAATGTGTATTTATGATTACAAAGATATATTTAAGAAAAATGTCAAATGAAATAAATGTTTATATTTGCAAAGTACACAGACCGATATTAGGATTTCTGGATATGATTGGTTGAGATTGAACAGACATTTCATTTCATTTACTTCATTTTATGCAGAATGTTTAGTTTTTTCGTTGTGAAATTGACAGTTCACCGTTCAATAGATTATGCGAATACCTATTTATTCCAGACCTTGCCTAGTTTTCACAATTATTCTCAAAAGAAGGTATTTTGTAGAATGTTGGGAACTGGCACTTGTAACTTGTGCTGGTTTTGGTGCCACTGCTTTGCAGTTACAGACCTTCTTCCAAATTTCTTATTTTGTGTTCTGCGGTACTACGGGTTTCATATGAAAAGAGGATTAGTAAACGACCAAACTATTTTCAGTTTTGGGTGAAATTGTGTTTGTGTATTTTTCTGAAGCTCAAAGCTTCTGAAACTCTCAGCTGCCATCTCCCCGTCTTATACAATTCTCTGATGCTCAGTTTAGTTAAGCAAATCTAAGTGTATCTGCTGTAAAAACATCTCTGGTTACTTTCCTCGCTTTGGCTGGGTTTCTTACTGGTTTAAAACCGAAAGCTTTTGAAGTTCTGAATGAAAGATGACAATACACTGTTCATGACCCAAACGGATCGGTGAGCGCATTCACATGCAATTATAAACCGCACGAGAATGTGAAAACAGGAAAAAGTGAGCCCAGTGTCGAGAAGGTAATATTCTATTTTAAGGGAGTATGCGGTTGAATCTGACATCGGTATTTATATTTTTTAGTCATTAGAGAAGATTATAATTTGTTTCTGGAATAGAATTCACTTAACTAAAGTAATAATGAGGCTGGTACTTTGCTGAGATGTGACCACGTATTTATTTGGTTTGAAACGAGCTTTGTCTGTTTCCTGAAAATGAAGACACGCAGAATCCAAAGCATTCAGAAGTGGTGTTTATTAAAGGTAGCGCGTCTGGCTGAGCTTGATAAAGTGGACCACACTTCTTTGACCCATTTCAAGTCTGCCAGGAGGTGATTTGAAAAGAAGCATTAACAAAAATATATACGTATGTGCTTTCTGCAGCAAAACAAAATTATAGGAAAAGTAATGTTTATTTTGAAAACTCATTTAAGGCATGACTCAATGCAAAATCCCATAATGCTTTGCTGTAGGCCACACTTGTGATTTTGCAGTGGAGAGTCGTGTGAATAGACATTGAAAGCTGCCATGCAGTGTTTCCAAAAGCTGGATTTTTTTGTTTTTCCTTTAGAAATAAATCATACTTAAAATTTACGAGGGTAATAACAACAAACGCCCAGCACATATTTCACAATGCTTTATCAGCTGAAGTATATCAATTATATCATATCAAGCATCACAATGCGGTGCCATGCTCAAAATTATTATCAAACTTCTCCGGACACATATCTAGATTAAATGTTTTTTGCAGTAAAACTATGTATAAAGTTATATATGTAATGTACACTACACTAATTGTAATATTAATTATAGTAAACAAATAAACTATAGTCAATAGTGTTATTAGCTTTTCTTTTATTATAATAATATTTTATTATTAACAACTTTTTTGTGTTCTGTGTTGGTATTGATCTTGACTCTGTCGGCCTTGATCTTGGTCTTGTCTTGGTCTTGGTTGTGTTGGTCTCGACTACAACACTTGTTGTCATGCATTAGTTATACATAAGAAATAAATAAATAAACTACCCAAGAACGCAAACCACGAATTTCATTTATGCAACAATGTTTGAAAAAGTAAATTGCAAAAACTTGTTTACGAAGCATGAATCATTCGCTTTAATTTTTCAATGAACTGATAGATTCAGGAATAAAGCAAGTCATAAAGAATGACATACTGAATCAGCTCAAAAGATAGATTCAATCAGATATGAATACATGCATACGCAACATAACTAATGGTACAACAATAAAACTTTAAAATATAGAATGATGGTATTGCAATTTGTTTAATTTAAAAACCACAATGCTGCCATATCACCAGCACTCGAACAAAAACACCTTCCTAAAATATTAAAAATGGCACGCCATCACATTTTCATTCCAAAGTTCAAAATGATTGTCTGCTAACACTCGCTGTAGAAGTTATCTCTATTATAAAGTCAGAGAGGGCATCTCCATAGCTATAAATGCAGCAGAGCGAGAATAATGTGGACACTTCTTCTAAGCATCTTCTGCCCAATTCATTTTAAAGGCCTTAATAGATATTAGCTCAGTCAGTGGACTGAAACATTACAAACTACATACATTATCCGCCAAGAGAAGACACCATTTACATTAAATGTCATTTAGTGGCAGTATTGTAATAAAACTGAATGTGAAGAGAAATGCTTGACTGTGAGCCATACAGTATGCTATTTTCTTTGATTGTGTCCATTAATATCAAAATGTTATAATGACTTTTTTTTACAAACACTAATTCAGAGTAATATATGGAAAGAGTATTTCCCAGGAATGGCTTAGATTTTGCTATTTCTAAACTCAGGAGGTATTAAGTTCTCCGTTGTCATCAACTTAGTCTCAGTTTTTCTTGCAAAATCTCCTGGGAAAATATAGAAACAAAAAGAAATGACACAACTGTTGAAAAGCATTAAGAGAGGGGAGTTTGAGCTCCATTTGAGAAATTATTGAGATCTACCCGTGAGACATTTGTGAAATATTTGGCATTATTACTCAAGAGTCATATCTGAAACGCAGAAGATTAAAAAGCACTTTTTTACTTGATATAAGCTGTTTATGCCCTCTCATCCTTGATAATTTTTCTTCGGCTTTTCATATATTCAGTATCAAAAGTGAAAAGAGTAAGGTGGCAAGTAAATTAAGTTGTTATTTAACTTTCGCATTCTTTGGACATGACAATGGATGTTGTATGACGCATTCTTCATGTCACAAAACAGGTCTGAGGCCTGGTAAGACCATTACGATGACAAATCCCAATCCCAATAAAGCAGAACCCACTGGATGCTCCTGGATGAGGAAATTACAGCCTGTATTTTTTATATCACGCCTCATATACCACGTCTGTCCTGTTTATTGTCAATACTCTTCAAAAGACATTTGGCCGACAGAAACAGGTTGACACAAGGCAACACAAGACATTCTGCCATAAATAGTTTTCCATTGGGCCCACATATAAAGCTGTGCCTGCCATCTTCTGGACCGTTAAAGAAAATCTCCTGGGCATGCAGGTTTCACTTGTTTCTTTTTATTTCTCCTTGAACAACAACGGAATTCCTTGGAGAGGAGATGAACATCTTTGGTCATATGCTTATGCTTCTGGGTAATTCTTTGAAAATGTCAACCGTACAATGAACAAAATTAAGTTTTTACCAAAGGTTTATTACTTTACTTATGGCCCAGAAATCACCATTTGGTGGTTGTGAGATCTCTTTTTAGGTTTTTTAAAGCATTTGCCTTTTTAATGCATTATTTTTCGTGGTCAAATACGGGCTTTTTATTTGGAACATATTCTTAAACAGACACAAATGAAAATGAAAATATAGCAACTATGTTATGTTCTATAAAGAGCTATTCCTTGTATATTTGTGGGGTATTATTGCTTTTGGTTTGTGCGTTTAAATTCACAGAAATTCTAAGAAAATTGTCATCGGCCCAAACCCATGTCCTTTCCCATAATGCATGTTCAAAACTAGAAAACATGTGCATAGACTGATACTTTTAAGATGTCTTGACTCAATCATCAGGGGTTTAGTTAGATATAAACAGATAGTACAGTGTGATGTAAACGAATGCATGTTCTGGGTGTTTATGTCACATCCATAACGCTGGAAGTGTTTCTGATTTCTGTAGAAGTTCAGAAAAAGTCTCATATTTCGCTCAAGATAACAGTCTGATTAACTCCAACTCTTTTTGTACAAAACACATAAGATTCCACAAGATTGTGTTCACATTATTTTAAACATGAATCCTTTGTTTTAGCAAATGTGTGTGTTTTATATGTCGTGAAAACCATTAAGGACAAACTCCAAGAACTTCTCCATCTAATCGGATCTGTATGTTGAATGCACAGAATACAACAACATCGTAAGTATCTTGTAACATTCCTTTAGTTTGCCTCAGATCTATTTATTTCTAATTCAGGGGTGTCAGGGGAACATTGCATGTCGCTTAGATCATGCTTTGGCTCTGTGGGTGGGAAACTTGGCGGGGTGTTCAAAAGAGCTTGGAGCACAGTCGTGTCTCATTGAAGTCACAAAAAGAGACCACAACCGTACTGTCATGTCAAGAATATGGCAGCGGATTCTTTTAAAGTGACATAAATGCTTAAATATCTGTCAAGCCGGTTTAAAATTCAGTGACGGAGATGTCTGACATAAAAACACGCTTTTCAACCTGAACCTGATGTCCTCCGTACCCGTTATTCTTAACCAAATGTTGCGAGTCAGCACAATAAAACCTCAAACCTTATGTGAACAGGTTCCAAATTCTTGACTCAGGAAACATCAAACTAATAACAATGTGAAACAGAAGACCAGCTCCTGATTATTAACTTTCTGGCCCGATTAGTTAAAACATCTTTCTTTTCGTTGACTGGCTAACTGTTTCCTCTACATCCATTATCAGGAACAACAAATGTGCTCGACCACAGTCCGTTTATTGAGAAGTAGCTTATTGCCAGGCTGAACATTTGAACAATAAAGTTTCGGCGTACCCTTATGTTCGAGGTGAAAATTTCACTTCAAGATGCTTCAACCACTTCCATTGAAATAATATTTGAACAGCAGTTATGGGTGAATAGGATGCCATTCATCTTTTTAGGTTGTACCCGTGAAAAATGCACTATTGGCTTTTGCTCTTAGGAGATAGCGTGCAGAGCTCGAAGCCCACAAGTTCAGTCTGTTCTTTGGTTAGAGTGGTGTTTTATTTCCCACTCTTGCACATATGCAGCCTAAAATAAGGACATTCATGTGTAGCAAAATATGAGAAGTGTTAATAATTAGATATAATAATAATTAAACTGTTTTAAATTAAACTAACTTTCAAAGAATTTTGGGAATAAAGGAATAGTTCACAAAACAATGAAAGAAAAAAATAACTAATTTTTCAGCCGGAAAAAATTTGAGTAATTTTAGCACGTCCTGGCTCCTGACATGATAATGGAGACTCATCCAGTTTTTAAAGCTCCAAAAAGCATGTCATAATCAGTATACACTCCAGGATGTGAAAGGATGTGTTCTAAAGCCAAACGATATGCTTGTGAGTAAAAGTTTAAAAGAGAGTTGTCTTAAGCCTTTGAACATGAACTGTGAAAAAACACAATAGATTATATTATTGAAGTAATGTGCATTAATAATTAATTTATTTTAATTAAAAAAATTATTTCATTTCATTTCCCCCAAAAAAACCTACTCTGTGAATTTACAGTCTATTTCTATAATGTTTGACCGTATTTTATAAATATGTGCACAGTATACATAATATATAAGAT
Source organism: Triplophysa yarkandensis (assembly GCA_033220385.1). NCBI lineage: Eukaryota > Metazoa > Chordata > Actinopteri > Cypriniformes > Nemacheilidae > Triplophysa > Triplophysa yarkandensis. The sequence goes on from CM065674.1 coordinate 11,957,633, forward strand.
ATATAGGTACATTTCTGCAAATTAAATTTTTAAAGTATAATTGAGAAATGTGTATTATATACAGTAAAAGTATAAACAGGCTTTTACAGGGTGTACAGATGACATATCTATTTATATGAAAATATTGAATCCGAACACGCTGGTTTCACGTATATGGTATGTCAAGGCTGATTCTCATTGGTTTGAATGGTGGATGGTGAGTAGACATACCTATAGATTTAATTTTATTTTGGGGTGAAATATTCCTTTACTCGAGAATACGTCGATTCCCAACTATAACAATGGAAAGTTACAATATCATTGGGGTTACCATCATATCGAATATTTTACCAGCTGAATATAGCTTAAGTGACATAATCTACATTAGTTACTTTAGCCTGGTAATTGTTTGAGGACACCAAAAAGGTCTTTACAAACTAGCAACCTATTCTCACAGCTGTTTGTTATATTTTGACAAAGTGTTAACTATATGTGTGTTTCAGGACACAAATTTTCCATTCTCAACCAATATTTTTCGGCACCACTAACACTACATTTTTTGTGTAAGTACATTTATGTATATATAATTATAAGCTGACATCAACCTTTGCCATACAAAAAAAAAATATCAGCCAGAAGGCCCAGTTTGGATAAAAATGCGAGTTTCACAAAAGATGCATGCCTACCGTAGTGTCGCCCCTAAATCTAACACTAAGGGAAAGTCATAATTGTGTTGAGGGACACTAGACAATAGATTACAGTGTGTTACAATATCACGAGATCCACACGAGAACTTGTGTTACAACTCGAGCTTAATATAAGCCGTTAAAGCCTCTGGCAATTTGAACTAAAACTGAGAAATCTGAATGTCAGGATCCCTCTTGAAAAATACAGACTGAACTGAGCGCAAGTACTTTTGGAACATAAGTATATATGACACTCAGACTTCATGGGACTACAATCTGCTCAAGCATCTTAACTTCTTCTTGGTGCAATCGTTACTAACTTCATTTGTGTCTTCTTTTCGGTGAACCACAAGACATTCATGCATGATTGACAATCTAATTTCATTTTGTGTTTTGTAAACCACAGCCTTCGGTTCTGGCAAAGAGTGCTTTGGTAGGTTTCACAACACAATGTGCTAATGCAGTTGGCCTGATAACACCTCTGGAGAAGAACAACATCTCGTCTCTTTCCATCATTTATACTTCCGGGGGGCATTTGAAAGCTGTAAACATCTGTCAAACACCTTTCATTAAATACAGAAGGTGGATTCTTGAAAGCTCCTCGGGAACTGTAGCATGAGAATTCAATGCTTGCTTGTTTGAATGGGGCAATCTGAGTATTTATGGGATGTGAAAGGTAATTAAGATGACGGATTGAAATGTTTTCTCCTCACCGGATACTCAGCCTGGCTTGTCGATACCTGCCTGTGTCGAGGATTGTTAGGGCTAAAAGGAGAGATAGTCAACCAGCCCTCTTGTGGAGACATTTTGGGATGGGATGGACACACATTCAGAGTGGTATATATGGTCTTATATGGGGCATTCACGAAGAATAGTGTACAACCAGACACAAGCTTTCAAAAATAAGGGGCTGCCTACTTATACAGTATTTTAGGCCATTTTAGGCGTGCTTAGACATGAAAGGTAATAAAGGCCGCAATATTACAACATTAGGCATCAATATAGTTTATATTAAGTTTTAAAGATTGCATCACACACATCCTTTAAAGTATGCAATCCTATAAGGCATTGTGAAAAGATCAGAGCATGTTCCCATAAGAAAGATAAATGAGTCATCAGAGATATAAAGTTCACTGATGCAATCAAAAGTCAATCATATTGAAGTTCTCAAAACCAACATTTGTCATGAAATTCAAAGTCCTTTCAGGCTTTTTGGAACTCTTCTGAACTATGATGGCAACTTCTGAACATTTCACCCTAAAAAGCATTTTTTTGCTATAAGTAGAATTATATATGTTCAAAGAAGTTTGACTTACTTGCCAAAGGTAATCTCAACAAACAAAAATGTATATGAAACACCAATTTGGTACAAACCTATTGTTAGTTAGTTCAACATGTGACATAACTCAGTTAATTAAGTTAAGGTAACTTTTCATTTTAACAGCGAACAATTCACAATGAAAACTAAATTAAAGCCTAATAGGAATTGCCATAACATAATAAAAATAATAATATATTGAATGCATGATGTTGATATATAGTATCCTTTTCTATTAATTTAGATTCCGATCATTATAAATGTGATTTAAACATAAACTGCTTTTGTGCATAAACAGTTCAGTGGTTAAAATCTTTTTTATATTATATTATTTGCTCAACTGACAGACTTTCATAAACTATTTATTGATGTCAGAACTTTTAAAACCCATATGTTGTAAAGTCACTTGAATTTAAATGACATTAAATTGTCCTTAAAAGGCTAGTTGCATTTTTGAATACGTAAAGAGATAATGAACATTTGATCGACATTTTAATTTGAATACTAAAGAGTTCAATAACACGTCATTTTTGTTACTCATAAAAATAATTTATCCATTTCTAACACATAAAATAAGTACATTTATTTGAGTGCTTTATCGTTTAAAATCAATTTTGATTCATGCATCCCGATATACGTCGATTTTTCATACAAAACTGCAGATTGACATTTTATCAGTCTTGGAAGTTTCTAAGACACAATGAATTGAATATGAGATGAAGATAATAATGCTAAAGAGGTTGTGTGATGACTACAAAATGAAATATTCAACGCCTTTGTTTAACCATATGTTTGAATTGTTTCCCGGTGATAAACTTTTAAACTTAAAAACATTAGAAAAACACTTATATGGGATTTTAATGATGTCATAATGGTCAACAGATAACATCCGACAAACAATTGTGATCATTATTGCTTAAATATCTCACCTGCTGAGCAGTCCAGAATGTTCAATGCTGTCTTTTCACCAGTGGGTGGCGCCAACATCTAAAAAACAATTACATCCCCTATATGATGGAAGCCTAACAGGGGTTGGCATTCTGCATGTCAGACACTCAATGGTCCTTTTCATGTTTGGGTGGCATAAAGTAAAAGTTAAAACATTCAGTGTCTGAATGTTATCTAGTAAGACATGAGCTCATTGATGCCGGTCTGCAAAATCAATGACACATATTGTACATAAATCACCAACAAATACGTTTACGGTGTGATTTTGTTGTTGACTAACGTCATGGCCTGGTTCTGGGTTATTGCGCACGTACAACATCAAACAGCAGCTCACAGTTATAACTCGAACTTCATCACTATAAACATTTTAAAGGGACACATGCGATGTAACTGGGATGTGTGATGTCTTCAGCTGGGATCTTAAGGTACAATTAGAAGTGGAAAATTTGCAGACATGGTGTCAGTGTTTTGATGTCCCTTTTAAGGATTATAATTATGATACAGTAGACAGACAGCTAGAGTCAAATGCGCTGTTAAATGCTTACATAAAGAAAATACAGATTCCAACTCTTTAATCTAATGCTATTTTCTTTAAATATTATAAAAATAATAATATTTTCATTTGTTATTCTAACTATAAGTATAGTTTCGTCTTTTTTTGTTAAAAAATAAAAAAAAATGTAAACAAATTGTTTCTTTGGGAATTAAGAAAGTCCAAAATAATTCATAATTGTGATATTTTATCATGTTCAGTGTCATCTTTTTGCATTCATCCCAACATTTTTATTTGACAAACGTATTTTGTCACATTGATAGTTCCCCCCCAAACATGTTTACAAATATTATTTATTTATTTTGTTTGTTTGCTTGTTTATTGTCACATTGACATTGTTATATTGTATTGTATTCAAAGACATGTGCTTAAAAAGTTCGTCACCGAAATGCCTTAGAAGAACCATTTTTGGGTCCACAAAGATGCATTCAGTCAAAGGATGAATCCAAAAACCTAAAGGTTCTTTATGGAACTATTTAGACAACACAGGTTCTTCTATGACATCATGAAGCACCTTTATTTTTAAGAGTTTACCGAGCTTTAATGCATGGTGAATTGTCTTATTAGAGGTTTTATCTTGTTGTGCAAGTAATCTAATCTCTGCAGACTAACATGCGATATGTGACTCAACACTTTCCCGAATCATGACAAAAGACATTAAAGAAAGTGTATTACTTTCAGCAGGTCACTAATCCATATTTATCAAATGTTTATAATCTCTATATCTAGTTTAAGAGCTTAACATTTCAAAGGTGCATTCAGATAGTAATGCCAACTTGCAGTTTTTATAATGCAGAACAAAAAAAACATTACTACATATACATATTAAAACATTTACATAGGGTTGTTATTTTGTTAAGTTTTGTTAATTGAGGCTTTTGACAAATGTTATATCTCAAAACCTTTGGATATACAAAAGTCCAAATATGAGTACCTATAAGTGAATATTATAAGTAAGTCAATTTTTATGTTATTATTTTTTAATTATTAATAATGTAAATGCCAGATTTCTACTGCTATGTTTACTTAAATGATAATGTGCAATACTAAGAATGACCTCCTTTGTATTCAAGTGTGGTAAGATTTTACATACACTCTATAAAGTGATTTGTTGTCTCAACAAAAATACATATTTATAACACTTTTAAATGAACTTAACATGCATTCTTTATGTTTACAATAAATTACAAGGAAACAAAGTGAAACCATTTTTGTCACCAGCTATCCCTGATGCATTCCAGCGTTTTTTCCAGCAATATAAGAAGATGATGTGGTCCTGAGTCATAGCCAGAGTACAGCAAGAGCCGAACGAACTGATGTCAAATGTTTTATGATCAATATACAAATAAACATGATTGCGATAATGTCCGTATATGTTTTACAGTATACCATAATTTGTTCCAGATATTGCTTATCTTGCAAAAAAGGTGGATGTATGTAGTTATATTTGAAACGTAATCACGCAGATCATTTGCATTTTCCTATGTAATATTTTACTTTTGTAACAAAAAAATAAAAATCACCAACAAACCATCTATTTATTTGGAGCTAAATACACAATGCACATAACTTTCATTTTAATCCATTTTAATTATATTTACGTTTAGGCATTTAGCAGACGCTTTTATCGAAAGTGACGTACAAATATTCGACGAGATAATGAAGCAGTAAATAGCAGAGATAACAATAGGTGAAAAAGTGCAACACCGAGCTAAACATGTTGCACAAGGCATTATAAAACCTATAGGATAACTTTTTAGGCATATGTTTTTAGGCATATTTACTGATAGCGATTGTGCCACATGTTTTGAAAGGGGCAGATCGTTCTGCCATCAAGGAACCGATCTAGAAAACTATTTCTTTCACTTTTCGAAAGGAACCACAAGGGATTACTCATTCAGGTAGGGGGTGCTAAACCTGTGGTGGTCTTGTAGGCCGTAAGGAGAGCTTTAATGCCATGGGGAGCAATTGAGTTTGATGTTGAGAGGTGTGACATGCGTTTTTTTGGTTCCTTGAAAACAACTATTGTTACAGCATTCTGTATCATCGGCAGTGTTTGGTTGTGCACATTGGGAGTCCAGCAAGCAGAGCATTGCAGTAGTCCAGCCTGGACAGGACCAGAGCCAGGACTAGGATTTGTATTACAGTTTCTGACCGTCCTAGATAGCAAAATGGTTGATGATTGTTGTTGAATAGAGGGCTCATGAGGGGTCTTTTGATTGGCGAGAATGACAATAAGGGCAGTTTTTGCCAGGGTTAGCTATTGGTGATGGTTCTTCATCCAGAGCGAGATGTCACTAAGTCATGCCGAGACCCAACATCGTCTGATCTTCAGGATGAAACTTGAGGTGGAGCTGCATGTCGTCCGCATACCAGTGAAAGCCTTGCTTTTGAATGACGCATGCTCATGATTCCAAAACTTCCCCTCCCCACAATACGCTGAATCTACCTGTCATTTTTAGAGACTTGTGGTGCTGTGACGTCTCAATTGAAGTCGCCTATTTGTGAGGTCACCATGCCCTTTGTACTCGACATCTGTTTCTGTTCTACTCTCTGGTGGGTCAAAACTCAATGCCAATCTCACATAATGTTCTGTTCTGTTGGCAGACATGAAATGGGGAGAAAAAAGTGATCATATCTGACCCAATAGTGTTCAATGCAGCCAGGAGTCACAAGCAAAAAGGCAAAAATACAAAATTTTAAAATGCACCATAGAAATAAGTTTTAATTTAACTTATTTACATTTATCAATCTTTTATTCCTTTCCCTATTTTCTATAGAGGTCAATGATGTAAACAAATGTTATATGGCAGAAAACAAGAATTTTATAAAATACGTGCTATTTTTGTTAATTACAACTCACAACAGATAGTGTTCTAAAGGTCATTTATGTTCACAAATGTGTCATGGGAAGTGCACTTTATACAAGTAAAGTATGCGTCATTTATATACAGCCATCTGCATAAGCAGTGCAGCGACGGTATGTATACGCATGTGTTCCATAACTCCTCTGTGTTGCTTCTCTAATCCCAAAGTTTAGGCTTCATGAAAGCAGTGCGGACAGGGTTTCTTTCCCCTCACTTATGATTCATGCCTTCCCGGTTTGAAAATGTAAACTACTATAATAGTTTCACTTTGTGTAATTTTGGTCACTGTGTGTGTGCCCTGTGTATGCTGTCAAACACAGACACTAGTGTATTCTTTAAAAAAGAAAAAGCAGGACATTTTTCACATAGCCGTGTGTACCAAGAATCTGTTCAGGCAGCAAGACTGCATAATGGCTTTTGGGAAATTTGCATTCTCTTAACAAATGATGTTGGGTTTTTACCTTAAAATACTTAAAAAATAAAAACAATCTTTTTTTTAGAATGACCTGGTTCAGTCCTGGTTAGTAAAATGTCTGTTCTTTGTCATGTTTACTTTAGGTTTGTAATGTGTTATTTCCTTTGTTGTTGTTTTGTTAATAACTAACAACAATGCATGCTTCCTCCACCTAAATTTGAATGTATTTGAATTGTGTTTTATAAGCAGTATGGGACAACATGCTATCAGAGGTAACGATCACCCACCTCCATCCCCGACTCCAGCAGTCGATGACTTCCAAAATCAGATTTTTACTATACTCTTATTGTGGACCATGCTAACAGTATTATCACAATATCTATTGAAATAAAAGAAGGTTTTATTAGGTTTTATGGTATTATTTATGTTTTTTAGAATAACAATAATTACAAAAAATTCTACAAATAAGAGTAACAGAAGGCTAAGAGTAATTATTTTAGCTACTACGGTCAGGGCAAATATAAACCAGTTACAGAATGTACTCTGACATTATCAGTTGTGTATACATGACATGTAGTTCTGCCACACGCATTCACACATGATAACTACAAACATGTTAGAATTCCAGAAAGTTCCAGTGGTTAACTTTTCTCAAGTCTTCTAAAAGTAATTTTGATGTTATTGCAGAGAATTTTATTTTAATTAATTTCATCTGTTGCATCTTGACTTTACCATGTTTCCATGCCCCATGCCAGGAAGAGTCTCACTATTGTTTCTGTTTCCCGAAGTACTGTCATCAGAGCTTTACTGAGAAGCGTTCATTAACCGGTCGCTCCTGCTGGCTTTCCTAAAACTTATTACCATCTGTGGAAAGGTCATCTCACGCTTGTCTTCTTACTCATAGATGTTTCCGATGTACCCAGAAATACTTCAGGATCCTAATGAACGTTGATGAATATCATGTTACATAGACAGAACTGCAGTCCTACCAGATGGTTGACAATAACCTTTTCAGTGATATTTAGCATTACCTGTATATATTTACCTACCATATATAGAATCTTGGTTCTTCTGGGAAATCATCATTGCATACCTAGATAACTGGAGGCCAATTTGTAGGAATTCATTTAAGCACTGCACGGTTATGTTTATAGGTGGAACATTTATATGTGATTCGCATTCCATGTTTATGCAGCTGGCCCCAGTTTGGCGTTTTCAACAGAAGTGTAGCAGTCTGGCACCTGGAAATATGGCTTGGACTGATAAGAACCTTTGCACTCTGACTCTAAGGATTGTCGTAATGGCAACCTATCAGATTAAAGGTTGTAGGACTAAATACCAGTTCATGGAGATGAACTTAAATCAACATGAATCTTAATCCTAATATCAACCAATATGATCTTAAGGCCAAGATTAAATCGATACAAATGTAAAAGTAATAATTCTTAAGATGTTAATTCTATTTCATGTCATTCAAACCTGAATATGACTGCATATGAATGGAAGTCAATGGGGGTCAATGTTATACGGTTAATTCGAAATATCTCTTGTGGTTCTTAGAAAGCTGAAATTATGAAACATTTGTTATTTTGCGGTGGACAATAAGAGTTTATAATAATAAGAGAAATAAGAGAATTAAAGAAAATTGTAGTCATATACAGAGACTATATGCCACATTGCTTTGGCCAACTGTTGTGATTGGTCAATATTGGGAGCCACCATATTGGGAAGACTTCCTTGTAAAAACATTCTGTTCGAGCCCTACCCAATAGTAGCAAATGGCAAAATGGGTTCAGGTGTTGATGCAAAACCATCTTGTACATGTCACAGTCACCATGCGAGTAAAGCACGTTGGAACCAAAACGTTTTTTATCTCCCGCATTTTGCCAGGAAATGGTTTTAGTGGACAGCTGTCAAGGTGCTCTACTTTTCCATGTGTGTATATTTAGAATAATCCTCTGCCTCATCTGCCTATAACTCTAAATGTCTGAGTTTTATTTTGGTGACCCATGTCTGGGCAACACCTGTGGGACAGGGTGTTTGTGGACGCAGTCAAGTCTGAGGTTTGGCTTCCTGACTCCAGCACAGTTGGTTAGAAGAATAAACATGGGCCTGACCCCCAGGACATACTGTAGGCACTGGACTCAAGCTATGGCCACTGTTTGGCCTCTCCGAAAAATAACTTAAGTCCTGCTGGGTGGTAGTTTGGCCAGATGGTTAGGGAGGAGAACACCACCAGATTCTAAGGTGGGGCTGTCCCAATTGGAGGCCGGAAACCTCAAAGGTACAAAGATGTAAGGCTTATTGTGTTTGATAGTAGGTAATAGAATACAGGTCAATGTTGAAACTGTTCACAGGACTTCAGAACATGTGAAAGTATATGCATTGAAATAAGGGCCTTGGCTACGTTTTTAATGTGTTCGCTTATTGTGCATTAACACAATTGAACAGATTTTTGGTTTGGGTTATGCCATAGTAAAGGATTAAATAAACATGTAAGATATTATATAACGTAGTTAACATGTTATTACATAACTTTCTGGATTAGTCCTCTCCCCAAATTGTTTTGTTGTGTATAGGAAAAATTGTTAGTCTGTGGGGTCTAGGAACTGTTCGGTTGCCAGAACATATGTGTTTTAACAAAACACATAAGTTACATGTTTGTATTGATTTATGACAAGAAAAATTATTTTGGGGTGAACTATCACTTTAAAAACAATAGGAAAGGTTTTATCCAAGCAGAAGATTTGAGCAAAAAATAGTTTCAGATCAAACTACATCAAGTTGTTATATCAATATGAACAGGGATGATAAAATCCCTTATATTACAAACCGAATAGTTTTGTGAAGTGGTTTCATGACATTAAACACAACACATAAAAGGAAAAACCATATATATATATATATGGTTGGACCTGTTGTGTTATCATGTAATCATGTATGTGTGTGTATATATATATATATATATATATATATATATATATAATATGCTTTCAAACATCAGCTCCTGAACCATTACACAAAATCAGTGCTGGACCAGCTGGAAATGCATCTCTCAAGGGGCTAGCAAAACTATTTTATGTCACTCATTATGTTGGAAGATGGATAGAATACCAGCTATCGAAGGTTTTTCCCTATAAGACAAGACAGAGAAGGCAGGGCGAAATTTTTTTGGGGAATGAAGAACTTTAGTTTTAACACTCTTCCTGATGGTGAATTCCTGTGAATGCATGGATCTGAGGTCATAGGTTAAATCCCTAATGCAAGAGGCCTTGTTTTAGTATTTTCTATTTACGTTGTAAAATAAATGAGGCTAGCGTAATGATCACCAGACACAAATTAACATTAAATGCAAGGGCAGTTTTCAAACAGTGTAACTGAGAAATTTTAATACCAAACATGTTTAAATGCTTCACCTATAGATTCTGGATTGTACATTTAAACATATGTTAATCCTAACCTCACCAAGACAGAATGATAATACATATGGCGTTTTTTCAGTCCAAGTCAAAAGTCACTAAGCACTACACATTACAGACTAAACACAGAGTGTACATGTTCTGCATTATGTAAACGATATATGTGCATAAAATATGCTAAGGTGCAATAGAGTGAACGTGAGCTGAATACTGTACAGTCATAGTTGGGCATCGGATGATGTACAGTGGTAATGGGTAGACTGTTGTATAAAGTGCAGTGTGTATGTATAGTCCAGTGTTAAACTGATGGAGTTAAGGTGCAGTGTGTGGCATGTCGTATAGTGGGAGTGTGCTGTGGGGTGCATTAGTTCTGGCAGTTCATTAGTCTATTTGTCTGTTAGATAAACTTCCCATTGTTTGTGTTTTTGAAGCTTTGATTGTGTTTACAGTGTGCAATATAACATGTGTGAATGTTTTACTTGTTTAAAAAACTATTTTTTACACAATTTACTTATCTGTGTCCCATTTTGTGTGTCATAAAAACAGCTGATAACTTCTCCATTCTGCTGAAGTCCCTCCTTCAGATATACGTAACTAGTTCTGATTGTGTCTGCGGTTCCTGTGACAGTAGTTTAGGACACATTGCCCGGGAAGATCACTCTTTTTACCATGACGTGAAGATGCATGCATATTGTAAACATGTCTAATAATGTCGCCATTTTAAGCCAGTATCAGACCCGAAGAACATAGATGAAGAGGTTCGAGTAGAATTTGTGCGAGCATGACTCTTGCGTATGCCTAAACGTAGAATTATGATTCATGTGCATGCAGCTAAACTTTACCGGGATCTTAACCAGCATGAGGTTAAACAGTAAGTAGATATTATCAACAAACCAACAAATAAAAACATCAACAATCAAGTGTGTCCGGTTGAATCACTACTCCTTTGGTTGGATTAGTTTTGATAACCATCCTGTAGACAAAGCTTAACAGCGTTACCCTTTGTGTTATAAATTACAGAAACTGTACCAACTTAAATAATCAAATACACATCTCCAGACAAAAGAGAACTGCTCTTTCAAGAATAATCTTTGTTCAAATCCAGCATAAAACTGATTGAGTCAGCTGTCCTCAGTAAAATGTGTTGCACATAGTTTTACAAGTGGATTATAATTTTCAGGAACCAAGTTAAATGAAAAAAGATTGTAATCATTGACCTGTAACGACAGATTGAACACCAGGACCACGGCCCCTTTTTGTGTGTTTCCATGGGCTGAAGTTAACCGCGATAGTGATGTCATTGAAGCTGGCGTTTTTTTTGTAGGCGATTTCTGTTAAATAAAATATCTTGCTTTGCATTGAACTTTGAGCCTTATAATTGAACAGATATTACTTATACTCTAACAAAAACATTATACCCTAATTAATTTTTTTAACATGGAATCAATAAGAAAGATACCTTTAAAATGTGTTCTTTTGGCCTACTGTGTGTGTTTTTCAAACATGCTTTACATTACATGTCTTTAATAACATACTAGACTTTAGAAGTAAGAGTCATGAAGTAAGCGTCATGTCTAGTCTGTTCAGCCCATGAATTCATATATGTAGTTTGATGTTATTGCACTTCTGCTTTTGTATAGCTGGATCTAACTTTTTTACCCCATCAAGTGTTTAAGCAGATGTAAAGACTGTTTAGTTTACTGGCAACTTTCTTTTATTTGCTATTCCAAGATTTGAGTTGACATAAATGTTCTATGTATGATTTACACATGTGGATTTGTGCTCATGTCTTATTGTTATTTTTGAGTAGATGACTGAATGCATATGACATCATGTGTGGACTGCAGACATGGCGTTGTCTGTTTTTCTTCTCTTTGTTAAAACTTTTATATTAAGGGCAGATTTTGTTCATATATTTGTTAACACCATTTAATTACACTCTTCATTACATTGGTCTACATTCAAGTCTGGAAATAGTGTGACAGTTGTCCATAGTTTCATTATATATAAATATATATATATATATATATATATATATATATATTGCCTTGGGTAACTTAGAAAAACTTGTTGTTACATGTTTTCACCTATATCTCTGCTATTTACTGCTTGTCTTCTACATTCTTTGTAAATCACAAAACATAATTGTAAATTTAACTGACGATGGGGGGCTATTTGACCCTCTTGCATGTAAAACTATGCAACTGAGTAATGTGATTTTTAGCTAAGGAACAAGTGGAACAGTTGATGTTAGTCTTAAATCTCATTTAGTTGGGCATTTTTTGCCGACAACTATAAAATCAATCTTCCACCTTCACATCCTGACAGTATGATGTGAAACTCATTCATAAGTTCTACGTCCTACGTCATTCCACCCAGGGATTCTTCAGGGTCCTGGATCACGTAGAGTCAGGCGCATGTGCACTTTTTGCGCTTCTGCTTTCTTGTCAACCTAATAGATGTTAAATACATATATTTATTTCTATTTATATCACTCAGGGGGATGGATAGAGAATGCATTGCATGTTGCTTGCTTAACCTGCTCAGATTTCTGATGTATGTAATTCTGCATGTCTAATAAGAAGCAGTGACACTTTTAACCACAGCAATACATCTGTGGGGTGGATTGTTTTACCACCATTTATGTATCCATGGAAACAATAACTTCTTGTATCGCTGGATCGCTCACAATTATGGGTAATGTTGTTCATCCCTTGGAAATTGTAGTTAAATCTGATGATATGAAAAAGTCGGTTTGTGGTTAGTCTTGGAAAAACAAAACACAGTTGTGTTAAAAACATCTCTAGTCTCTGTTTGGATTGGTATTTTGGATAAGTGTCACTTCCAATCTAGAGACATGGGAACATTTTTGCATTTGGAGCTCACTCTGTAACTCATCATTAACGTAATCTCAAGTTCAGCCTCTTTAAAAGCCCTGCCTACCATAACAATAACCTGACGTGTCCCAGCGAGCCCGGTGTTAAGTTTCCCAGCTAATATTTTGGTACGTGCTGTGCGGTCACATCATGTGCGGCCTCTGCGAAGGAACAGTTCACATTTCCACTTTTATTAGCAGCTTGATTTGGCCCAAATGAGTGTGGCTGGAGTGCTGGGTAACGTCCTGTCCGTCCGACACAGATGAGATCCTCTTAAAGCCTCATTAACTATCCGAGTCTCTCTGGAGTTCACGTTAAGCTTGCAGTTTTTCATACTGTTCTCCTTTCTTTCTCTCTCTCTATTTTTACAATGTTAATTCTCCACTACCTCATGGAGGAAAAATGCTGCTTACACTTATTTCCCACCGAACACATCCAAGTGTGTTGAGTACACAGCAAACCATTGTTTACAAAAGGAAAATAAACACACAAGAGTCTCGTTGAGTTTATGAAACATTAGGGTGATAAAAGAGCATGTTCGTATGTAATATATTGTAATGTTGATACATTTTGTAAGATTTATTACATTAAAATGAGTACAAATGCCAAGTAGAACAGCCTAGGCAAAAGAAAGGAAAAGGCATTTATTCACCCCTGTGTCATTTTAAACCTATAAGATATTTTGAAGAAAATGATTAACTGAACAACACAGGCACCCATGTATTCTATAGTATGGAATCATGCGTATTGTTGTAAATAAATAAAGGGTAGTATTATATGTCCAAGGGTACTATCGCAGTTTCAAACTTTCTTTAAAATATCTCCTTTTGTGGACTTCAGAAAAAAAGAAAGTCATACAGTTTGAAATGTCAAGAGGATAAGTAAATATCACGTAATTATAAATTTTTTTACATTTGAAATAATTAAATAAATAAGTAAAATAATGAAGAAACTTAAATGAAATGTAAGTGGTGCAACCAAATATATTTGATGGATAAAACAAGTATAAATGAGTTAAAAAAGCCTGGTTTAAATGTAATACTTGAGTTAAATATAAAAGATGCTAAATATTTCACAAATAATTTGCTGAGGTGTAATTACATTCCATTCTGATTCCTCATAATACCTAAAAGTTTGTTTTGTGACACATGGAACAGTTTTGTACTGACACAGCTTTTCCAATCAGAATTTAGAACGAGAACTACCCGTAGTAAGAAGTCTTCCAAAAGCTGAATGTTTAACATTTTCCATCTTACTGACAAAAAGCAGTATGGTTTGAATGATGTTGAGTGCCAGCTCTGCCATTTTTTCCCTGCCTAAATGAACCCTCATGAAAAACATGCATTAGCACATTTTTCGCCACATCAAAGAGTAATTCCAGTCCCGGCACATCTCAGGAGAGATCTTTGAAAGAAAGGAAAAAGAAACAAGGAAGTATACTTTTCTGAGACAAAAACGCCGGATTTGGAAAAAGAACATTTGAGGGGGTTCCTGGCCCTGTGTGGTCCCCCATCGTGAACATGAGCCTATGGGCTGTCGGGGGCCCTGGCTTACAACACACCCTGGGTTTAAAAGCAGGGGCTGGAGGTTTGTGGAGACACTCCTTTTCAACGCAGAGGTGTGCTGAGGTCGCTCCCTCTCTCACTCTCACTTCCCGGCTCAGGATGTGTTTGGGTTATAGTTGGGCCCCTGGCATGCTGCTCCTGTTGGCCCACCTCCTCCTGAGCACCCACTGCAGCCCAGAGGCCATAGGTAAGGACACAGCACTCCTATTGTCTGTATTGGCAACATTAGAGCTTTGTGGGTAGGTGGGCAGGTAACATCCCCTGTGGAGCACGTGTGTTTCCTGCACACAGTGTTCGCTGAAACTGGATCCTGGGGGCTTCAGGGGCTTGAGCTTGATGATTCTCTGAGATGAAATGGGTAGTTTTACACCAGGACGCGTTGTGGCTGCTTTCCTGTTCGCATTGGGCTCTCAGGTCTTGTCAGGGCACCTCTGCGGTTAAGCCTTGCTACCTCATACCCCTTTAGAAGACTTACTGCCAAAGATTGGCACTATTTCTGAGAGGGAAAAGTGGTTTATGGTGTGATGTTTGTTTTTGTCCGCAGCAGAATGGGAAAAAGAACCTTCATATTGGAATGAACAGGCCAGGAGGACACTGGAGGCTGCCCTTGCGTTGCCACGGAGGGCGCATCGTGCCAAAAATCTTATCCTTTTTCTTGGTGATGGTAAGTTGAAGAAAGAGCAGGCAGCATTTGTAAACCTTTATTAAAGTATTTTAAAAGCAAATGGTTTGGGGACTGAATTACAATCAGTTTTCAGTTATTTAAATATTTTATTTATATTTATGATATCTGAGAAACTTAGTTCCTGTAAGACACCCTTAGATTTATACTAGGATAATATAAGTATAAGTCTAGTATAAAATAGTAAAGTATAATAGTAGGATAATAGTATAAAGTATACTAGTATAGTATAATAGTAGGATAATAGTGTATAGTATACTAGTATAGTATAAAATGTAAACAATGTAATAAAATCTTATTGTTATTTATGTAAATATTAAAAACAACAACAACAACAGAAATATGAATTATTTATAGATCTTACTTATTCTTATTCTTGTTCTTATTCTTGTTGTTGTTGTTGTAGTTGTTTGTTGTTTGTTGTTAATATAATAAAATATTATTATTATATTATGGTTTTTCATATTCATATATTAGAATCTAATTGTCATTTATGGAATAATAGGACGATAAATATTATTATTAGCATAAAAAATCCTTTGAATATTAAATACTACTGCTACTACTACTACTACTATTACTAATAATTATTATTATTACTTTTACTATTATTTTATAGTATTATAATATTTCCTACATATCTGTTCTATTTCAGCCTAATCAGTCAGAAATGTATAACTATTTTAGTTCATTTAGGGACTTTGGCACCTCATAAAATACTTACAGACTAATAAGATTGGCCATTAATAAATTTCATCATATTTCAAAAGTTCAACTCAAATACAAAGCACCCATGTAATGTAATAATAATATTATTGTTATAAAATGTTTTATATGTATATACATTTTATATTACCTCCCCTTATGCAGCTTGACAGTTCATGAAGGGATATCAGCATGAAGTCGTATGTCACTCCATATGTTTGTCA
Organism: Triplophysa yarkandensis; assembly: GCA_033220385.1. Classification (NCBI taxonomy): domain Eukaryota; kingdom Metazoa; phylum Chordata; class Actinopteri; order Cypriniformes; family Nemacheilidae; genus Triplophysa; species Triplophysa yarkandensis. The sequence goes on from CM065674.1 coordinate 11,973,870, forward strand.
TTTAGGGATGGGTGTGGCCACGGTCACCGCTGCTCGTATTCTTAGGGGTCAAATGAGGGGGAAATCGGGGGAGGAGATGGTTTTGGCCATGGACACGTTTCCACATCTCGCCCTGTCCAAGGTCTGCATATCTACCTTTGTTTTATTTACTTATCAGTGTGTCATAAAGATACCTGATCTAATCAGACCTTCTGTTACATGTTTTTTCTATTCTACACCATGTTAGTTAAAAGTGTACATTTTGCTTTTACTGCATTGAAAATGTTATGTTTTTACAAACAATTTTTATTGATGCCTGAATAAGTTGTTTTTTTTCTTTGGTATTCATCTTTTATCTGGTTAAAATGTCAAGTTTATTTTACATTTTTTATTAATGTATCATCTCCAGTGGCATTGTGGGATAAAGCAGTGTCCATCTGACACACACTTCCACATCTCAACTGATGCAGAACACTGTTGGTTAAACATTTTGGGACACTTGAGTAAAATGTTTCTCATTATTTAAAAATATATATATACATTAGCAAACACACGTGTTTTTTCATGATTCACCTTTTTTTTATTTAATAAAAATTGTTAACACAAGAGCACAGAATAGACGTTTACTCCTTAAAAATTCTTTAACAAATCTCAGGTTGATACTTGCATTAAAAGATGTCTAGAAAACATTTCGGCAAATGTTAGTGAAAAGTTGAATACTCTAAAAATTATAAAATATAACATTTTATTTAATTTTTTCATATTTAAATGTAGCATGATTCCCAAAGTTCCCTTTGGTTTATTATTCTAACAGGTTGAAAATGTAAATAAATAAGCGAGCAAGTGTACCAAAATATTTGACAGGAAGTGAACACCATTTTCGCCTTCTCATTTTTGCATACCGAAGTTTCAGACAAACTATTCAGTGCATTTGATTTCAGAATTTCATAAATTCATAACTTTTTTTGGAAAAATTCCGGTTTAAGTGTAATATGAAAAAAATTGATGTGGTCAATCAGAGGAATGTTTTTTAGTATATAAAACGTTACAGGTGACACTTTGTCTTTTGTGTATCCAAAGACATACAGTGTTGACAAACAAGTGGCAGACAGTGCCAGCACAGCTACAGCGTATCACTGTGGTGTGAAGGCCAATGGCAAAACAGTGGGTTTGAGTGCTAAAGCAGTTCCCTATGAGTGCAACACCACATTTGGCAATGAGGTTTTCTCTGTACTGCATCGCGCCAAAGCACAAGGTACATTCACTTCATGTCATAACACTAAAGGAAATGAATATGAAAAAGGAACAATAAAACCATGTCCCCATTACTGAGATGGGCTTAATGTTTTTGTTTCTGTATACACACAGGAAAGTCTGTTGGCATTGTGACTACCACCCGGGTTCAGCATGCATCACCCGCCGCAGCTTACGCTCACTCAGTGAGTCGCAGCTGGTACAGTGATGCAGATATTCCCTCCAGTGCCCGCCGTCAGGGCTGCACAGATATTGCCACGCAGCTTGTCACCAACACCGACATTGATGTGAGTCATAACTATCTGTAATGCCAGAAGTTCAAAACTTGCCTTGATCAAATCTGCAAATTCTTAAATTCCCAACTAAATGTAAAGCAGCATAAGTGTTTTATTGACACTATGTGATTTATATGACATAACAACATTTGATTGCTAGCTATACATCCAGTTAAATAAATGCACAGTACATGCAATCAATGTTGACAAGTCACGAAGAGTTAAGTATTGAGAATTACATTCTTATATTGCAGTATGTAACATAAAAGCAATGCATGTTATCATAACCGTAGTGTACCAATTTAAGAACAAGTTCCTGGTGTTTTAGAATTTTTTTCATTTTGAACACCATAAGTACATTTTAATAGTCATTATAAGGGAGGACCTATTATTTCACCTACGAGTAAAAGTTGACTATAAAACCGTAACATGTTCATTAATAAAGCTGAGACTTTAAACAACGCATGTGTCCATGCAGGTCATTCTTGGTGGTGGCCGTATGTACATGACACCCAAGGGTACCCCTGATCCAGAGTACCCTTCTTCCTCATCCCGTAAAGGGGACCGCAAAGACAAAAAGAATCTTATTGATGTCTGGCTAACTGCTCACAAGGTATGTAATGATCTTAAGGTTAATGTTTTGCTTCTGTAGCTCAATCTGTAGCATCTCTCAATACACAGTAAGTTGTATTGGATAAAAATGTATGTCATAAATCTCCACATATAACATTGAATATAATTTGACTCTGTAACCATTCATGTAGTCTTATAATATCCTTGACTGTTTGCTCTTTTTGTTTTATAGGAGAGGAATGCACAGTATGTTTGGAACAAAGAGCAGTTGAATGCAGTAAATCTTAAAACAACAGACTGTCTAATGGGTACAGTCAGCTTTTAATTATTTCAAATTGTGTTGTTGTTTTTTTTTTGGCAAAACCTAATAAAATATTAACACAATCGCAAGTATAAACACATTGTTTAGTCTTTAAATGTTACATGAAAACATATACAAAATTATGACTTTCCATTCAAAAGCCAAAAGTTTGTTATCTTTATGTTTATTTAGGTCTTTTTGAACCCAAGGACATGAGATTTGAAGTGTTCAGGAATCGTACCCGTGACCCCTCTATTGTGGAAATGACAGAGAAAGCCATTAAAATCCTCAGCAAGAATCCCAAAGGTTTCTTCCTCTTTGTAGAAGATAAGTATTCATCAATTCATCTCATTGTATATGTTTAAGAACCTGGATAGTGACCCCTGTCTCTGTTATTCTAAGAGGCAGAATTGATCACGGACATCATGATGGTATTGCCAAGCTTGCCCTAACCGAAACGGTGATGTTTGACCGGGCGATCCAGCGAGCATCCGAGCTTACCAGTGAATCAGACACGCTAACTGTTGTCACTGCGGACCATTCACATGTCTTTACTTTTGGTGGAAATACCCCTAGAGGGAACCCCATTTTCGGTACACCCTGTTCTTGTCATGTCTTCTATTAGATATGTCAGTTACATTTAGATATGTCTATATATTTTCAGCTGTATACTTGTACTTGCCTGGAATTAGCTGTGTTACAAACGCTCAAAGGTCACAGCAGATTTGCTTCTTATGAAGCATAATGTAATTACTGATGTACTAATAAAATTCCGTGAATACAGCTTTAGAAGTGCCTGCCAAATGAACAGATGAACCACTGCATTCATCAAAATGTGCAGTATCAACAGAAAGTTGCATGATAATGAAATACCACAATGCACAATAAGTCTTTTTTATGAATTTGGTGTATGATTATGGTTATGTGATAATGCTTATATATTATTATAGAAGCACCAACCACAATTTCTCTCTTTATTAATTTATTTTTTACTGTATCTGCTTAAAATCTTTTATATTCCAATCATGTTTTTGTGTATTATTTGTCTTTTTTCAGGTCTAGCACCCAAGAAGGGTGATGATAACCTTCCATTTACTAGTATTTTGTATGCAAACGGACCAGGATATGCTCATGTGAATGGTTCGAGAGGAAATGTTTCAGCAGTGGATTATTGTGAGTGTTCAATTTATCTATTTAGAATTCCATTTCAAATTTAAAAATCATTTCTCTTTTAGTTTACAGATCTAAAATCATTATTAATATTAAGATTGTGTACATTAACATTACAAAATTACATTGAAAATCAAATTAACTGAAGAATTTGAATTCTCAGCAAAATGCAATTGGAAAATGATTCAGACCGAAAAAATGGATCCATTTTTTAACATATAAAATTAGGTGAAATTTCATAAATTTCTACTATTTTTACATAATTTGATATTGTACATGATTAAGTGAAAAATATTCACCCATGTCTTATGTGAATGACTGCTACTGTACTTTTTTATATTTAAAATATGTGTTACAGATCAATCATATTTTCACTAATTGTTTTACATTTTTTAGGTTATAATTATAAAGTTAAATAGCATTTATTGTATCTCATGTGTACTATTTATTTGAAACTGCTAATACAAACTTTTATTAAAAATATAAATGTTACAAATTTACTAAGTTCAATTTAAAAGGGCAATCCCACCAGCTGTTTATAGATGCTAATATCATATGTTATGCATTCTACAGTAGATGAAGAATACATGCAACAAGCTGCCGTTCCTTTAGAATCAGAGACACATGGAGGAGAAGACGTGGCGATCTACGCCAAAGGACCAATGGCTCATTTATTTCACGGAGTCAAGGAACAGAACTATGTGGCCCATGCCATGGCTTATGCCGCGTGTCTGGAGCCGTACACTAAATGTCCGCCGCGGCCACACAGTGAGCTTTCTGAGGGCTGCCAACATTCTCTTTCACTGCATCTGATCTCATTAACAAGCATATTTTGGTTTGTCTTCAGATGACAGAATGTACTACATGAGTGATGCAACAGGCATATGGGAAATGTACATTCATAGAATAGTGTTCCTAAATTCTAGGGAAAGCTGAAATGAAATCACAACGTATTTTTTATGAAAGACAAAATAAATCATTTTCGAGTCACTGGAGGAAAGTATCACATTCACAAATGTAAATAGTTTTAAGGGGGTTTGTTAGTTTGCATTGCTGTGTGCATTGCTGTGTGTATAAATGTAAATTATATTTTCAAGAATGTATTTTCTAAGAAGATATTTTTATATATGTACTTTACTGTAGAATTATTTTAACACATGAAATGAATTAATGTTATTATTTACAACATTTGTCATGTTCTAATGCCATTGGCGCATTATTTGTTTTCTGTTCGTACTATAAAATTGTAAATTCAGGATGTAATTATCATGTCAGTTCATGTTGTTATTTTTACCATTACTATGCTTTGATTCATTTATCATTACACTTGAGATAAACGTACATGTCGATATAACTTGATATACTGAAATAAAGTTAATTGATGTCTGTCATGCAAAACTGGGGAAAGTTGCTAGGTTGCTGTTATGCAGTGTCTAAGCCAAATTCGAAAGAGCCCTTATATCCTCTATATGAAATTCTTTTATTTATAGATCTAGATATGCTTGATATCAACTTCTTGTCTGCAGGCAGAAACCTGTCATGATTCTGCCTATCTTGGTCATGTTTTTCCTGTTTTTGGCAGAGTCATGGCAGACCTGTGTTGTGTGAGTGTCACATGGTATTGCTTTCTTACATGCCATGTGCTCTCTTGTCTCGTCTCTTGACCCCGCCCCCTTGGTATCCCGTCTAGCTTCCCATCATTGTTTCATTCCCCACACCTGCCTCATGTCGTTATCCCTTGTTATGTTTCCCTATTTAAAGCCCTTGTGTTTTCTGTCCTGTGTCGCTGCATTACGTTTGCTACATGTGGTACTCGTGTTCGTGATCTGGTCCTTGATTCCCTGTTCGTGTACAGTCTTGTTCGTGTTTCATGTTCCTTGTTCCTTGTTCCTGTTTGGATTGTCCCTGTTTTACCTTGTTTTAGATTTGAAAATATTACCTTGTTTTGTGCCCCATTGTGGGAAGTCTTTTGTTTGACCCTTTTTGTAGTGTTTTAGTGTTACTGTTTTCCCCATCGTGGGTTTTTGTTTTCTGTTCTTTAAATTAAAGTCTTGTCATTGTATCACGCCTGCATTTGGGTTCTCTCTCCTTTCACCCCATCCCATCCTGACAGAATGCAGCGACCAGAAATGAACCCAGCAGGTGTGTGGAAGCAGGATCCCTGCCCGGTTCGTACCCGCCAAGCTCGCCTCCTACTTGGGCTCCGGCAGGGGAATCGGGGCATATTGGAGTTCATCCAGGAGTTTGTGGCGGCGGCGAAGGAGACAGTTTTTTCCGACAGGGAGATGTTGGGGATCCTAAACTGCTGCCTCGCCACACCCCTCAAGCCCAGCGAGGTCAGGATGCTGAGTCTCCTCTATCTTGAGGACGCGGTCAGGTACGTGATCAACCGGGGTGACCCGTGGCCAGCAGCTCCAACCTGGGGTTCCAGCCCGCTGGCCACGGTCCCGGAGGATTGCGTCCTGGCCACGGTCACTTTGGGGGACTCAGCTCCTCACTGCTCCAGTCCAGCCAACCCCACTCTCCCTGTCGGTCCTTCTGTCGATCCTCCTGTCTCAATCCGGGGGAGACGTCCCAGGAGGCAGTCCTGGGACTCTCCGTCCGAGTCTTCGGGGGCCGAACTGGTCCCGCCCCTTCCTGCAACCTCTACTGTCACCCGCCGCTCAAAGAAGAAGAAGCGGCGGGTCCAGGTTGCAGCGCCGGTCCCGGATCCAAGTCCTGTCCCGACGTCGGATCCAAGTCCTGTCCCGACGTCGGATCCAAGTCCTGTCCCGACGTCGGATCCAAGTCCTGTCCCGGATCCAAGTCCTGTCCCGGATCCAAGTCCTGTCCCGGATCCAAGTCCTGTCCCGGATCCAAGTCCTGTCCCGGATCCAAGTCCTGTCCCGGATCCAAGTCCTGTCCCGGATCCAAGTCCTGTCCCGGATCCAAGTCCTGTCCCGGATCCAAGTCCTGTCCCGGATCCAAGTCCTGTCCCGGATCCAAGTCCTGTCCCGGATCCAAGTCCTGTCCCGGATCCAAGTCCTGTCCCGGATCCAAGTCCTGTCCCGGATCCAAGTCCTGTCCCGGATCCAAGTCCTGTCCCGGATCCAAGTCCTGTCCCGGATCCAAGTCCTGTCCCGGATCCAAGTCCTGTCCCGGATCCAAGTCCTGTCCCGGATCCAAGTCCTGTCCCGGATCCAAGTCCTGTCCCGGATCCAAGTCCTGTCCCGGATCCAAGTCCTGTCCCGGATCCAAGTCCTGTCCCGGATCCAAGTCCTGTCCCGGATCCAAGTCCTGTCCCGGATCCAAGTCCTGTCCCGGATCCAAGTCCTGTCCCGGATCCAAGTCCTGTCCCGGATCCAAGTCCTGTCCCGGATCCAAGTCCTGTCCCGGATCCAAGTCCTGTCCCGGATCCAAGTCCTGTCCCGGATCCAAGTCCTGTCCCGGATCCAAGTCCTGTCCCGGATCCAAGTCCTGTCCCGGATCCAAGTCCTGTCCCGGATCCAAGTCCTGTCCCGGATCCAAGTCCTGTCCCGGATCCAAGTCCTGTCCCGGATCCAAGTCCTGTCCCGGATCCAAGTCCTGTCCCGGATCCAAGTCCTGTCCCGGATCCAAGTCCTGTCCCGGATCCAAGTCCTGTCCCGGATCCAAGTCCTGTCCCGGATCCAAGTCCTGCTTCAACGCCGTTACAGCCGGCTTTCCACGCGGCTCCTGCGCCGTTACAGCCGGCTTTCCACGCGGCTCCTGCGCCGGTACAGCCGGCTTTCCACGCGGCTCCTGCGCCGGTACAGCCGGCTTTCCACGCGGCTCCTGCGCCGGTACAGCCGGCTTTCCACGCGGCTCCTGCGCCGGTACAGCCGGCTTTCCACGCGGCTCCTGCGCCGGTACAGCCGGCTTTCCACGCGGCTCCTGCGCCGGTACAGCCGGCTTTCCACGCGGCTCCTGCGCCGGTACAGCCGGCTTTCCACGCGGCTCCTGCGCCGGTACAGCCGGCTTTCCACGCGGCTCCTGCGCCGGTACAGCCGGCTTTCCACGCGGCTCCTGCGCCGGTACAGCCGGCTTTCCACGCGGCTCCTGCGCCGGTACAGCCGGCTTTCCACGCGGCTCCTGCGCCGGTACAGCCGGCTTTCCACGCGGCTCCTGCGCCGGTACAGCCGGCTTTCCACGCGGCTCCTGCGCCGGTACAGCCGGCTTTCCACGCGGCTCCTGCGCCGGTACAGCCGGCTTTCCACGCGGCTCCTGCGCCGGTACAGCCGGCATTCTCTGCCGCTTCAGCGCCCTCGGGGGCATCAGTGCGGGCAAGAACTCGGGTGCCCAAACCCAGCCCTAAGCCCGCACGGACTCAAGCCCCTAGGACTCCCCTTGTCACACCCTTGTCTCGTCCCCCTCAGTTTGGACATTTTGTTCCCCCTCCTCCCATCCTGTCTATGTTATTTTTATTAGGTCACCCCAACCCTTTTATTGTAATGTCTGTTGTACCCATGATTTGTTCTGTTATGTGTGTTTGGTTAATGTCTTTGTCCATGTCATTGTCTGCTGTGTCCCCTAATATATGTTCCCCTTAGGGTCGCCAGGTGGTGCTCCCTAAGGGTGGGTATTGTCATGATCTGGTTCTTCTTGTGAAATATCCTGTAGTCTTGTGGACCGGATCATGACAATACCATGTCCGTGTGTTTTGTTTTGTCTGTATGCCTTTTGTTTTTCTTGTAATGTGTTCTGGTCTTGTCATGGTCTTTGTCTGTTGTGTCCCCTTCAGGGTTGCTATGTGTTCCCTGGGGGGGGGGGGTCGCTGTCATGATCTGGTTCTTCTTGTCATGTATTCTCTAGTTTGGTGGACCAGGTCGTGACAGCACCAGGTCCGCGTGCTGGTTGTGTTTATGTCCTGTTCTGTTTGTCGGCTCCCTTGAGGAACGCCAGGATGTCGTTCCTTAAGGGGGGGGTTCTGTCATGATTCTGCCTATCTTGGTCATGTTTTTCCTGTTTTTGGCAGAGTCATGGCAGACCTGTGTTGTGTGAGTGTCACATGGTATTGCTTTCTTACATGCCATGTGCTCTCTTGTCTCGTCTCTTGACCCCGCCCCCTTGGTATCCCGTCTAGCTTCCCATCATTGTTTCATTCCCCACACCTGCCTCATGTCGTTATCCCTTGTTATGTTTCCCTATTTAAAGCCCTTGTGTTTTCTGTCCTGTGTCGCTGCATTACGTTTGCTACATGTGGTACTCGTGTTCGTGATCTGGTCCTTGATTCCCTGTTCGTGTACAGTCTTGTTCGTGTTTCATGTTCCTTGTTCCTTGTTCCTGTTTGGATTGTCCCTGTTTTACCTTGTTTTAGATTTGAAAATATTACCTTGTTTTGTGCCCCATTGTGGGAAGTCTTTTGTTTGACCCTTTTTGTAGTGTTTTAGTGTTACTGTTTTCCCCATCGTGGGTTTTTGTTTTCTGTTCTTTAAATTAAAGTCTTGTCATTGTATCACGCCTGCATTTGGGTTCTCTCTCCTTTCACCCCATCCCATCCTGACAGAAACCATTTGTTCCAAAACGTAATGATACTCACCTTATCAAGTCTCTGCACAAATTATCTTTTATCTCCATAACAATGTCACAAATAAACAGATAGTAATAAATCATTTAATTAACTATAAAAGACTCCATTGTTTATTGATAAAACTATAAACAATTGTATTTGAGTGTTTGAGTCCTTAACTATACATACATGTCATTGAAACCCAATTGAATGCATATTAGTTTTTTCATTTACCTTGTTGCGTTGTGTCTTTCCTCCCGTCTGTGAGAACAGGTAGGTCTTGATGCTCCAAGACCCGCCTCCAAGTGTTCTCTGATCTGTCAAACAGTCTAGCCAACTGTTATTGGTAGACTTGACTTTCAGTTGCTGTATCGCAACCAGGGATAAGGCAACATCAAGTCAATCCAGCAACTTCCATAACTTGTCTCTGGAGACACTTCATGGAAGGAACATCTGATATCTGTTGAATACGCTAATTTAAGCCCAATCCCGATTTGTTTTTGTTCCCCGTGACACGAGGATGGGAAGGGTTAAAAAGAAATGGTTAAACACTACTACAAAGTTTTGATCCATCGTCCAGTCATGATCTATCGTCGCAAGCACCTAATGTTACGTCAGAGGAAATGCGCAAATGTCTATCACAAATTCAAAGAGATCGCCATAAGTCATAGCCTTTTTTTGGCATTTGTCTTTAGCAAATCACATAAAAAGACATGAATCCCAATGTGTTTGCCCTAGTTGGATTTTTTGAGTTTTATTTAACAATCTTTCATTGACAAACTTAAAATTCTTTTAAAATATCTGACATTAGATTCATTTATTCTGAGACGGTTCTGGTTCATATTTGAAGTTGTCTGAACACATTTTGGTTTGCCTGTATATTTATTTTTCTTAGTAGTCATCTTGTTTGCAACTTTTTGAAAATATCTCTTTTATTAATTTGCTGCACTGGCTGTCAGAGGTTTGTATTGGCCATCTAGACATGGCATAAGTGTTATGCCATCCGAATGCAAAGCTACACTTCAAATGATGTGTCCACGTGAGACTAGAAAATGAACACAATTTATCACCTGCAGAAGATCAGCTGAGAATTGACCTTTGGTCTGAACTAAGACTATAAACAGATGTTTGATCTTTCAATTTCACAGAGCTGTAAAAGTCATTCCTCTCAAACCATGGCCGCACACACCTTTCTCACGATTGGAATATTTGTTATATATTGCTTTAATGGATGTTTCTCTGTTAGTCCAGGTAAGTGCATTTCGAAAATTGAGATAATATTATTTATTCGCACCAAATAAAGAAATTGTCTTCTATTTGAAGTGGAGGAGGAAGACCCGAACTTCTGGAATATCAAGGGCAAAGAAGCTCTTCATTCCTCTCTGAACATGAAACCCAACATGCATCGTGCTCAAAATCTCATCCTCTTTCTTGGAGATGGTGAGTTGAAGAAAACTGATAAAAAACATTGTATTCAATTTTTCTTAATAAATGTAAGTCATGGCAAGTAAACATTGTAATAAGGCATGGGAATCAGCACTGTGACGGCAGCCAGGATCCTGAAGGGTCAGATGAATAAGCATACCGGAGAAGAGACATCTTTGTCTATGGACACATTTCCTTATCTGGCTCTGTCAAAGGTGCATAAAACTCTTTTGCATAGTTCCGTTTTTTTGCTCATTCACATTTAAAAAAATCAAGCGACAGGACGGTTGAGTTTGGATCCCTTTCCATTCAATCCACTCATGTTTCCCTCTCTGTTTAGACCTACAATGTTGACCAGCAGATGCCTGACAGCGCAGCAACAGCCACAGCTTATCTCTGTGGCGTGAAGGCAAACTACGGCACTCTTGGCCTCAGTGCGGCCGGGCGACGTAAGGACTGCAGCACCACCAAGGGCAATGAGGTCACGTCGGTTCTTCATCGCGCACGGATGGCAGGTAACAAGACCTATGAACTTTGAAGCCTCGATGCTGATTTATATCATAATGCCGTTGAGGTTCATATCTTATCTTATCTAACACAGCATAAGGGCTGGTTTTGGTCACATGAGTTGTGTAATTTGACTTGTGTAATTAATCCCATAAAACAGCTCAGTTGAATATTTCTTCAGGTAAATCTGTGGGCATTGTAAGCACAGCACGTGTCCAGCACGCCTCTCCTGCTGCCAGTTACACCCACTCGGCTGAAAGAGGATGGTACAGTGATAAAGAGCTGACAGCCGAGGCCGTCGCTGGAGGATGCCGGGACATTGCATTCCAACTTATCAATAATACAGATATAAATGTAAGTTCAGTGTTATGATTTGCATTGTGACCGTAGACCTTTATTTGCCCGAAGCTGGTCAAGTTGAGCATACCTTGCCACACAGGCTTTGCAACTCTCCGTGCCTTTCATGCCTTACGTTCCTCTTTCGTATCGGCCTTCTCACCATTCGACTGATCCCAAATAAACTGAAGTCCCAAGTGATGCAAGGGTTCTTTCACTGCAAATTGTTCAAAGAAAAAAGCATCTATTTTTATTTTATGTACTGATATTATTTGGTAGTCTGAGATTTCATTTGAGGGGTTAAGAGGGCGCAACAAAAAAGTTATGATAATAAGATTCTCACTTGTGAAATCCTCATATAATCCTTTAGTAATTTAATGGTTTTAGGTCATTTTAGGAGGCGGAAGGCAGTACATGTTTCCCAAGGAAGTAACAGATCCTGAATACTCAACATTGAAAGGGAGCCGCGAGGACAAATCAAACCTCGTCGAGGAGTGGCTCAAAAAGAGAAAAGTAAGCAAAACATTTCCAAATTGATTTGAAATCACTTTTATGTTTCAAACACGTCAATGCCAATTGAATAATTGACAATGGTTTTATTAGTTTTAGTAGTTACTTGATTATTTTAAGAATTTGTTTTATCTGCTGTACACTGCAGGGCAATTTTATAATAATAACTCATCAAAATTATGAAAGAAAACAAAGGGACCTGTGGGTGTTATGTCACTGCAGAACTTTATGTTTGATCCTCTTCAGTGTTGTCTCGTTTTGGATAACATTTTCACAAACGTTTCCTTGTCAGTTCATCATAAAGATTTTAAAGATCTCACACAGGTGCTTTTTAAAAGATTTAAAAGGAGTTTGGATCTATTCTGCGCTCTTATTGGCTGTTATTTCTTCAATTTACAATCAAGGTCATCCATCTCGAAAAATAGTTTTTGGTCAATAAAAAAGTTTTGTCATGTAAAACATGCATGATTGCTAAATTTATAATTTTATCCATTAAACTAGCTTCCGACGTTGAGGTGTACAACTTCAGATCAATAGTTTATTTTTTTAAATAATGAGAAACGTTATGTTTTCATATAATGCTTCTAAAAGTCAATGAAACTACAGATATGTATTTTGTGCTTTTTTACATGGGAAAGCACTTCATTAACCAATATTTAGAATCTATCTGTTGTAATTCTATTTCATCACTATGTGCTATTACTTTTGAAAGCTACAAATTTGTGGAATGAAAGCATTGAAACTATTTACTATTTATTTATCTATTTATAACTATTACATATTAAACCTTTACTTCAGCATGCAACATACGTTTGGAACAAGGCCGAATTCGATGCTGTTAAAGAATCCAAAACTGATTATTTGATGGGTAAGACTTCTGCTTTTTTAATAAAACAGTCTTGGTTAAATTTACCCGACAAATGGTTTATTTTGCAGCCCATAATGGGTAAAAACAACCCAGAATTTTGGGATGTAAGTGTATGTAATTTTAATCCTACATCAAACAATAAATATACGTAAATATAAAAAATTACACTATTTTGCCTAATTAATATTTGTATTAACATTTGGTTTGTCATATTTGTGAATTAAGCTCTTCTGTTGGGTTGCTTCTGGGGTTAAATGCTGTTGATTTATTGCCATGCTCAGGGCTTTTCGAGCCAAAGGACACCAGGTACGAGTTGGAACGCGACCCTAAAATGGATCCATCATTGACAGAGATGACAGAAAAGGCCATCAAGATTCTTCGCAAAAACCCTAAAGGGTTCTACCTCTTTGTTGAAGATAAGTGCATATAATGTGTGTTTTCAAATATGTGTGTCTTTAGATGTGAATGTGCTCATTTTGTGTTTTTGTTTCTCTCAAGTGGGAGAATAGATCATGGCCATCACGCAGGGCAGGCCAAGTACGCTTTGACCGAGGCTGTTGAATTTGACAGAGCCATTGCCAGGGCGGCTGAGCTGACCAGTGAACTCGACACTTTGACCGTGGTCACGGCAGATCATTCACATGTGTTTTCATTTGGTGGATACGCTTACAGAGGCAACCCAGTATTAGGTATTGGATGCTGAAATTTAAAATGCACTAAATTCCTAAATGGAGTGTTTCTGGTTTGATCATTGCACAATTATAATGGTGTTCTATATGTTTCAATGGCTCAAATCTTTATTACATAGTTTTTACTCTAAAGTTATTGGATTTTAATAAGGTTGGCTTTTTTAACTCTATCATGTCCAAAAACAGTTACCTAGTAAGACTCTGACTTGTGTGGTTTTGGATTTTTTCGGCAACAGCCAATCAGTAAACTGGACTTTAAAGGGATATTTCACCCGCAAATAAAAATTCTGTCACCTTGAGTTTCAAATGTTTAAAGTTTATTTATTGGTTCGGATGAAAACAGAGGAAGATATATGGAACAATGCAATTTTTGGACCCCATTGAATGCCACAGCAGGAAATATATAATCTTAATATCTTCCTCCGTGGATCTTTTGCTTATTTTTTGTTTTATTTACTTCCCCTGTCTCTCAGGCACCTCATATTCAAAAGCCGAGGACGGTAAATCATTTACTAATGCACTTTACGGCAATGGTCCGGGATACCAGATAGTGAATGGAACTCGGCCTGATGTCAATGACACCATATCAAGTAAGTTTTTTGAATACTGCTATTCCCATAGAAACATTTAACCAGAATAGCACCTTTGTTTTGGAGTACAAATACCCTACCTTGTGGTCATATATGTCAATGCAAGTGAATAAAAATAATGGTCCATTATTAAAAAAATACAATCACATCAATAACTTGCCTCAATTACTGTAGTTCCTAGTTTGTATAGTTTCTAAAATAATAAATAGAATAATATATGTAAATGTGAATATTGAAATTGTATTAAGCAGTTTTTCATTTTCTAGGTCGTGACGACTATCTTCAGCAGGCCGCAGTGCCCCTTGATTCGGAAACTCATGGATCGGAGGACGTTGCCATTTTTGCCAAAGGTCCGATGGCCCACCTCTTTCATGGTGTACAGGAGCAAAGTTACATCGCTCATGCAATGGCTTACGCAGCCTGCATTGAACCTTACACTGACTGCCAGCTTGAAAACGACTCGGTTTGCACCCGGGTCAGTCTCGTGATGCTGGTGTTGGGCCTGCTGTCCTCACTCACCGCTCTGACATAATATCACTAAAAAAATTGAGCATGCTTGCACAGAACAATGTATTCACTCCGTTCTTTAAATGTGGCAAAAAGCAGGAGGACACATTCTACAATATATTTAAAATACCATTTAAAATCCTCTGTGAGGACAATAAAGAAATCATGTTTCAGCCCACACTATGAAATGATGGCATTTATATTGGTTAATGTACAGTAAATAAGATTCATATCAAGTCATTGTTTGCATGTGCTTGTTAAGTGACGGGTTTTAATTTTGATGAGTTTATTAATAATCTCCAATCTGGAAAGAATACATAAGTGAGTAAGTGTCCTAAAACTTTTGAACAAATGTGAGACAATCTTGTTCACAAGGTGACCCTCCATATACTTTGTGGTCTAACACAAAGTCTTTTTGTTTGTTTAGTTAAAGAATGGGGTCTACAGAAATGATGTTATAAATACAAAAATGAACGATGTTAGATTTGATTATCTTCAGTGTCGCCTTTTTACCAAAATTAGCAGAAATCCTTTCTTGCCATTTTATCAAGCAATCTGTTCTGCACTCTTTGTAATGAAATTCTATTTTAAATAAGTGTGTTAAATTATATTCTGTCTATTAAACTAATTACAGACATTTAGGCATACACCTTCAGATCAAGAGTATTTTAAAATGTCAAGAAACATTTTACTTAAGTGTCCCAGAACTTTTGAACATTAGTGTATAAATAGATTTAATTCTGAATGTGTCTCCAAAATGTAATATCGGCTAGGAAAAAAGTATTTCTTTTATTGAACGAGATTGTAAATATGCATAACATTTGAATTTAACATTTATCAACACTAAAAAAAATGTTTTAAAGGGACTGTAATTGTGTAGATTTCTAAAACAACCATTGTGATCAAGCACTGCTATTTTTATTAACTTGTTTTTGTTATTTATTTTGAAATAAACAGTATTTTAAATTAATATGTAAAATTATAATTAAACACAGAAATAAAATAAAATGCATTTGCAAAGGGCTTATAAAATGTTATACATCTCGATGAAATGGTACAGAGGGATGAAGTAATAATAATAAAAATTAACCATATAACAAAAAATAAATAGATAAATAAAATAAAAATAAATAAATAAAAATAAAAATAAGGAAAACATTTTTTTAATATTACATTACAGCGTTATATTCATCATAAACATATACAGTTTTCTTGCTAACCTTGATTAAATAAAATGTTTAATTGCACATAACATAAATCTATAGTATTATAATTGAATTTGATAAAGGAAAAAACAAATATATAAATCGCTCCAGAAATGTGAAGACACGTCTCAACTCTCATTGGCGCTCTTACGTCATCATCTACGTCATCGGGACACTTGCCACAACAAAGATGGCGCGTTTCGCGTGCGCGTGGCTTGAACTCTCGCGAGAACCGAGACCGCGAGACCGACTGCGGCGCCCCGTTTCCTTTGCTCCGCGGACAAGTGAGAGAATTCAAACGGCGGACGGTGACGTAACAGCACCGTTAAACTTCAACGGTCAGGCGGGAGATTGCGCGACGAGGCGTTTAAACGCGTGCGGGACGCGTGAACGGTGTTAAAGTGGACTTGGTGTGGCTGGGTTCGACGGTTATGGCAGCACCGCGACCCATTAAAGGGATCCTGAAGAGCAAGTCCAGTATCAAAGCCCGACCGGAAGTACCAATTCGGGACACACCAGAACCAGGAGCCTATATTAGCCCCGACGACGAACAGCAGTGAGTAAACAGCCCATAATAAGCGGTTTTATCAGTCCAGAAGGAGCAGCGGTACCGGAACTCCACCGGAAACGCTTCCAACGGTTCGGGTTCGTTGGGTTTGGTTGGCTGGGTGTGTTAGTAGCATGGGTTGCTAACTGGCTAGCCGCTGGACTGACACCTTGTGTTATTGGATCTCTTCATTAATGTTTTATATTTATTATTTTTTGTGACGTATGTTTGCTCAACTTTATTCCTTATTGACTTTATTTTCATTTATGTTTGCCAAACAGTTTTGTTTTAAGTGATATTCCAGTTCAGCTTAAAATGACACATGTCATTTCTGACCACTTTTATTTTGAAGAACACGCAAGAAGATATTTTGAGGAAAGTTGGTAACCAGGATTGCATGGACACACAACCAGTGTGGAAATGTCAGCCTTACTTTGAAAACAAAGTGTTAACAAAGGTGTTTAGTATACTTATGTGGCCTATATGTCAACATCTGTTGGTTTAGGTACATTTACATTTAGTCATTTAGCAGACGCTTTTATCCAAAGCGACTTACAATAGTGGAGGAGACCATGAAGCGGTAGGTGCCTATGCAAGACCTCTCTTAAAGTTTTTACAGCATTATCTTTTATTGAAGATAACATTTTTAGAATTGTCACATCCATAACACTTTATTTTACTCAGAAAGGGATGCATGAACATTAATACTTATTAAATAGTTTGTTTTTATAGATCAATCCCTTGTCCAATTGGTGGAAATCCTTGCTGTACATTTCAATTGACATAAATCTGGAGAAGTTTGCCGTCTCCGTTTTGTTGCATTCATAACATAGGTTTATTTATCATTTTTATAATAGAAAACTTAAAAAGTAGATTGTTATTTTGGACGTTTAAACGCTATCAACATGAGTTTTGATTAATACAAACCATTGGGTCAGTGTACTGGTAAAAATTCAATTCTAAGAGCATTTTTATGTCACGTCCATAACGCTGAAATCGCCCCAATGCAGTTTGTCTTTAAAGTTTCTTCTTTAATGTGATGACAGAATGTTCTACAGGTTTGAAATGACGAGGATGAGTAGATGATGACAAACGAGGACGTTGTTTTTGTAAATTGCCACATCATTTTTATATGCGACAAATGTTATTTAAATTTGTAGCAATAAATCTGTTATTTAAAGAATTGCGAACCCATTGTCACGAACTGTATTAAATTGTGAATGTGTCTATACATGGTATCTTCAGAAAAATAAATTAAGTTTGGGTAAATTGTACGGGTTAGAAATGTTGATCAGTCCGGAGCATGAAACCAGTTTAACTGTTTATTCTTAAAACCAAGTAGTTAGTTTTCTTAATTTACTTTAATATCTTAAGGTCTGTATTATCATTAAATGTTATTTTTTTCTGAAAATCATCCCGATACACATGCAGTGTCTTATGTAATGCTGTACAAGCAGAGTTACAGTAACACCTTAGTCACAACCCGATATCATAAAACCCAGCTGTCACTGAAGAGTTAAAAAGAAAGCGTGATTTTCCCTGAAGAATAACAAAACATATAATTTCATTATTATAACACTCAGGAGTTTGTGCTTCTCTGTGTATTCCCTACTCATGGAGGTCAAAAAGTCATCTTGCATCAAAGATGGGACCAAAATAATGGCGATCCCATTTCATTGTTAGCTGAGCTGTCAATATTTAGCTCACATATTGATGTGTGCCTTTAGGCCAACCAAAATTAAAACGGCACATTTTAACCACATCGATAAAGGAAGAACTAAACGTCCAGATTATGTGGGAGTTTGTGTTTGTCGGTATGTAGGCGTTCGATTTGGCTGTCTTCCTCAGCCACCTCTTCGTCGTTGGCCAGAAGACATCGTTCTTGAATCAAGCTCTCCCACGTTTGGAAAAATAGGACACACTGTAAGAGAGACATTTGGTACTACATTCCTGTCCTGTGTGAACCAATATGGCTGCAGGGACACCCAAATTAGTCTGTGCTTCAAGTCTATTTAGCATCAGCCTTTTGGGACAAGGGAACGTTGTTAATTGTATACTTAAATTTTACACTTAGGAAATCGTACAAGCTTGAACTAATACTTTCAGTTAAGGAAAAGTATTACAGGCAGTTTCTTTCAATCTTATGTAAATCTTGAATACCTGTAGTGAAGAATCTCTGATTGGTTTGTGGGTGGAATTTTTTTATGGGAGAATCTGAGAACCTTTCTGAGATTTAAAAGTTACACATTTTAAAACAACGATGATGAGTTGCAGTGCTTGGTAAGTGTATTGAGCACAGAAATACTATGTCATGCATGTAACTCTGTTTTTAACTAATAGACAGAGATGAGCAGGACAACTCTACATGTTTAACACTCTAAAGCACTTACAATTAGGGGTCGGCGATATGATCTAAAGTTCATATCACAGTGTTTTTCACTTTAGATTCGATACTGATATTATGACATGATAAAATTATAGGATAACATTTTAGTACCCCTTAATTCAACAAGAGCCAAAATATGTATTTTAACCTTGTATAACTAAAAAAAGTAATAGGACATAGACCTTTAAAGACTTAAATCTTTTATAGCCATACCTTGTACCAACCAATACTCACACAAACTTCCTTAAAGTTTAGTTAAGCAATTTTGGTATTTAAACAGAATAAGGTGGAAATTAAATGAAATATTATGTAAAATACATTATAATAAAATACTGTATAGTACATAGGGAATAACAAATATTATTACTATTACTTAGGAAAATCTAGTACAAAACTACTTTAAGCTTTTTAATATACACATTAATGAATTATTAATGAATTATACGCCTAAATGAATTATCTAAAAAAACATAAATTTATTTTAAGTAAAGCAAGGCCCGAGGTGCTCAGGCCTTAACTTTTTCTAAACCTATTGAAATTCAAATGGTAACATTTTGTTGAAATAAAGATACATTTAGATCGTTTCTTTGTTTACTTTATACAAAAAACGCCGATCTCTGTATTAAAGTTTCCTGAAGTGGTTTGGGGGTTTCGATCATCTCTAATGCGTTTCGGGGGCATTTACACCTAGTGTTTTTATGATCGGTTAGCTATACGGTCAGGGAAAATGTCTGAAGTGACCAGATGTAAATAGCCCCTTTGTTACTCACATTGACTCTCATCCGTCATTTGCTGATATCACTAAAGCTTACACACCAGTATATCACCCAGCCCTACTTACAATGCATGAAACAGCGTGATACTTACCCTTTAATGAATCAGTGTTTTCACATTTGTATTAGTGAAATCCACTTTTAGTAGACTTCTATGAAGACTTTTGCATCATGCTGAAATGTGCATAAAATAAATCACTTTTCACCATCTCTCTCTCCAACATGAATGAAATGGGATATTAATCTCGGATCTTATTTTCTATGGGAACATGAATGTCCATCTATTTAAAGGAGATTATCATTACTTGATTGGTCCTCTATTCCGCTTTAGTTTTAGCTGTTGCCGTGACATCTGCACCAGGACCAAGAACACTTCTTTCTTCTAATTCTAATTATGTTATCCTGTTCATCATAACAGCAGTATCTTTATGTTTAGTTAAACATCAGGTTTAAAATCCGACATTCAGTTTGGGCGAATTTCAGCAGACAACGTGAAAACAAAGCAGCAGCACCTCTTTCCAACGCCTCTTGTGTAATTGTACTCTTCCATTTGGATTGGCACATTAACTGTTACTGCACAAGCATGAATGCTCCAGTGTATTGGATTTGTGTCACTTAATGCACTGACAGGATTTATAGCTAAATGTGGGGTGTTAAAATTGTTGAAGTCTAATGAAATGCTCTTTGCTGTAATGCTTTGACTCTGTCTCTGACTGCATGGGCCATACTTAACTTATCACCCCTTTATGATGGTAAGTTCTAAAGGTAAAAAGGTATGATATAAATGTATGTTTACTAGTACTGCTTATTAATTCTTTGGTAATTTTTGGCACTTTTAAAGGTTAGTTTTTTTAAATATCTAAAAGGGTTTAAACTCTGCTCTTGGTAAAACATAGCTGTCAAATAGTCATTCATCGAAATGAAACATTTTTGAGTATACAAATGTATAAATTACACTCGCTAGCCACAAAAAAGTATAATAACATATTTTAAAATGGAACTTCATATTTTTTGTTCCTTGGTCTTTGTAGAAATCAAATTAAAGGTTTTTAACAATCATCTAGTGTAGTAAGAATTCTATAAGTCTAAAGGTTTGTGTGTTTGCAGGCCTGTTTAAGTCACTACATAGTTAAAACATTTACTTTTACACTTAGGCATTTAGAACATGCTTTTATCCTAAGCAACCTATAAAGAATCGAGGGGACAATAAAGCAGTAAATAGCAGAGATAAAAATAGGTGAAAAATTGCTACAACGAGTTTACTTAGTTAAGAGAAGGTGCGAGAGAACGATTTCTTACCATATTGAGAGGGTGCCGTAAGATGTCTGGAGGGCTTATACCCTTTGAATCAGCGAGTGATGATAGTTTGGTGCTAAACCTGAGGTGTTCTTGTGGGCTATAAGGAGAGCTTTAAATTCAGTGCGGGCTGCTATGGGGAGTCAATTAAGCTTGATGATGATGAACGTGTTCTTTTGGGTTCCTAAACCACCCTTACTGCCCCATTCTGTATAATCTGCAGAGGTTTGGTTGTGCACATTGGGAGTCCAGCAAGCAGAGCATTGCAGTAGTCCAGTCTGGACTGGACCAGAGCCTGGGCTAGTATTTGTGTAGTATGCTCCAAGAGGAACTGTCTGATCTTTGTTGTTGGGCAGTAATATGCCGGATCTGGCAGTGCTGGCGATGTGTTCTGTGTAGTTTAGCTGATCCATTATTACTCCTAAGTTTCTGGCTATCCTAGACAGTGGCTGATGATCGTAGTTGAATCAAGGGGTCATGACAGGTCTTTGGATTGGCGGGAATGACAAGAAGGTCAGTTTTTGTGAGGTTTAGCTCTAGGTGATGGTTCGTCATCCAGAGCAAGCTGACACTGGTGTCGAAATCGTCGGATCTTTAGGATGAAAATGAGTTGGAGCTGAATGTCCTCCACATAACAGTGATAGAAGAAGCCATGCTTTTGAATGACGACTCCCAATGATGTCATGTAAATTATGTCAAACCAAAAAATGTTGGCTATGTATGCCACTTCATGCAATTTTAGTCTGTTCCTTTAAAGATGCTCAATGATGTTTTAAATTGGGCCAACGTCTTTGGTGGAATGAAGAAGATCTCAGTGGAATATTGGTATCAGGGCTGGTAGTATAATCTATTCTTGTATGCTGTATTTTATTGTTTAGGAAGAAGTCACAGAAATGGGATGAAATGAACATATTGGCTACATATCACCCAGCAGACAAGGATTATGGGTTGATGAAGATAGATGAACCAAGCACGCCGTACAACAGGTGAGCACCATGCTGGAAACATGTCAATAAACTTCTATATAAAAATGCTAGAACCCTTAAATGTAGGGTGCAAAACCTTCAATGTGCAAAATTTACCACCTGTACATCAATTTTAGCCACTAGTGTGCACTTTTTAATGAGTAACTATGCTTCAGTTGAAGCAAGAACCTGTCTGAACTCTTGTACAAAACATAAATTTATTAGTTGGCGGAACTAAAATATCCATTTTGTGCCACTTGTTTATTTTATATGGATTGGGGGTGGAAAAGATATTGGATGTTGAGGTCGGCACTTTCTTGATGTGTTAGTGCCCTGTCTGCAAAATATAAGAGACACACACTGATGCTGCAACTTGATATGACAGAGCAAACTTGCAGGAAAGGTCATGATGTCGTTTTCCCTTCGGGCTGTCGGCCAAAACTCTTGTGTCCCTTTTAGGATGGTCGGCGATGACGAGGATGAGGGGGCACTCAGTGACTCAGATGGAAATACAGTCCTACCCGTAGATGATCTTGCCAAAAAGTAAGTGACAGATGACCTTTAGTTTAAATTCAGGTTTGAGGAAATCGGTTTATCATCCGCCAATATATTACTTATATTTGTCTTTCCCCTAAACACAGGATTGGATTTATTTTTGGTTTACTTGTGTTATCCACAAAGCAAGTTGGACACAAACACACAGCTTGTATAGTTAAAGTGAAAGATGATACATGCTCTACCATAGATACTGTGTTTACGAAGGGAGCAGTGAGAAAATATTCAAAATTTATTTACTGAAGTTGTTATCTACTTGTGGGTTCCTGTATACATTTTGACACTACAAGTATTCCAACGATCGTACATTTATTCAAGTGCTGTCTTGTATAATAATGTGTAAGATAGCCTTTTTATTAATTGTGGTTTAATCTAAACAAATCAACTGCACTTTGATTCATATTTTTCAAATGCCTAAATGTTTTGTTCAGACAGAATTATAAATTTTTTATCTAACCTAATTCATCTGTTTATTTGATATAATACTTTATAATGTTATAATAGTAATATAGGCCCATTGTGGGTCTGAGAGATGCTTTTTTAGATTATCTTTCATGTTAGCGGTAAGAATGTTTTGAATCAAGAGCTTTTTATGCTTCAGTTTTATCAGGGATGATGGCAGAAGGGTTTGTGTTAGAATAGAGCAGGCTTTAGTAAAGTTCAGAACTGAGCTTGTGTTTCATTTCGATCGTCAGACTGGAAGCAGCAGTGGAGGGAGCCGAGTCTCGCTTCATGAAGGACCAGGAGGAGGAAGAAGAGGAGGAGGAAGAGAGCAGTGAGGAAGAAGAGGAGGAATTAAGTCCGGAGGACCAAGGTGAGACAGGTGTCTCTCTGTCTTTCTCTGTGTAGGAAGGCTCAGATTCTGCGTTTGTTCATACAGACTAATGTAGATTTTATACAGCTCACTGAACCGATAGCCTGGGGTTGTAGGTTCTTATAAACACGCATTAAAACATTTTTGCCTTCACTCTGTGTTCAAAATCTGTTTTAAAAAATATGCATGTTCGTTATTTGTATAATAACAATTTTAAGGTGGTTTAGAAAGATCAGTCCATTGTTTTATTAACTAGTAATTTGTTAATTTCATGCTGACAATATTATTGTTTAAGTAAAATTTGAAATGATAGCAATTTTAAATAAGCAATACCAGTGTTATGGATGAGACATTTTGCTTTATGGATGTGACATTAAAAAACACTCAGAACACAAGTTTGTTCACAATTTACTAAACTACCTGTTTTTATTTTACTAAACCCTTGATTATTGAGTCGACACATCAGAACAATATCAGTCTATGCACAAGTTTTCAATTAAAAAAAGGGAATTGAACATGCTTCAAGGACGTGAAATGAACGAACATCGCTTTTGGCGGTGACAAACTATGTAGAATTTTCGGTAAATAAAAATGCAAGAATGCCAAACAAATGGATAACGGATAGCTCTCTATAGAACATAAAGTTACTTTATTTTCTTGTTTATGTGTCCATTTGTGAAGGTTAAGTAGTGTTTAGTGACAGTCCTGAAAATAGGCCTTACTTGACTATGAAAATTCATGCAATAAAAAAAACAAGAGAACCTCTTTTAGTATAGAAAAACCTTTGGTTAAAAAAACGCTTGAGGTTTTTCTGAATTACCCAAATAAAGAAATATAAAAAAAAGTTTGTTCTTAGCCATTCACTAAATAAAGATCTATTTGTATATTTGGTGTCTCAATTGTATTACTCAAGTCCTGTTTCTTCTGGTGCAGTGTGTTTATCTGTTGTTCTTAGTTGATCTTAACATTAAGATCTGTGTGTTGTGTCCCTCCACAGCCAGAAAGAAGCAATTCCAAATGATGAGAAAGATGCATTATAATGAAGGCCTGAACATCAAACTAGCCCGACAGCTAATTGCCAATGAGCTTGAAGAGGAGGAAGATGAAGACGAAGAAATGAAGGATGACACAGAGGCCGAAGACATCTCCGTCGACCCACCTCAAGATGGTAAAGGCAGATAAATATTCACATAAAGTAAAATTCAATATTTACAAAGTTTCACAAATTCTAAAACCTGAATACTTATCCTAAATCTTAGCAGATACTATAGATTCATAAGGATGTCAAGACTTGTTGCCTTGTCACATGAACTTTTGAAGCGCCAGGATTCCTCTCCACCTCGTGTCCACCGCAACGCACGTCAACCAGCTCCTTCATTTGCCAATCATTTCTTGTCATAATGCTTGTCATAATCTAAATAAGACTGTTATCAGACTTATTCCCAGCGCTAATGTTTTCATACCACTGAAAATGGCTGACGGTTCCAGATCCGCTTCAACATGCTCTCCTTCATCATAATGACTTTCCAAATATAATGCAGATCTGTTTAATTACATACCAATAATGCAACTTAAAGGTTGGTTTAGCATGCATTGGTTGTAAGTTTGAGGTTTAAATCAAGAGGACTGTTTGATCTTGAGCTCTTTGAGTTGGCTGATACACATGCGTAGTGTTAAACTGTTCATGTGTGCATGGCTTCTGACAAAACCATGTTAAGTTGAAACTTATGTTATCTACCCTGTGTATAGTGTACAATGATGGGGAAGTATGACTTAACTTTAAACTACTGATCAATAGACTGAATCCTTCGTGTTGTTTTTCCAGATTAAGACGACAGCTTTAATAGATGCTTAACAGTGCTTAAGTATTTTATTTTTACATCGTTGTTTGGGTTGTGGTTTGAGTTGACTTTTTTTGTGATCACAATGAATTATTCCATAGTATTTTTCCTGTACTATTTTGATAAATAGCCAGATTAATAAATAATGAAATGTAATTTATTTAAGGATATTCTGACCATGTGGTTTATCACTTTTTATTCATGAATATTTGCACTTCACAATGTTTCTATAATCTGGTTTTAATAAACCATAAATGGGTGAATTTTACAAAGCCTGCAAGAAAACGTAGGTAATTAAAATTTTCCTAATTTAAGATTCCCCTCATTGCTTTCGTGAAAATAATGGATTGATCTTTATTACTGTCATACAAAAACATCATGTTAGTTTTTGTTGTCATTCCTTTATTTCTCCATTACAGTAATACATTGATGTGATTGCCATCACCTACGATAATGTGAAGGGCAGGCAGGTTTTGTAAAATTCACACACAGTATGTCAAAACCTTTTTTTTGGTGAGCGTGAGTAAACATAAAATTGCACAATCAATCCTTTAATTGATTAATCTTACAGTGTGTAACTCTTGAGTGTTCACTGTCATTACTGTTTTGAATTAGGATGACATTTTCATGTTTTACCCTTTAATGATGCATCTGACAAATGCTTTAGTCGGACTTCATGATGGACAGGTCAAGGTACTTATTTCTTGAAGATATAAGAAAGAATCAAAGCAATATTCTGGGTTCAGATGATTAAATTCCATCGTTTGTGGCTTCATCGTTTAATTAAAAAATCACGGTCACAGCAACACAAATATGCCAAGTCAATGAATGTTAAAATACATTGGAGCCACATTTATTTATTACAAAAGATACCTGTTTACACCGAATCTTTAGTAGTGCAGTCGTGATAATGAAGACATCTTCAAATGATGGTTTAACATGTTTTGAACCTGGAATGTTCAAGGAGGATGATATAAAATGTACAAACTGTGTGGAGCATTGTAATGTCAGTTTTCCAAAAATGTAAATTCTTGTAATGTCCCATACATCATCGACTAATTTGACACAGCACTGGGCTTGTACATGTTAAATGAAATATAGTTTATCCTACATTTGTACATTAAACAAGTGCTTTAGTTTTATGACCGCACTCTTGTTTTTCTTCATGGTTTTGTGGATTTTCCTCTAAATGAAAGTGCATGTTCTTCAAATAGAAGTGTGCATATTTTGTCATTAAAATGTTGGTATGAATTTGCTCTTTGAAATTGTCTACAGGAATATCTACCATCTTGCTCAAAAAAACATTTTAATTGTGTGTTTTTTGTAATAATGTTCAAATTAATCCTGTTCAAATACTAAATTGACTACCACTAGAGAGCAGTGAGTGACAAACATGCTTTTAACCCCAACAAACTTGATCCTACAGCAAATTCTTTGGAATTTGTACCTTTACAAATATGGCATGTTTGCTATACATGACCCAGAATGTTACTTTTTTTTTTTTATGAAACCCTATAAGGCAGCTAATTTGAGCTTTTTGTGTTTGAAATGTTTGCTTATATAGGTATATGAAAATAGTTCAATAAAAAATTAAATGTATAATAATAGAGAATATTTTTGTGGATTGACATATAATTGTCCTTTAATAAATACTGTACATTTTATTTCATTCATCTGCAGAATATAAAAAATTAGAGAGAATAAATAAATGCATAATTAAATAAAGTATAAAAACAAAGAAAGGAAGAAAACAACAACTTATAATATAAAAAACAAACTTTCAACAAGAAAAATATAAATTAAAAAATAAATGCTGCAAACACAAATACGTAGAATGATTGACAGAGCAGGAACGTTTCCGATTGGCTGATCCAAAACAAGGATTAATGTGCCCCTCCCATTCCACTTTGTGCGCTTTACAGAGACCACGTGACGTGTTTATTTTAAACCTACATAAGTCATTTCATCCAGAACTTTTATCTTTTAAACCCGACTGAACCTTATAAACTCGCATGCTGTGCGCGTACTCTTCATTTCTATTGCAATTCTACTCAAAAATGCAATTTCTATGCTTTTGAACGAAGCCCAAGCATGTAGATATAAAGTCTCCGCACTCGTCGTTATTTCTCACTGCGGCTGTGGCACTCACACAAAACGTCCTATCTGCTATCAAAGGAGCCAGATATTTAAAAACAAAGATAATTAAAGTCACAATTAACAACAGTAATTACTTAACCGACAACTTTACTTCGTTTAAGACGCTTTTTAAGTCGCTACAGCAAACAGTCGGAGGTCCTCGTCCAAACCGTCAGTCTTCCACGATTGGCTCGCCTGAGGAGCGCGTCATCCTGACCGTTGCACTTTTCCCCTTTATGGGAGCCGACTTGCACTGACTTGTTACTGTGTACAGTCTTCGCCAAAACATATGCCAAAAAGCCACCGAGACGCTGTAGTCTGCGCACTAAATATGAGACACAGCCCTATTTGCAGTCCTCAGGTCAGTCCACTTAAAAGTCAACTCTACTAAATAACACCTGCACGGCTTTCTTTTGTCATATGCGGAGTTTCTTTGGGATTCGAGCGGAAGTTTGAGCTTTTGGTCATCTTGCACGAGCTGATGTTAATGTTAGCCTGCTAGCTCTTAATCTGTTCAGACACCTTTGACCCCAACAACATGAAGATCACTGTGGATTTTGAGGAATGTCTCAAGGATTCTCCCAGATTCAGGTGAGGAACACTTTTAGTTACTCTTTAATGTGTATATTTGTGAAGGATTTATCTGGGATATCTGTCAACTTCAACACATAAGCTTCCTCTTACATACAGTCAGTACACATGTTAATATTAGTCATTAATTATTTATTAGTCATTACATATTGCTCTAATATTGTTTTAATGTGGTAACTTGTGTTTGTTTAACTTGTGTTTAACCCTACAAAATAATAATGTTGAGTTATATTAGTGAATAATATTATTCTAATAATTCAATAATATTATTCAAATAATCCAATAATATTATTCCAATAATCCAATAATAAATCCAATAATATTATTTCAATAATCCAATAATAAATCCAATAATATTATTCCAATAATCCAATAATGTTGGTAAATATTATTCCAATAATCCAACAATTTTATACCAATAATCCAATAATATTATTCCAATAATCCAATAATGTTGGTAAATATTATTACAACAATCCAATAATATTATTCCAATAATCAATAATATTGGATAATATTATTGCAATAATCCAATAATATTTTATAATATTATTCCAATAATCCAATATTATTCCAATAATCCAATAATATTGGTTAATATTATTCTTATAATCCGATAATATTGGATAATATAATATTATTCTAATAATCCAATAATATTGGATAATACATTACATTCTAATATGGTTGTGAAAAATTGACTTTTGTGTTGTAGATTTATTCATTAAATATTTATTATTTCCTTAGGGTACAAGTTAAAAACATTTTATATAGTGGTGTAAATGCATTTAAGTTGTGAATGTGTAATTCAATTTTATGTACGATGGGTTGTTTATTAAGAATATATTTGTGTGGATGTGATTATGTCATTTTCTTATTAATCTTAATTAACTTCATATCATATTGGCATTTGATCACTGTTACTACTTGTTAAGGTGAGATTTGCTGTTTTTAAATTGTGAGGTTAGTTTAAGAACTTTCATAGTTGTTCATTTGATTAAGAAAAAGCGTACCATAAAACAGCATGGGATCTTGTGTTTCTTGACAAACTTATGTGTGTGTCTTCATGAGATCATCTGTCAATTTCAACATGCTGCCTTAGAATTGTAATTATCATTATAGGACAGGATAATTACGTTTTGGGTTGTATCTAAACATGTTCCGTGTGATTTTACTGATAGTGTAAGTGTATCATTAAGTGTATTCCTACAAGTAATGATCATTTAACACTTATCAGTGTCGTCAGATTGAATTAGAGAAATTTCAGCATATTTTCAGCATAAAACCTGTCCATTTTAAGAAACACAAGCCCAAATTGCGAAGTGTTAAAACTGGTTTATCACATATTATAAACATTATAATTGATTGTAAATAATAAAATTAAATAAAATAACATGTTGGCAGTGTAAACTAAACAACATCCACCAGTTGTAACGCCCATCCCAAATTTTGTAAAGCTACCCAACGCATTTTTTTTTAGCTATGACGTGACCAAAAGAAGAAACAAAACGCACAGGACCCTAAACCTAAAATCTAAAATGTAAAAAATATGTTATCTGGAGCTCCTCCTATAGAAAATTGTTGGCACCTAATGATTAATGATTGGTTCTCTTTATAGGAAGACGGGATTTTAAGGAAATACATTTCCAGAATTAACAGGGGATCAAATAAAAACATTTTTACTGTTAGTTAAGGTTATGAGGTTTCTGTAGAAATTAACCTTCTGAAGTCATCTGACTAATTGACATATGTGGTTGAAATAGTATATGAACCATACATAAATTAACATTTGGAAATGTAAAGACTTCCTCAGAACAACATGACATTCTTTCATGAACAAGAAGAAGATAGGTTAAGCATTTTACTACAGTGACAATAGAATATAAAAGACACGTCTTAAAGGCAGGGTCTATGATTTCCGGTAGTCAATGTTGACATTCAAAATCACCAAAACAAACACACCTCTGCACCAAAAGTGTCTCGCCCTTTTGTAAAAGCTCCGTCCCTCACATACGTTATCTATCGCTCTCTGATAATGTTGCTCTCCACATCAAGAAAAGACTCGCCCCTTACTGCTGATTGGCTGCACTATTGTTTTTGGACTCGAAATCGACTCGGTTTTCAAAATCATTGTTTAAAAATAATAGACCCTGCCTTTAAAACTACATAAAAGTCTATAGCATAACATTTCTTTTATCAGTGTTTCCTGGTAACTGAATCCATGACCTTGGTGCTGCTTGTGCCACGCTCCACCAGTTCCAGAGACTGGGCATGGATATTTAACTTAGTTTTTATTTTACTTTAAAATAGGTGAATGCGGGTTTATAAACCAAATTTACATGAACCATTGAAACTCTGAGATCTCAACTTTCAGATGAATGCAGTGTCTCAACTTTCCTTGCTGATGATAACATCCTCTTTAAGAAACAAGGACCAGGTGTTGTCATGTAATATGTAGAAATATGTATGCATTGGGTTTAGCCAAAAGGATGTAAACCCAGAACCAGACAACTGCATTTTTGTTAATGTTTTATTTCAAAAGAAAAAACTTTCTTACGTTGATTGTTGGTGGGGTTGTCATAACTATATATAGCAAATAAGCATTACTGTTGTTTTCTGCTTGGATAATTTCCCACCCAGAGTTTTCAACCAACCTTGAACTTAAGGTTACTGTATCATTGAGTCGAGTTATTGGTCATTTCACAAGAGTTGCAATGGTTTCATCTGCAAGCAGGTTTTCCGTCCTCATTTTTCCATTTGCAGTGTTTAACTTGGCATTGTGCAAGCCAGAGACAGAGCTATTAAACAGGTCCCTCGGATCTGATGTCTGTTTCCATTTATGTCTTTTAAAGGTGTTGTAAAGAGCTGTTTTTGTAAATTTGTTGCTGTGGTTGTGTCCTGCGAAATGTAATGACATAGCAAGGCTGTGCTACAAAAAGCATGAAGCGTATGGGTTTTCTCTCTGGATAAAAACATGAACACGAAAACTCTATCTTCAGTGTTCAAGATTGTTGCATTAAATGGAAACACTAGTTTGTAATATTAACTTTAGTAAAGATTAATGCAGTATATTAGCAAGGAATTTTACTCTTGTTTACTGTAAAAAATACTAAAGCATACTACAATGTTCAGACTAATGTATTACTGTAGTAATAAATTAAAAACACAGGAAAAAAGATAAACCAAATAATGTTATGGCCCTTATTTATTAATCTGTATGTAAAAGTTATATCCTTTATGCTCCAGTAATCTGCGTATTTGTGTAATCTAAACTATTATCTAAGTGTAATCTAAACTGTTATCTTAGTGACTTCTTGTATGTGTTGGATTGTGGTTGGATGTTTAAGGCTGGTCTTGCTGTGTTCGACCGACATGAATTGAGCAATTTGCTTCTGTAAATTACATACAAAGTCAATGCAAAGATGCGAATATCCTTATATGATGTGAAAGTTAAAATATTAAAACGTCAATGAGAAATTTGGAGAAAGACTTCATTTACATCCATTGTTTGAAACAAAGACACTCCCCTTCGTGCTATGTTTATTGGGCCAATCATGCAGGAAACAACGTTTCAAGCGAGTAATTGAGAGTGTGGAGTAAACGCGGCATAATACCCAAAACAAATTACAAAAGTAAATATCGTAAAAGATTAAATAGAAAAAGCCAGTGGTTCATCATGGTATTTTAATCGAAAATTTCTTAGATGGTTTTCCCATTAATTTCCATTATAAACTATAACAATTAAACAGAGTGTTTTTTTTTCGGAAACAGTACACACAAACGTACATGTTCCTCATAGAACATAAAAAGTATTTCTAATTTCAATACAGTTTAGAGACAAACATCACACATAGTCCATATAAAGTTCCGTAAATATAGATATTTCTTATACATATATTTTATACAAACATGGATTTATGAACTTCCAGGGGGATAAAGTTACACATGTTTTTCATTTTAATTATGATGTTCTTCAAACCCATATTTCCGTTATCTGTTATTAGTTTTTCATAGTAAAACAACATGTATAACCATTATCATAAAATACCACCTTGACCGTTGTTTTACTCAAGAATTGATGGCATAACGCATGTTTGTGAATCATATGTGCCTCCTGGAGTTTTTCCCAGTTGGCAAAGTTTCCTCTGCAAAATTCCCTCAATGTAGTCTCATTACGTACTGTTTTCGTTTTTCTAAATAACTGAGGTTTACCTCACTGGGAACCCCCTCCCCCTACATTTCATTCCGGATTGTTTCACAACAATCACAGGAAGATATCCAGAACAGAGGGGCCGATCCAATCGGCCATTCCTCTCGAACGTCAACTACGGGAGACGTCATGGCTCATATCCTCTCAACTCTGAATGGTCAGTCCCAGTGAGAACTCTCTACTGATCTTACTTCACCACACTTAACAGAGATGTCCAGTGGATCTCTGAGATTTTAGAAAGAGGGGCTTTGAGGAAGGTGGGCGTGAATGCTTTATTGACTCCAGCTGGATAAACAAACCTCAATCCACTGGTTTGCTTTTGGAACTTAGCCTTTTTTATGATGAATGTTGACACGTAGAGGTCTGATGTGGTTTCCTGCATCTGGGTTGTTTAGACCTCAGTATTTGCCTTTTGTTTTTTGATGTTTGCTCCTTTATTAATGTTCATCATTATCATCAAGGTTAATGTTATCCAGATACCAAACAATGATTTCAAGCTTGTGTAGATGTTGGGCTGGTGGTATGATAAACCTGTTCAATTCACATTTTTAATATATACATATTGAAATAAAAACGATTACAATTACAACTGTTAGTAGATTATTTACCATTTAACTGTTAGCCATTCACTTACTATTAACTGTGTTGTTGTAATATTGTAAATCCCATTTTTATGTTTACACATAAAACGTGCATTCTTCTATATTCATATTTTTTTTATAATAAATAAACATTGGTTCTCTAAATGGCCATACAAAAAAATAAGTTATTTATGTTTAAGCGATGGTGATTATGTTTTTAAATTAAGTATATTTTATGTATTTTTATATATAATAAATTTTTGTTAATATATACCTATATTTATATTTATATATTTTAAATACCATGATATATAATTGTATTTTTGAACACAGTGTACTGTTTTGTATTAAATCGTCACCTCTACGTTTAATATTTTATTTAAAAGTCAATTTAAAAATAAGTAGCACCTTCATAAATGTAATTTAACAAAGGTTGATGATTAGTCTGGCGTTTTACAAGTATGTAAGTTTACATTTCTGCTTATATTTTTTATTTTAATATATTAAACATGAATACAATCCAATGTCTTAATGTCTGTAATTGTCAAAGTAAAAGAAGATTACTATATTTGTTTTCTATCTGTTGTAGCAGCATACATTAGAAACATAAAAGTATAACTAGTTTATTTCATATTTTACTTAACTGTGTGAGGTCTAGTTAGGTCCACTTCTATTTTATAGCTTAATAAAGTAATAGAAAATAAATTGTTGTCATTTATGCACTTTTGAGTTTCAAATCTGTATATACTCTTAACACAAAGAAAGATCATTTGAAGGATGCTTGTAATCAAACAGTCATTGACCACATTGACTACCATAGAAGGAAAAATGACTGTTAATCACAAAAGAAGATATTTTGGAAAAGTATGAGAAAAAAAGGTTATTTGGCTATTTTAAATACCATTTTATTTCCTACTGTGGTAGTCAATGGGTCCAAGTTTTTTTTTAAAGTATTCATTCAAAAATCCTTGTTTGTGTAATGTGGGGAAATTTGTACAGGTTTAAAACAACTAGAGAGTGAGTAATTCATGACAGAAATGTCATTTTTGGGTAAACTATCCCTTTAAGACCAAACCACTTTTTTATCATCCACAAACCTTTTGGGTAATTTAAACAAAGGTAAATCATACAGCCATAAACCATTTCATTTATCAAAATCTGATTTTAAGAATTATGCTTCATATTGGATTAATAACATACATTTTACTATTAAGACAATAGTAATTCCTTTCATTTTTGTTCATATTAAAAGCTGTGGAATGATACCCGACATGTCATTCAACCAAACGTGTTTGAAGAAGGTCAAGTTGTCTGAGAAAGTGTGAGCAGATGGTGATGACTTAAGCAGAAATCTTCTCCCAAGCTGTTTCAATCTTATGTCGTAGTGGAAAGATGAACAGGGATTTTGTTTCTACACCCTTTTTTTGTCAGCTTGGTTTAAACCGAATAGTATTATAATAATAATGTATTTCGAAAAATATAAAATGCTAAAAAATCAAGGTCAGGACCTGAATTTTTATTTGAATGGTTAAAGAGGTGAACAGTAAATAAGCCGCTGTTTATAACTCCCAAGTCTTTGGATCTCTGGAGGTTTGGTGCTGTGAAGCAATGGCCTATATTTCATTAACAGCAGTTCACTTGTGTCAGCACTTTCCCAACATTCTTCTCCAAAGTTGTTTTGCTAGAAACTCTGGGACGAAAATAAGAAAGAGAAGAGTTTCTATGCTTCATTATAGTTTCTGCAATGAATAAAGAGCTCTTATCATAACACAGAGACAGCCAACAGTTACAGGAAGAGACTTGTTTGAAAATAAACTGTGGTGAAGCTAAATTTAAAGTCTGGGACACAAAGGTCAGACAGATAAGCTTTAATATTCATCATTTGAAATTATACTTTTTTCGTTTGCATATTGTGCATGTGCATATTTAGTAAGGCTTTTTTCAGCAGCCACAAATATGAATAAGAAGTTGGTCCAGAATTAGTTCTATTTATATTCTATGTTATACTTGTTGTAAACTAGGCCTGTTGTAATCGATTAATATATTTCAGAATAAAGGTTTGTGTTAACATAATATATCTCTGTGTACTAGGGGTTTTACGCTACACAAATTCCCTGTACCTATGTTTTTAAGTCACGTTTGTGTTGAATGTTTAAATTAAAATTGCTTATTTTCTTGGGTTTTTTAAAAGCATTTCTTGGTCTAAGATATTTAAGTGGAGTTGCTTATTCAGGAGTTTCGATTACTGAAAACCTCTCAACAATGTCAGTGCACCACGTGGAAACGTGGAGAGAAAAGAAGCTTGTAAAGGAAGTTAAACTGCAAGCAGATCATTCTTTAACTTCTTTCATTTTCCCTGTGGTCACCATAAACAACTGTGGGATGAAATTTCAATTGTTGCATTAAGCTGTTATTGCCAAATCTATTAAATATTGTCTTTTGTTGTACAAGTGTATATATATACTGTGTATATGTAAGTATATATGCTATATATATTAATGTATATACTGTTTATTCTGTATATATACACAGACATACAGAATAAACAGAATATAAAAATATATATATCACGTGTAGTGGACCTATTCTCTGCTCCATCAATGCTTCATGCCAAAACACCATATTGTCTTGTTTAAAATGTACTTCAAGATGCATTTTTTACCAAAACGCTATAAATCCCAATCCTGGTTTTAGCCCAAATGCGATATGTCCTCTCAACCAATCGTAATTTGTTCAATGCAATCCAACATGGCAATGCTTTGAAGTGTTTGTTTGATTTATATAAATTTAAAGTATGTGAGTCCGTGATGTCATACATTTTTTTTTTTTATCCCAACATCTCAAGGTCAAGAAAAAGGTTTGGGACATATTAAATGTTTTTTCTTGTATTTTTAGTTCAAATACTAAAAATGTTTTCGATTCACAACAGGGCTACGATCGAGGAGGTGGAGGGCGACGTCTGTGAGCTGGAGACCAGGCTTGACAAGGTAGATGCACATATATAAATGTGTTTTCAGATAGTACAGATTTGCTTATAGAACAGAAGCGATTGCAGGGGCGAGTGGATCATTGTTGGTTTTTGTCCCGCCCAGCGTCATTTGGCAGAGTGACTCACCCTTCTCACTTCCTTCTCTCTTTGAGGAAGGATATGGAGTCTCAAGGAGGAGCTCTTGAATAAGCAGTGCAGCTTTTCTTAGAAAACTCTGAATGTCGGACATGTAGAAATAAAATATCTACAGTCACATATCATATCTTGTAAAAGTGGAAATCTTTCAGAACTATAGTAACCTATACATCAATGAACAAATGTGTTACAAAATTCTGTCATAATTTATTCACCCTTATGTCATTACAAAACTGTTTGACTTTTTCGTCTGTGACAAACAAAATGTCACTGTGGCTTTGTGTCCTGCAGAATAGTAATTAAGGATGAATAATTATCAAATACTTTTCATTTTGGGTAAATTATCCCTATATTTTGGGATGTATCTTACTTTACTTGTTACGGACATACATGACTAAAATTATTTCACATTATTAAAAAACAGATCATATGAATTTTTGGTTATATATTTGTCACTCTCCCATGTTAGCTGGTGAAACTGTGCATTGGAATGATAGATGCTGGAAGGGCGTACAACACGGCTAACAAACAGTTTGTTAATGGCATTCGTGAGCTGGCGCAACAGTCTACCAAGGATGATGTCATAGAGGTAAGTCTAAAGAAAATGTGTAAGTCGGAAATATTTTGAATCATTTGAACGTAAATGTCCCATGGTGCAGAGACCTCAATGTTTATTTACATGTTTATTATAAACTGCTAGATTGCAGAGAGCTGTTCATTTAGTGATCTTTGAAAGCATACTTGCTTTATGTCAACACAAAAATACTGTACTCAAAACAACATTTGTTCTTCTTCCATATTAACTTGAATGCATATACCTACTGTTAATGCATTGTGCCATGTAAACATGCTGTTGGATCACACACTCACATAGGCTCTGCACTATGTATCTCGTAAACTGTTTGCTTATCTGCAATACACCTCGGAGATGTCTGCTGTCAGATGTCCTTTTTTCTAATATACTTAGAAGATGATCTTACACAGCACATTGTTTCTAGATCTCCAGATCTTTCAAAGACATCTGATATACGCATCTGGACAGTAGCTTTCTATAATTTATTGAACATGGTTCGTAAATTTGTTGTACAAACTTTAAAGTTCTGTCATTTCTTTGCAGTCAAGTCTTACGAAATTTGCTGAGAGTCTTCAAGAGATGATCAACTATCACACAGTAAGAGCATCTGCTACTTTTGCTGTATTGATTTATTGTGTACGACTTCTGCTTTTCTTGTTCTTTTGTCTTGTTTGCACGTGCTCTTAAAAACTTAATTTGAAATGTGCTGATGAAAGCGACGACTTCAGCACAAACAACCACTATTACACAGGGGAACAATAAAACATTTAGTCAGTGAACTACCTTATTTGACATTAAGTTAAAAATATTTCTGCAGTACTTTTGAATAAAATATTAAAATATTTTATTCAATATGTGGACAAGCACAAACAATCTACATAAAGACAGAAAACATGCCTACTTCCACTCGAGATGACTACATGTAGATCTATCAAATTCTAATGGGCTAAAAAAATGTTTCTTGTAAGCTTGATGTGAGGCACGACTAGGAAAACCGCTAATATAAACTTTCTTTAATGTGCGATATGAATAAACAGTTCTCTTTATCAGCTGTTTAAGCACTAAATTCAGGAGCTTCCCTCATGTAGTGATTTAACAAGGGGATAGATAACCTGAGAGGTTTTTTAGCATTTTCGAGTCCATTGCCTCAAAGTCAACTGTTTTTCAATGATTTTTTTGTTAAATGCCTAAAATAAGGTCTGTGGATCAACATGGATGGAGATGCATTTAAAAAACATCTATTAATCAGCGTACGCGTTTAAATTTCACCACTTTAAAGTCACATATACTTAGCATCACTTCTGTTTCCTGTAAAACACTGCAGCTGATCATTTCCCACTTAATAAGCGTGAACGCAGTTGAGAAACCGGCTCTGTCAGACCATCTGGACTGCCTTGGCATACTCTGAGCATACTAAGAATTCAGTCACTCCATGCAATGATTTTCCAATTGATTCTATGGAGTGGTTGACAGATATAGTTTATATAACATGGCTGAGATGGTACAAATATCATCACAGTAAATAAGAAAAGTGAACATTTATTATGTGCTGTGTAGCATTATTCATACTATATTCAATTCACACTATAGCATGCCTTTGTAATGGGCTGTGGAATGGACAGCATTTGGACACATTCGGAAACAACGCATTTGAAAACAACCCGTGTCATCAAACTTGCATTGCTGAAAATCTTTGCGTTCCAGCCTCTCAGCAGGTCTGGTGTCCCTGGTGTCGCCAAAAGCAGTTTAGAGAAACTCTTTAAGGCACTGTTTATGTCTGTGATAAGATCAGCTGACTTGTGGTTAAAGTCCTCGTGGATTGGAGCTAAGCTTGTGATCTTTAGCGCTGATGTGTGGCACATTTTATCCAACACTGTTTATCTGTTTTCGTTAATCTATCCTGTTTAAATCCTGTGTGAAATGTGTCAAAATGGCTACAAATGTGATACAGTCTAAATTTGTTTCGTTTCACAGATTCTGTTCGAACAAGCACAACGATCAATTAAATCACAACTTCAGACATTTGTGCGAGAGTGAGTAAACTTACAATGGTTTAATATTGTACTATAGTTATTGTTGCTTGCAAAGGTGATTTATAAAATACAAGTACAATTCTTATATGCCATTTATATAGTGTTCAATGTCAACTTAAGTAAACCATTCCTGGGCTCGGAAATAAATGGTTTATTATTTATGTGATATTTCTGTATGTGCGTGCGTGTGTGCGTGCATGCGTATGGCGTGCGTGTTTGTGTGTTCTATATTATAGAAATATACATTTATGTATGTGTGAATTTATGAAGGTATATGTGTATATTAGGGATATCAAACAATACTCAAATAAATAAAGGTTTGTGTTTATAAGCATTTTATATATGTGCCTAATATTTGTAAATATTTATATATATAAAGACAACATCAATTAAAAGATAAACCTTTATTAATAAATTAATAAGTAAACTAATCTGAATATTTCCTTATTATAAAAACATGTTAGGGTATGTGTTTGTATTTATAAATACAAAATAAATACACACAGAACATAATCATATATTATGTAAAGACACTATTAATCGTGATTAATATAAAATTTATTTTTAATTAAATTCTTTTAATTCTTTAATATTATTTTATTTAGTCATATTTTGTTGATTGTAATTATTAAACACCAGTTAAAACAAGGCATGTTATTGTATAACTGAACCACATGCTACTGTTTAACTTCTTCCATATGTATTACATTTTTTTACACAACAGATTATGAACAACAGACCTACTCGTCTTCTCTGAAGCTTGAAAACTTTTAAAGTTAATGATGGCACGTTTAAGGGATAGCATTACTTTGTTCACAGGGACCTTCGGAGGTTTAAAGAAGCAAAAAAACAGTTCGACAAAGTGAGCGAGGAGAAAGAAGCGGCTCTGGCCAAAAATGCTCAGGCACCTCGCAACAAACAGCACGAGGTGGAAGAAGCCACCAACATCCTCAATGCCACACGCAAGTGTTTCCGTCATATCGTCCTGGACTATGTGCTGCAGGTGAGATCTCTTTCTGTAAATGCTTTTGCAGTATTTTCTAATTTTCCATTAATTATGATAAAAGGGATTTATTTCAAAATCATAGTATTTTTGTGCAATCTTATTTTACTCTTGCACAAAGATAGAAACATATATTTTCCCACCATTTTTCACCAAACAAATTCCCTACCATTTCAAGATGTAGAGCACAACTCATTGGTATTATTACATACTTTCAAAGCTTGAAAAGAAAAAAACACCACAATTTTTTAACAAGATGAGCTGAACACCACAAAAGGTAAAAAATCTAAAGATTAATGCCCGATTTAGTAAACAGGGCAAGGTGCACGTTTTAAAATAGCGCTGATGAAAGTAAAATATTCTGAGATGGCACACATTAGTAA
The DNA here is from genome assembly GCA_033220385.1 of Triplophysa yarkandensis. NCBI lineage: Eukaryota > Metazoa > Chordata > Actinopteri > Cypriniformes > Nemacheilidae > Triplophysa > Triplophysa yarkandensis. The sequence goes on from CM065674.1 coordinate 12,013,377, forward strand.
AAACAAACACTGTCTCATTTCCATAATGATCAACACAATCTACCCTGAGCAGTTTTTCAAAAGCTGCTTATCTACACAAATATTTCTGAAAACGCTTACATCTATGGGGAAAATGTGATAGATTTGATCATCTGTCATATCTGGAAGAAGTTTTTTTACTTTCCTTTAATTTATAATATAGCAGAAATGTTAGGACGCTTGTTTTTTTAATGGATGTCTTATTGAAATGGATATGAAGACTGTATGATTGCAAAAAAATTGCAAAAATGACATTAAAGAGATAGTTAACACAAAAATAATTCTGTTGTCATTCACTCACCCTCAATTCATTTCAAACCTGGATGACTCTCTTCAGCATAAGACAAAATGTTTTGAAGTTACTGAACAGCAATGGCATTCATTCACTTCCATTGTATGGACACAAACCAATGCAAGTGAATCAACGCGTGTTGCCAACATTCTTCAAAATATCTAATTTTGCATTCTGCAGGAAAAAAGAAAGTCTTACAGGTTTAAAGTGACAAGAGGATGAGTAAATAGCAATCTGTTTTTTTGGGCAGCCAAAATAACCATGTGGCATGACCATATATGAGTCATGGTTTTCACAATTTCCATAGTCTACACTACAATGCAAAAATGCTGTTTTCAAATACAACTATTTTGGGTTGCATTTTCTAAAGGCTTAGTTGACAAAACACTTTCTCAGTGTGAGAAAGAGGCGTTTACAAATGTTGCTGGATCCTAAAGAATTCTTGTTGGATTACCATGAAATGTATAACATTGAAGTAAATAATCTTTTTCTATATTTATTTTCTTCCTGTTTCAAATGATGCTTAATATTTATACACATATCATAGAAATATAAATGTTATGCCATGTATTTCTGTATATCAGTCTAGCACTACCCGTCATCGTTTAAAATTTGTAGTATGCACTTTACATTAAGCAAAGAAACATGATCCATTCTAACACATCTAAAGTGTCCACCTCACTTCCTGTTCTCTAGTAATGACCTCTAATTCGATCAGATTGAAATACTTTAGTTCACTAGTGAAAGATCTGTTTTACAGCCATAATGTAAAGTATACATCTCCAATGCAATTCCTTTAGCTTGGCCTATCTCTCAAACGGCTGTCTACTCTCTCTGGCTCCAGTGAGTCATTTTGTAGCTCTTATAGCTAGTTTTCTGGACACACAGGAGTTGGGCGTGGTATATAACGCCCCCTGGTGGCCAACAGTTTGAACAAAAGGAGCATGTGTTCCAGTTCAAGAGTTCAGGACGCAGATGAGTTGAACTTGATTGTGGTTGAACGAACCGGATCATAACTTGAGCATTAGTGATGTTTAAAGCGCTTTTTTAATTTGTGCTTACTGTATCTGGACAGTCCAGATACTTATTGGCGCTGAACGTGTCTGCTAAGTCCATTTTGTTAAGAAAGCATTGCATATAAAAACTGTTTGCACCTTTTCTGTGTTTTCAGATTAATGTGCTCCAGTCCAAGAGACGCTCAGAAATCCTTAAATCGGTAAAGTATTAAAGCTCTGATTGTCATGGCATTAAATAATAGTTAACACAAAATTGTGTCTTTTACTCATCAGTTTGTCACATTAAATATGTATGACTTTACAGAAGATATTTTGAATAATGGTGAAATCTTACCAACAGCCTTTACCCATCCACTTCCATTGTACAGTCGCAAAACAATGCAAGGAATATGTGATTTTACTGTTTGGGTTCCAACATTCTGCAAAATATCAGTTTTTTTGTTATGCAGTTTTAAAATGACAAGAGGGTGAGTAAATAATGACTGAAGTAAAAATTGTGAAGTACTTACAAGCTTATTCAAACTTACAGTTTGTCATGTAATCTTAAGTTATTTTAATGCTCTACATTGCAGACTTATACTTTTAGTATTGTAGTATTGTAGGTAATTGTTGTTTCATGAATTTTTTAAATATTATTTAAGTTTAGTATTTGGCAGTTTTATGATTAACTTTAACCATTTGCTTTATTTTATACATTGAAATTACTTAATTTCATTTTAAGTCTAAATCTTTATACTCATTTCATCAGAAAAATGCTTCAACATGAAATGTATTTTACTTTATTGCAGCTGGTTAAAAAAATATGCAAATATGTGGTGCTCTGTGTATAAGTGATGTCATTAACACATCTGTTTCTTTCTAGATGCTGTCCTTCATGTATTCTCATCTTACCTTCTTCCATCAAGGTTATGATCTGTTCAGTGAACTACAACCCCTAATGAAACACTTGACGGGACAGGTACATCTTATCTAAACTGAAACACAAATAAACTTTCTAAATGTCTTATTGAAGACAAAGGTTTTACACAAAGAAGCATTAACTGTTACTTTTATGCATTTGATTGCCATTTTACATCGTATTGGGTTTTTAGCAATGCATTTTTTTCCATTTCTTATGAATATGTGCTTTCATATGTTTTAATCGTTTTATGTTGCCAGTATTATATTCGGTTCAGTTTCATTTCTGAAGTATTGTTAATACATAATACAAACATTTTTGTGTGTTGCAAAGTAGCTTTATAGAAAATCTGTTTTACTATTGAAGGCAATTTTACCATTATATTACAATTTACCTCCATTATTTATTTACTAATTCATGCAAATTTGTATATTTTGGTTGTACGCCAGTGAAATTACCTTTTGTACTCTTTTAACTATGTTTACATTTTATGTGATTGCATTTCACGCAAAAAGAAAAAAGAAAATTATATATTATTGCAATATTTTTGTATTTTAAATACATTAAGAGACTTTACTTTTAATAGATGTAAAAAATTTTAACGAATCTCAAACTATTTTGAAAAAGTTAAAATACCATTAAAAAGACAACTTATCTGAATGAACGACTAATCCATTTCACTTTTAATAGGGCTTGATACTTTAAACATGACATCAAACAAACAGTTTATAAAACATCAAGTTTTTTGTGTAGCCTAGTAAAATAGATACAAAAGCAGTCAGTGTAGTAGGGGTTTTGCCGCTCCCTATTACTACGTCAAAGCAGAATCTTTATATCTGTCCTAAAGATCCCAGCATTGTTGTTTTCACCCTCGGCACGTGAATTTATTTTCACCCTCGGCACGTGAATCCATGTTTCCTGTGGGCAGGAATTTGAAGTGGATTCTTCAGATGTGTGATAGGACGATGCAAACTCCGCTGAAGCGCAATGGAAAGAAGAAGTTGAATTGGGTTATTAAAGAGTATTCCCTGTCTGGCAGTTAAATTGAGTGTGTTAGACAGTGTTGAATGGATTATACAGGGCTGGGATACCAGGGATTTTCTGCTGTTTGTCTGGAGTTATGAAGCTCAAGAGAGTGGAACGCTTGTGTCGGGAGGTTTGGAGAAGCTGCTCACAGGTTTGTCTGTGTATTGTGGCCTTACATCCTATGCATCTTTGGGATTGTTAGTACACTGCCAAATTTTGAAACTAACAAATTGAAGAAACTATAAAATAACAAGAATAAAAAAGTAGATTTAGAAAAGTATGTGTGTCTATAAAGTCAAGTTATGTTTTAATATTAAGGCATTCCTGGATCCAAAGTTATTTATTTATCTGGATAGTCTCAGTACTGTCTTTCAAGTTGTTACCAACTTAGTGAGGGTAAAGTATGTCATGTAGGTATAGTCCAAAGCAGCTGACGCTAGGGGTTGATTCATACTCAGAGGTTTGTCAGGTGCTCTGGATCTGTCATTTAACCCTATAGACAACATGCTGGTTGTGACCGCCTTGGATAGAAAACATTTCCCAGTTGATGTTATCATTGATCTGCCCGCCTCTTTCCTGGTGCAGCAATAACAGTATACTGTTTGTTTGTCTGTGTGTGGTATTGGTAGATGTATGAATTATGTTTTTATGGAGAAAGAGACAAATATAGCTTACTACAGTTAGGTTTGTCATAACTTAAAGTTCGATAATTACATTTGGTCCATTATTAGACTAACACTGGTTGAGAATGATCTTTCAAGACTTTGGTGCGAAGCAAAAATGGCTAAAAATATTGTACTTGATCATTACTGTATATAGTTAGTGCTGCTCGATCGTGACAAAAATATAATCACAGTTACACATTGACTTTAATAAATAAGATAGTAAATGGATAAATTATTGAAAATTAATGATTAACACTTTTTTCTACTTAAAATTTAATTTAATAACAAATACATGCAAAAATACAGAGAAATAAAAATAAGTTACAAATAAATTGATTAAAATTATATATAAATAATAATTAAAAATGGACAAGCATTGTGAAATATAAATGCCAGAATATAAAAGAGTAAAAACAAAAAATATTATTGTTATTATGTTTACATGAATTCACCTTTACCATCTATTGATAATTTTATCTTAAAAACTGGCAAAAGGACAACTAACTAAATGTCTGCTCTATCTTATTACAATTCCTACATTTTGTTTTACTTTTTTGAAACCCACCTCTCAGGAATTTGTCATTTATTCAGAGTCATGTAATTGGAATACATAATAATGTGACTCTTTTTAGACAAAAGGAGATATTTTGAGATGTTTCAGATTTTGCATCGATACAGTGGTGTCTATGGGGGACAATGTTATATGTTCACCAACATTCTTCAATATATCTTTTTTGTGTTCTGTATAAAGAAGGAAAGTCAAAAAGGTTGACAGAATCATTTCGTTTTTGGGTGAACTATCACAAAATCCTGTTACTGTGATGTTGTACAGTAAACAGCTAGATTATTAAAGCTTGGATGTCTATATTCATCTGAACCCCAGTATAACAGCATTACATTATATGTTATAAATATTAGCAGTTTTAAACAAACAGTTTTAATGATCAGCGTATTTAAAACTTCATTTTAAAATGTAAATGTTTTGATATTGAATCTCTCTTCCACTTTTCACACATTTGTGTCTCTTTTAGTTGGATCAGCTGGTGGTGGATGCAGCTAAAGAGAGGAAAGACATGGAGACAAAACACTCCACCATACAGCAGAAGGTATTTGATGCACCTGCATGAACACAATCAGAACATATACTTTATACAGTGCATGTGTTTTTTGACCAGTAAGATATTTCACCATCATTGTTAATGTGGCTATGCAGTGCACAGTGATGATTAATTAAGTTAAAAAAAAACTTGTTGCACGATGGTCATAAAATCATTCTTAACATCATCTCATTTGGTTATTTTGCTGTGTGACTTCATGAACCCAGACTAATGCTTTTAACTGCTCTATTACCTAGAGTGGTAATAATAAATGCAGAATTATAATGTTTCTGTTTTGAAGGTAAAGTCTTTTTTCTGCATTATTTATGAGCTTTATAGCAGATTTTGACTTATACCAAGAAATGTTAGGACAATTTCATGATACTTGTTTGACACTTTGAAAAAAGCAAAATGTAATATGCAACTGAACAAAAACATTACTTAAAAAAAGCTTAATTAATTAAATGTTAAAGTCACACTTGTTTTGCCAGTATAAAACAAATCACTGTTTTAAAAACTTTATAAAGTAAAGGACATTGGGCATTAGTTGTTTAATACATAGCATAGCCTCCATTTTTAAAGCTATCCAGATGAAATAGGTCAGAAATATTTAACCTATTATTTATTGAATTCTGTGCGTTTAGACATGGCATATTACCTTGCTGGTGTATTGTTTTCACATACAAATTAGTAAGGAAACCGGCATGTTTTCACTTGGGCTTTCACAATATCAGAATTTTACTGAACAGTCACTGTGGTCAAAATATTTTTTTAGTATAGTATTGTAGTTATTGAAAAAAATTATTGGCACGCAATTAATCAAATTAGTGAAATTCCTCTTTCATTCATTGTTGCACCTTAAGGGAAAATGTACTTAATACATGGACACCACCTGCTATTTAGACTACCAGTCAAGTTTTAGGGCACTTATTGATATTTATTTCAAAATATTAGAATATACTTGAAGCAAAAATTATGATAATACATTGAATGGGATTTATGTTGTAACTAAAACATGTAAAAATTAAACAAAACAAAAAAATATATTTGATCATCTTCAGTATAGATACAAAAAGTCTTCTTGTCATTTATCAACCTTCTGCGCTCTCTTGACTGTTCTTTGTTAAATATTCATTCAAAGGTAATCCATTTAAAAAAATGATTAAATAAAATGTATGTTTGCTAAATTATATTTTTGTCTGGTGAAGTAATTTCAGAAATTTCGGCATACACTTTCAGTTAAAAGTTTTTTAAAGTGTCGGATTCCAAACCTCCATTTACATTTCCTTGTTAATTGTGTGTGGTAGTCCCTGTGAATGATCTGTAAAGTTAGAAATTCAAAGTTAAGCGATTTATAGTCAGTAATCAGATGTCTTGAACTAGTTAACACCAGGATTGAAGTCAGTTAGTTACTTCCTTGATTTGGATTCAAATTACCTCGTCACTCGTAGTGATGGCAGTCACTGAAAGCCCTCTTGACCAGTAACAGTAGATTTGACTTGTTGACCAATCAGTATACACTGGCAGACGGGTCTTGCAAAAAGTGGAAATAATAAAACCAATAATGCGCTCTTTAAATATTTAATGGTAATCAGAAACATTTCACTTAAGTGTCCCAAAACTTTTGACTGGTACTGTAGTGAGTACTGAGTTTAATGAACTGTACTTTTATCTGAAAGTGACTTACAAGTATTATGCAGTTGTGGGGTTAAGGTACCTTGCTCAAGGGCACTTCAGTCATTGTCTGCTGACACTGGGACTTACAAGCCCATCTATTTTACACCAGACCATAACTGACCACTTTTATTATTATCAAGGTTATTGATGGCAGTATATTGGAACACTACAAATTCAGACACACAGCAAGTAGCAGACAAGAAGGTTGATAGATTGTAGAGCTTTGTTTGAAAGACATTTGAAATTATTTGAAATTATTTTAAACTTTTCAAACTTGTCCGCTTAAGTACAGTTGTATGAAAGCAGCTGCACTGCATTACTGCGTGTTTAATGCCATATTGGGCTAATAATGATTCACCTGCTTCTGCCAAAATCTTATTTGCCCTTCAGCAGAAATCTATTTTTACTTGTTCTCTCTCTCTCTCTCTCTCTCTCCTCTCTCTCCTCTCTCTCTCTCTCTCTCTCTCTCTCTCTCTCTCTCTCTCTCTCTCTCTCTTCTCTCTCTTCTCTTCTCTCTCTCTCTCTCTCTCTCTCTCTCTCTCTCTCTCTCTCTCTCTCTCTCTTCTCTCTTTCTCTCTTTCTCTCTTTCTCTCTTTCTCTCTCTCTCTCTCTCTCTCTCTCTCTCTCTCTCTCTCTCTCTCTCTCTCTCTCTCTCTCTCTCTCTCTCTCTCTCTCCTCTCTCTCTCTCTCTCTCTCTCTCCCTGTCTCGCTCTGTCTCGCTCTGTCTCTCTCTCTCGCTCTCTCTCTCTCGACTGTCTCAGCAGTTGTTAACGTGGTCTGTCTTCTTTTCCCTGCACTCACATGAGGCCGCACTGCAGGTGAGTCTGTCACTTCTGTCCTTTCCTTCTAAAAGCTGGGAGTTCAAAACAAAAAGATTTGGCAGAAATTCTCATATTTACCTACACTCATGTGTATCACTTTTCTCTCTGCTGACACAAATCAACAAATCATTGCATATAAAATGCTGATATATTACATGGAGTAGGGGTGTAACAATATAGTAAAAAAATCCCAAAATATAAGATATGTATTTTAGAACTATTAAGATATTTGTTTTTGGGATTGTCAATTAATTTGATATTTGTAAATACATATGTATAAATTCAAAAATGCATCTTAATATTGCCTCTATATATATGTGTGTTTATAAATAAAAAGGGTAATAGGCACAGAACACTGACATATCATATTTAAACACCACTTTTTAATATTTTATTTTTCAATAATTATTCTCATTTTATCAGTTTACATAAAGATGGTTGAATTAAACATTGAATGTTCTCAATTCTGTAAACGAATTAAATATTCTACAAAACAAAACCGTTTTAGAGAAAAGTCTGTACCTTTACATCTTACTCATTCTTATGCATGTTTCATCAAGAAGATATATTAGAAAACAGCATATGCGTTTTGATAATAAATAGGTTTTCAACAATCAGCAACCACAGAGAGCTTGCACAAATTCATTAAAAACCTAGATTATGTTATTTGACATTTGTTGGGATGGTGTTGCATATGGTGGTTGTAACTGGATGATAAAGGTGTTAACTTGTCTGGATAAAAATACTCAAGGCAGAGCTATACCAAAGTGAATAACTGGTGGCGTTAAAAATTAATGTTCTGCTTCTATTGGTGAATCTGAAACATGAGCCACACACATACAGAGGAGGAGCTAACAATGGTTACCAGAGCTGGGTGCACATACACATGAACCTATACATTCAAAAGTGATGTACAGTGTGTATAGAGTTCTGTTAATGAGGTGTATCAAAGATAACACATACGGGACAGTCATAGTAATGTCTGGACGTTAAGTACAGCGTCACAAACACACACCGTTGCAGTCTTTAACATGAAGATCTTCAGTCGCTTTCACTATGTTTGGTATCTGGTGAGTTTATGAACTGTACTTTATATCTTTAAAAGCTTGATTAACAAACAACATTCCTCTATTCGTTCAGCATATCACTGTATCTCTATAGTTTACTTTGTCTTCAAGAATGACTTTGGTTTCTGTTGATGTGCGAAATCTTGTCTTTGTGTCTAGAACATGTCTATGTCATGCTACTTGATCATCATCATTTTGGCTTCTCTTGCCTATCATCATTTTGGCTTCTCTTGCCTTTAGGTTTCCTTTAGTTTGGTGTGCTTGTTCTGGATGTTTTTGAAGTGTTAATGGTGGAATGTGGTAATGTACAGGTTTCTTGTCTGGGAATCATAGTGTTCAGGCTTTTAACCATTCAAACTGATGGCTTTCGCTATATTATTATGGGTCAATTTTGGTCAGGAGTCAGTAAATAGTAATGGATACAATTTTTTTTTTAATTTTAGGCACTAAAAGTCAAGTAAAACTACATAACCTCTTTTAACACATTTGGACCATTTGACAACCAAACATAAGCGTGACATATGAGCAAGTCATTAACAGTTATGAATGTTAGGAATGTGTTGGCATTGTTTTTTGAGAGCAACTTTTGGGTTCCAACCCGAGTTGCAAATTATCCAGATTGCAGATACACCTATAAGATGTCTGCTGGAGATCTGGTAAACATCTGTTGTGTAAAATCAACAGCTAAACATCTTAGAAAGAGGCCTCGTACATCCATTCTAAATCGTAAACATCTTACAGACATCTTCTAACAGCAGATGATTAGAGACACATTGAAGTTGTTTATCTGATGTCTTGAAAATGAAAATGCACAGATGTGAATTTGGAAACGCTTTCATCCTAATTTACTTATGGTGTATTGAATGCAACCAGTGGGCCCTGGGAATCGTTGCCGTTGCTTGACCAATGGCCCATGAGCTACCTAAAAACCACATGAACAGTTAACCAACCAAAAGTATGAAGACTGTTTTGTGGTCTATTCTGTGAAGTCTGACAAAGCCTATAGTCTCTGTTCCAGAACACTAAATACAGCCGGATATGAGATGTGCGTCACAGTGGAAAAGACTCTTGCGAGAGCGGGATGGCTGACATATCAGCTCATGACCGAATGATCTGGTTACAGAGATAGAAACCAAAACTGCTTTTTAGTAACGGTCACGTAAGCAACACAACTCGCTCTGGTGTGAATGTAGAGGTAGTTCACAAGGTCTGCAATGATAGGAATATATGAATACATTACAAGGTAGCCAATTGATATAGATTTAGTTTACGATGTTGCAAAATTGTCAGTCAAGTGTGATTTCCTTGTGACTTCAATTTTGGTCAGATTTTGAAGAGAAGTTACACCCTTTGTTTCACATTTAGACACATGTAGCAGGTATGTTGCTTTTATGGTTTAGATGTTTTTATAAGGGATGCAAGAATATTCTGGATCAAACTGGTTGGGGTCAGGATGTAAACTAACCTTCCCTTCTAGTGTTTCACTCTTATCTGCTGTCACCTGCCTGAGGTTTCACTCCTGAATGAAACAAGCAGACCAAAACACAGCATTCAGTGATGGCTCAAGTGTTCCTGGGACTCTGCTAGTCTGAGATCAGTCAGTTTAACTAGTCTGAGCTCAGCTAAGATCACCTGACATGTACATGAAATATTTCTACGACATCGCTTTGATCAAAATTTTTTATCAAAATGATCAAGATATGGTCATGAAATCCTGCAGTTCGTTATATTTCTTTCAAATGTAATATTTTTAATTTTAGGCTCATAATAACAGGGAAGGTTTCGCATCAAATGTTATTAAGAATTAAATATGTGCTTTTATGATAATTCAGCATGTAGAAGTGAACAATATGCGTAAATGTGGTTATACATGTTGTCAAGAACAGTTTAGTTGAGTTTGATCTTTTTCTGTCTGGTTTTAATGAAGTTTATCGTCATATTCTTTGCTCAGGACTTTTCAAATGACGACACCAAGCTGGAGTATAATGTGGATGCAGAGAATGGGATTGTCATGGAGGGATATCTTTTCAAGAGGGCCAGTAACGCCTTCAAAACATGGAACAGGTCTGTACGTTTAGTCCGAAGTAATTGAGTTTAGTATGCTTTACTGAAGTATATTACCAAGATGTTTAAGGAAGTGTACATACTATGAATAAAATAATAGTTTGCACTCTTTTTATTGTTCTTTTTATATGTATGTGCTATTTACTTACTGGAGTTTTGCAGCTACTTAACCTGAACAGTAACCAAAATTAAAACAAAAATATACTTTTTTTTGTTTTTGTAAATATACTACTGCAAACCAATGATAAATGTGATGCACTTTTTACAATCTACATTTTGCTATATAAGATTATAAGATCAGCTGTAAATAAATTTTACTTCAGTCCTACATAAGGGAAGAGAACTAATTAAAAAAAATGTTCAGAAGAAAGCAAAGCATAACCACTTTAATGATAACAGTACAGAAAAAAAATATTATCTCAGTTGATACATAATAAAAGATTGACAGCCAATAAAAATGTCGTTATTGTGTGAAAAGATCTTAATTTCCAATTCTTAAAGGCTTTGCCGATACTAATACCAAAACCGATATTGTAGTGGTTATATTTTTACTAACTACGTTTTATGTAGTTTTTTCATTGACTTCATTTTGACGATTTAATGAATATTTCTTTTCTGTACATTGTTAATTCATATAATTTACCCCTTAAATTGACATAATATTATTGACCTGTATATCAGTGAATCTTTAATGGCAATAATATTCCACATTGCATTAATGAAAATAGTTTTTAATCCTGAAATTAATGTTGCAATGGATTTTGTTTTTGCATCTACTACACATTAGTTTTTAAAACCATCAATGTTGTTTGCAGGCGATGGTTCTCGATTCAAAACAATCAGCTAGTTTACCAGAAGAAATTTAAGGTAACGCTTATGCCACTTTATGTAAAAAGGCATTGATACAAAAATGATTGCCTAATGGGCAGTGTGTGTTTTGTAGCACAAAGTCGTAAAATTCCTGTTTATTTTCCAGGATAATCCCACAGTCGTAGTTGAAGACTTGCGATTATGCACCGTCAAACACTGCGAAGACATCGAACGGCGATTCTGTTTTGAAGTTGTGTCTCCAACAAAGTGAGTCTTGATCTTCCGCTCAAATGTTTACCCACACGGATGAGTGATGTTGTTTGTCCCGTGCAGGAGTTGTATGATGCAGGCAGACTCAGAGAAGCTCAGACAGGCCTGGATCAAAGCCGTCCAAAACAGCATCGCAACAGCTTTTAGAGACAGAACCGAGGATACCGAGGTAGCATTCAGAATATGTTCATGAAATTCGTGCCAAGATAGATAATAACCAGCAGTGGGATGTGTTTGGCAGAAAATGGACAGAAAGTCATCTGCATCTACAGGCAGTTTGGAGTCGAGTGGGGACCCCCGAGAGAAGACTCTTAAAGGGGACAGTGCGCTGTTGAAGGTTATGGCCATCGCTGGGAATAACACCTGCTGTGATTGTGGACAGCCTGACCCGCGCTGGGCCAGCATCAACCTGGGCATCACTCTATGCATACAGTGCTCCGGCATACACAGGTGAGTTTTCAAAACCAGCTGTTCAATTTGCTTTGGTGGCATATAATGTTTGTTACCGACATGAGTGACTTTCTGTGATTTTTGTTCGCTGTTTAGGAGTCTTGGAGTTCACTTTTCAAAGGTCCGCTCTCTCACACTGGACACATGGGAGCCTGAACTGCTTAAGGTGAGAGTTTATTGACAAATGAATGTGATCTAGAAGGCATTATGTTAATGAACTGATGATCGACGGATGGTTGTTAAACATCCGTCCAGATGGTCAAGTACCTCATGAAACATCTGGCTTTTTCATCTCATTAGCATACACGTATACAATTATTTGTAACATTTGACTTTAGACTGGTTACATTTTGCACCGTTGCTTTGTGTATATTTACAAGAGAAAAACAATGGTATGATTACTCATTATTGAGTTGCTTCATATCTAAATAAATGGATTTGTATTGATGAACACAAAGATATTTGGAAAAACGAAAGAATCTGCGATTTCTAGAGAACCACTTTCAAGTTTCATTTGTTTATCTGACACTACATAATGAAATTGGTGGGGAATAGTGTGGTGATAAAATTATACTTTTTTACAGTGACATTTGTAACAAAAAACCTATTGCTTCATAAAGACTGTTGTATTTATATGTTGTATAAAAATCTACACCCGTTGTTTTAGAAAATTACATAGTACACTTTTAAAAGAACTCTCAATATGTAAAAGGGATAGTTTACCCATAAGGTACAATTTTATCCTCATTTACTTACCTCATGTCATTTCAAACCTGCATTTGTATCTTTCCTCTGCAGAACACAAAGGGGAGAATGTTGGTCACTGGCACACCCCTTCCCTTGCATTAGTTTTGTGCCTGTACAATAGAACTGAATGGGTACCACTGTGGTTAAATTTCTTTTATATATTTTCTTTTTTTTCTGCAGAAGAAAGTCATACATATTAAAAAATATAAGATATTTTTAAGAATGTTGGTAACCAAATATTAATGCCCACCCATTCACTTCCATTGTTTTTGTGTCCATGCAATAGAAGTAAATGGGTAAACGTAAATAAAAAGCCACCTGCACTATTGAGGCCTTCAATGAAACATTAACAAGAATTGTGTGATTAAATAATTTAAAATGTGTGTGTAAATTGTTGTATTTCATTAATTAAATTTTATTTATGAATAAAAGTTTTTAATCTTGATAATAGATTTTAAGTTACTCCACAGCTTTATTCTTAATTAGGATAGAAAATACATCTAAAGCACTAAAAATGTATGTGTTTTTGTGTGTAGCTGATGTGTGAGCTGGGAAATGGTGTCATTAATCAGATATACGAGGCACGTCGGGATGAGCTCGGAGCCAGGAATCCACAGCCTGGCGATCCTCGGTAATACACTATAGGCAAAATATTAAATCATATACATTTATCTGACATTAATAAAACGTTAGATGTACAATCACCTACAGTATTGGGACTTTATTCAGAAAACACTTGCAGGATTATTTCTGCATCTTTAAAATTTTTGTGTTCTGTGTATTTTGTTTTCATTCTTTTATTTATTTTTTGCTTTGTGCGAACAAATTACTAGCAGATTTCTTTTACCTACTTTTTTTAACCGTACGAGTTGCCGCTTGGTTTATTGTTCCTTTTAAAGTCTACCAATAACTACGTTTTGGTCAATACATGACTGTAAACTTAGATTTGTGACATTAAATATAGACACAACAGCATCATCATTAGATTCAAGCTCAATGATCTTCTTTGTGTTTTGACTTCCAGGCAAGAAATGGAGGCTTACATCAAAGCCAAGTATGTCGAGCGAAGGTTCGTCCAGAGACAGACGGAGGTTGAGATAAGACAGAAAGTTCTAGCACTAAGTAATCCAGATAAACGCCTCAGCGAATGCTTAGAAGTCCAGACTGCAAAAGGGCCAACCGCTTCGAAAACCCGCCCTGCCTCTGGATCCTCGGGTGAGATGTTTATCTTTACTTTATGTAGACTGTGTTGGCTCAATGAAATATTTGATCATGTCTTTGATCAACTCTTACAATGACTGAAGGGTTGTCTACTCATGACTCATCTACATGCATTACTGAGCCAAAACAAGTATCATCTAGCTTTCATACATTTTTAAGCTTTATTTTTTGTATATAAGACACGGGCAAGAAGACTACAGAATGTACATTTAATAAATGTTGTTTATAAAAACTCTTCAAACTGAAAACATTCTGCTCTCTTTCTTTCTGTGTTTGATACTAACCTCCTCTGGGCTTTTGTGTTACTGAAGCGCATCATGAGTCTCTCTTCTGTGTAGATGAGCTTGATTCTCTCTTCTCCTATTTTAACACCTCAGCCAAGCCGCGTTGTAAGTACAGCAGTTAAGGTCTCTCGGCACCGTCCTGATTCTGTTTCTTTGCACCATCTACCCATGCACACCAAAACATATTATAGATCAACCAGAAAGGAGACCTGGTCTGAAATTTAGTAAGCTGTTGTTTTCACTGTTTACTATAGAGAGTCTACAATAAATGATACTTTGGAGAATGTTGGTTATCGAACAACAGCAGGATCTATTTACTTGCATTGGTTTGTGTCTAGAAAATAGAAGAGTATGGTTATTGACGTTGCTTGGATATCAACATTCTTTGAAATATCTTGTAAAAAGGAAGTCTTCAAGTTTTGAAATGAATGATTTGAACGCTGTGGAGCAGTTCACTAAATATTTCATTATACATTCCAGCCTTACTGTTTCTTTTGGAATGGTTATTTCTCAGTCTGGTGTTCTTGTCATTTTCCTTTGTTTGTTTGTGTGTGAAATGCACAGTGTTTAGTAATGTCGCTTAATACAGTAAGATGAGACACTGTATTTGTTTTTGAGTCAGTCTTTTGAAAACATTATTTTTTACAGTAAAAAGTTCAGACAGCGAGATACAGAATCTTGCAGATGGGGGAAAAGAAATGCAGAACGCGGCTAACACACACAACACAGGTCAGTCTGATGTTTATTGTTAATATGATCTTTATTATTGTCACCATGTCATCTGACTTTAATATGATTGCTGTTGCAGTGAGATTCAGATTGTCATATCATGTGTGCATTGATTTGATCCTGATCTGTTTTCAGAATGCAGTGATCCTCAGGCTGAGTGTTCTGGTCGAGATATTCCGGTGTTCTACGAGTCGAAGCATGTGACGCCGGGTTTGCAGTTGTATTGGGCATCGCTTTCTCGCAGTCTTCCCGATATGGCTGAAGCTCTCGCTCACGGAGCCGAAGTAAACTGGATCAACATGGATGATGGGAATAGGACGCCGCTCATCATGGCCGTTCATGGGGTGGGTTTCCCAAGTTTGTGGATGAATGGGAGTATTACTAGGTTTCAAACACTAAAATGGCCATTGAACCAAATATATAAGATTTTTGTGCTTATTTACATTATGTACGATGGATGGATGGATGGATGGGTTGATGGAGGAATGGATGAATGAAAATTATATATAATAACAATAATATATCATATTATTGAACGTAATATTTTAAAATCATTTTTTACATACATAATTTTTAAACCAAACCATATAATATTTATATATTAGATCTTTCTATGTTTCGAAGACTTTCCAGTGTGTAATTATCATTTGTTTTTGTTACAGGGATCACTGGTCACATGTGAATTCCTGCTCCAAAATTCAGCCAGTGTGAATCTGCAGGACAGTCTCGGCAGAGGTCCATTACATCATGCAACTATACTGGGACATACTGGGTTAGTAATATAAGCTTAGAGAGTGCTCAACTTCTGCTTTCAATCAGCATTTCTGCCTGTTGTGTTGTTGTTGTAATACAAGACCAGTGTCTGTTAAATTCAGTAGGAACATAACCTTAGGGATGCCAGTCCCTCAACAGTAATGTAATGTAAAGACACATTTTTTGCACTTAGTACTATAAAAAAGCTTGCTTAAAACAGAAAAAGAACAATACATAAGGTACAAAACATAATAAAACATTATAGATACATTAAATAATAAATGTAATATAATCTTAAATGAATGAAATTCCCTTTTATTCCAGCACACTTTATTCATCACAGGACTGAGCTGAATATCCACTCCTATTGCTTCCGCATAATTTAAATGCTCAAAGATGATTTTGTTTATGATTCTTATTTGTGTTTAAAACAATAAAATGTGGAATTTGTAAAAAGAAATGAATATTCTAGCTATGTATGTAGTATAATTTTAATTGATAATATTTAATTAACAGGAAATTGAAGGACATTTTGTCAGAATATAATTTACATATGTTTTCTGGTCATAGTTTTCCGATCAATTTTTTTTAAAGTAAAATGTAAGTTTTGTCATGAAAAATGTTTGCTTTATTATATATAAATTATTTGTTTTATCTACTCGTACATTTTCTATACTAAACAAACTTCAGACATTTAGGCATACACCTTCAGATGAAAAAAATTTGTAAATGAGAAACATTTCACTCAAGCATCCCAGTCCTTTGATTACTAGTGAAAACCACTAGTGTAGTAATACAGAATACAAGCAAAGCCGCTGGAAAAATGACTCATTAATGCTATAATGTGATGAATGTTGTTAATCTGGTGTTAATTCTAGTTTATATAAAATGTGTTTTCTCGCTGCAGGCAGGTGTGTTTATTCCTGAAACGAGGAGCCAATCAAAACGCAGCGGATATAGAGAATAAAACACCATTGTCAATCGCAGTGGAGGCAGCAAACGCTGATATTGTCACACTGTGAGTCTTTTTACAAATATTCACACACTGTTTATATCTGTCTTCGTCATTTGGTCATGTGTAAGAACAATAATGACAAAAAATTTAACTGTTACTCATCTCTGTATCTCTTGACAGACTTCGACTGGCCAAGATGAATGAGGAGATGCGTGAGTCAGAAGGTCTGTACAGTCAGACAGGTCACTATAATTCTAACAGCCCAACTGAAGTGCAGTACAGAAAGTGTATGGAAGAGTTTATTAGCTTACAACTCAGAGACGCTTAACCCACAAACACACACATATATATATGAACAATACCTGCCAGATTATGGAGCTGAGCTTCGTTTAACCCCAGGAGGGTTCATATAACCTCGTATTTTAATGTAAAACATCTAAACAAAGAGTGGGCACATGTGCAATAACTACAGTAGCTTTGTAAAATTTATGTAAGGTAGTAAGATAGTGTAAAACACATATGCCTTATTGAAAACGCTGTCTATAATGGTAGTTTTCAGCTTTGAAAGTTAATTTAATGGGTGAATAGAACAAGTATATTTATTATTATGCCATTTGTTTTGGGCAAAACTCATTTTATGAGTCTTTTTCAGTTTTACAAATCTAAAATGAAAATTGAGGTCACCCAAAAATGTCATTTGTGAAGTAATATATTCAACAACATTTCGAACCTCCATTACTCTTTCTTCTGCAGAACACAAAAGAAGATTTTTTGAAGAATTTTATTAACTGAACAATAGTGGAACCATTCCATTTAACTGGATGGAGACGAAACCGATGCAAGTGAATGGGTTCCAGTCCCCGACATTTTTTGAAATATCTTCTTTTGTGTTCCATGGGAAAAAGAAAGTCACACAGGTTTAAAATGACAAAGAGAGTGAATAAATGATGACCTATAGTTCATTGGGTTAACTATCACTTAAAATCCGACAAATATTTTTTACACTGGTCTATAACATGATGCAATATAATTAAACTCAGTTAACCTTTTTATTTTTATTCCTAGTTTATATAATGTGAGATTTTTTTAATAATTAGATTTAATTCTTATTCCTTATTTGCTACCTCATATTAATAAAATACTAATCCAGGGATTGAATATGAATTTAAAAAGCATTTAATTCTGAATGCATAGAATACTGTCTGGCACATTCCTATTCTTTATTTATATATCATTTTATCGGATTTGTTAACATCAGACCAGAGAAAGCTGCATTCACCTAAGAATCTGAATGCATTACTGGGTTATCAAATGGATTTTCTTTAGATGATTTAAACGAGATTTTAAAGATTAAAGTTAAAAATTCAAATGATCAAAAATTTAAAAAAAAGAACTAGAATTTACTGACATGTGAATTATATTTGTAGAGTTATATTTAGTATAATTTTTTAAGGAAATGTAGAATAAGCTAGGTTTTATTTAAGGCAGATTTTATTAAGATATAAATATATAATATATTGATTTTATTTGTTTTTATGAACGTGCCAAATTGGGTAGGACTGTAAAATGATAAGAGTTCTGCAAAGATATAGTACATTTTGTAAAAATGTAAATCTGGAGTTCCAGTTTCAGTCACAGAGTGGCACAAAAGAGCCGTACGGAAGCACGATTACGTAGACCTGTAAGGAAAGCCTAGTCTCAGATTTTATGATTATATATGTCACACAACACTAATGTAAAGCTGTCAATAAAATTCAGTGTATGGATTCAGAATGTCTTGATATAAATGATTTACAGGATTTAATTTGGAAGTGCACTGTTGTACTTTTGTGCACTGTTTTGTTTTATACTTTTATTTTTTTATTTTTACCCCACAATCTCTTTTGAAATAATGTTTTAAGGTGTTTGAATGTAAAAAATATACTTTATTTGATGTCACATTCTTTTCAACTCTGCAAACATCTGCGTTTCTTTCTTTTCTGCTGCATTCTCCTGCTATGTTCTGAGATTCAGTGATGAAGTTCTGCAGGTACAGAGTGAGGATGTTTGTGCACGTGTGTGCGTGCGTGCATGTGTTTGTGTATGTGTGTTTGGCTTGTAGTTTGCAGCATTTTTGAGTTCGTAATGCTTGCATGCAGGTGGACTGCACTTCTGCAACTAATCTTTTCCTTTTTTTCAACAGGTGATGAAACCTATCAGGACATTTTTCAAGATTTCTCTCACATGGCATCAAATGATCCAGATAAACTCAACCGCTTCTCATGACAGCGGTTTAGGTGACAGGGTTGATGACGAAATGAACTTCCGTTGTTTTTAATTGGATCAGCTACAGAATATCACCCTTTTATATCAAGTGTAAAATGTATTCATTTCAATTATGCAATGTGTTATTTTTTATGTCCAATAGTATTACATATCTGACTATGATTAAAAGAGATGTCTTATGTAAGAGTTTTGTCACGAAATCAGTTTTTTTTTGACCATGTAAATTTTGGGTGACAAATCCTATTGCACTCACAGTTTCATTGTAATGTGTTTAGTCTTTTGTTGTGAATGCTGATGAAATGTTCCACGTACATGAGCAGTAAATAATGGGAGTAATTGCTATGGGAGCCGATGTGAGGTCATTCTTCATATTAGATGCAGTAAATCGTGTACAGAATTAAATAAATGACACCCATTTTAATTTTGTAAATATGGGTCACATTTAAAACGTTGCCTTGTATGTCATAATACACTTCTGCTGACTGTAGTTTACAGAACAGTTTACATAAAAAATACATTTTGTTGTTTTGTGCATGTTTTTATTTTTCATTTATTGCTGTATGATGTAATATTTCAAGTCATTTTTAAAAAATGAAAATGGAAAAAAGTGCATGATGTGTTTACCTTTGCATGTGCATCTGGCCTTGTTTTTATCCACCATTGAAACATTCGAGGCACAATGTATGTTGTGTCATTTGTGTACATATAGCACATCTTTGGCAGGGTAGTTTATACTGTGGTACTTTTTAAGCATTGTACAAGCTTTTTATTCAACATTTCATTTTATAATCATATGATCCTTGCCGTTTTCTTTAATTCGCTACGAAACTTTGACTGAAATTCTTACAATTATTATGAACAGTTTTCTGTTTTTGCTACTAGTTGATATAAAATATGTTATCCATAGCATGTCAATGTAGTCTTTGTCTCGCGTCATTGTATAGTGTAAAGAAATCTTCCATGTAGTGGTGTTTCTGTTTATTATGAAGAGGTTGATGTTACGTAAACATTGCCTTGCGTCTGTGAGATGGAGCAGCCGTTCATTTGCTTGTGACGGATGACCTCGCGGCCTTGCCAGCTGTGCCATGAGCCAACTCTTAGCATCATGATGTTTTGTAGACTTTACCCGTCATAGCAGTTCAGGAGCTTTATTTATAAAACATGTCAAATAACAGCCTTTAAATGATGCCGAGGCTTAAGTCCCTTGTGTTGTGATTATGACTTAAGTTTATCTGAGATTTACGTCCCAGAACTCTGATTCTGAGCAACTGAAGATTTTAAGAAATGGTATGAATTACTTTTTCTTCAAACATAATTCAGATTGTCATTTGGGGTCATGTTCGATAATGGAGTTCGTTTAAAGAGACCAATTTTGCAAAAAGCCTTAGCTTTAAAAAATATTTGTTAGATTACAGTATCACAACAGCAAAGCATATAATAATATTTTAAGTTTCTCATAACTGTCTGGTATGTTTTGTGGGAGATGTCAGTTTGATGTCCATATGCCTAGTTCGCTACGTATTGTTTAGGTGCCATAGATGTCAAAGCTACACATTACAGCATTAATCAATCATGCACCTTAATGTTTGGAGTGTTTTTTGAACAATATATACAAAGTTTGTAGATTTTCCTTTGTGTTATTTTATATTCCTGTTCATAATATCTGTGCGTAAAAGGAATTATGCTTGATATGGAGGATGTTACCTGCTTGTTGCTGAAGACTATAGTGCGATTCTTTAAATGATTTAATAGTTTTTTGACCTGTATTGCACCTGGACAAGTGTAGTATTGCTTGAGTTTTTCTCCTCCGTAAGGGTGAAATACAGACAATGTTTATAGCAGATAGAATTTTGAAGTTGTTTTCAAACTGAAAAAAAAACTAAATCAGTGGTCTCTTGGCAAAAAACAATTTCATCTGATGTTGACTATACATGCTTCATACATACAAAATAAAAAAGTTAATGTGGTTTTATTGTAAGTTTATATAACAAGCTTGGTCCGTAGTTATGTTCCACAGTTTTGGGACTCTAACTAACTTATGTATCGGCACATTTTCCACATTTTAGAAAAATAACTAAAATAAAGGGAACTGTTGGAATTGTATTTTAAGTACAATCTGAGAAAAGCACAAAAAAATATTATATATGATCATATTAAAGTCGTCACCTTTTGCCCAAAAATGCATGTTTTCTTTTAATTTCCTCAAGCAGCTTTTTAAGGACCCTCAGTCCCCGTCTATTCTGAACTCTTATTGGCTGTTCTTTCTTCTTAATATTCAGTTAAAATAAAGCATTTAAAAACATTTTAAATTAATTAACATCTAAGATTTGTTCATGAAAAAAGGTTTGCTAAATAATTTTTGTCTCTTTAACTCATTTCAGACATTTACTCTAGGCCTACACCTTCATACCAAGAGGTTTTAAAATAATAAGAAACATTTCACTCAAGTGTCCCAAAACTTACAAGATAGTTTAGTTAACACAGTTTAGAAGTGTCATGATTTCCATGTGGAGCTATTACTTTCCCTGCCAGGCATCTCCTGGATGTCCATTTTGCTTGGCAATGGAGAGGAAATCTGCGGTCAGCTTCCCGCAGAGACATGGAGAGCCCCTGCTCAAGTCTTTTTCCCTTCATAAAAAGAGATTCATAAATATCATTTCACCAAACCAATCTGAACATGAGGTTATTTTGAGGCTTCTTGTTTGGACTTTGAAGTGTGGCCATAAGTCTTAAAGATCCCATTATTGTGACCGAGTGAACTTAGTAACAAGCTTTATATTTTAGAAGCGGTTTCTGGATGATGAATAAGGATGCTCTCAGCATTCTTTCACACCATAATCATCTACATTATGACTTGTGGATGTCTTATTACATTACTCACTGCTTTAACCTCATTCTCACTTCCCAGAATGGGACGGTGCTCTCCAGTTGAGACACTTTTAAGAGCAGAGCCCCAGAGGACTCATCATCCACACCCAATGCTTGGCCAGCAACATGCTGGAAAATCCACTGAATCCATGATAGAAAATCTGGCTTCCAGCTGTGCACAAAACGCACGCACAGACAGGTTATGCCAGGGCTTTAACCTCCATACAAGAGACTTGTGTATTGCTAATTCAATCAACACATTGCCCAAGAGGATATCTGTGTCCACATCTATGCTTTACTTGCAGGGTTTGTTCTGCTTCAATTTATCAGATTCAAATCACATTACGACCAGCAAAGGCAGGCCTGAGAGGAGATCTTACATGCAGGTTTCTTTAAAATGTGAACCGAGAAACTTTTTGTGCTGCAACAAGTAAATCGAATCTCCTAATCCAGTCTACACCCTCAAGCAGAGTGATTTAAAGGAACCACAGATTCAGTCTAATGAATATTATTTTAAAGTTTAATTTCTATATGTTTATGTTGTTTTTCCCGTTTCTTGCATATTACATTGCAGAACTTACACACATGATATTTAAAAAAAAGTTTTTGAAAGTATTCTTATGGAGTCGCCGTCTATTCTGTACCGTTATCGGCTTTGCTTCTTCAAGATTCAGTAAAAGTCATCACACATTTTTTATACATCAAATATAAGAGTATCAAACTTATTAAAGACATTAAGTCATAAACCTTCAGATCCAAAGTTTTTATTTTAAATAATATGAAACATTTCAATCAAGTGTCCCAAATCTTTTGGCCAATTGTGTACATTTAATATGCTTGAAACAAGATTCTTTTAAAATTGGTACCGTACAAATACAATTTTTTTCTCATGGTTACACATTTTGCAGACTTGACAAACGTACTTTTTATCTAATAGTTTATATAAGACTAAAAAGATTGAGCGAAAGTGGGTTCTTCACCAGAGCTTTTTCATATTTAGGGGTCATTAGAATCAACCAACTTAAGAAATACCTAAAACAGTTGGGGAAGAAAATAGCACATCATTTAATTCTAAAATGTTAAATAATTTTAATCGTTTTTGAACAATTTCCTTAGGTCACTTTTTCACAGACTTGGCATTATCATTTTCACTTGAGTTGGGCCGGATTTACAAGTAAAAAATCCTGTTGAATAAAATTATAAAATGAACATTTTAGTGTCCTGCAGCTTCCAAAAAATATAAATGAATATACACTGATGAAACCGCAAATAATGTTTCTTGATATAAAGACCAAGATGTGTTATGATTGCTACAACACTTACATGCGTCCTTCATATAACACATTTTAATCCCATTGTGACCTTTCCCACCATTACTGTGACTTGTGATCTCTAAGAAGACTGTATTTACCATCTTCCTGCAATCCTTGCCAAGATCCACAATCTCCAACTGGAGGAGTAACAGTCATCCCTGTCCCCAGGTTGTCTATCACTGCTCCTTAAAAGTGCAATAAACAGAAGACTCTAGACCACCTCTCGCGTCTGGACACCAGTCATAAACGTTTCACACTGGCCAGCACATTGAATGATCAAACAAGAGATTTGCTCTCGCCATCTGTTCTGTCATCAATGGTAACACAGCGTGGCTTCATCAGACTGTGACTCCACGGCAGAAAGCGGCAGAGGTATGTGTTCACCAACACTCCTAAAGTGTGTCGATTGACCCTTTAGGGTCATAACAATACAACTCTTCATTGCCCCAAGAATTGCTTATCACCCTCTATGGTCATATTACCAAACATGGAGAAAATATAGAACGTTCATAGAAATCAACACGTAATAAAACATGAAATGATACAGTGATCTCATATGCGTTTCTGCTTTGCCATAATGGACTTTCAAAAATTTTATGGTTTACCAAAGCTCAATTTTATTTGCAAAAACAATGACTTATTGAATGATTTTTGATTCAAGAAAATCTTTAAGTAAAGGGATGAAGAAAATATAAATGACATATTCTCAGAGAAGCCAATGTTCTTCAGGTTTAGGTTTAAAGTTTGAAGAAATATGAAAATGGACTTTTTCCTTTCCTTTTAGGGGATTTAGTGAATAGTGGGTATAAATGCTTCCTCCTGTCAGTTAAGGTTATATATGGGATATTTGAAGAAGACCTCTGCATGCATACCGATAAATATAGTCACCCAGATCCATAGAAAAACATGTAAGGAGCATTATAAAAAGTACTTGCTAAAAACAAAGACCAAAGTAAAAGGGAGTTGTTTGACCATAAACTGCAATTATTAAAGTTTTCTTAACATACTATGAAATCAGAATGTTCTTTCTTTAAATGGTTCACATTTCATGTATTTGTTATTGGTTTAGTAACCTTAAAATTGAGGAACCAAACAACTTTTTTTAAAGTTATCTTAAACTGTCATAACTATAAAAAACTTAAAATTGAATAACATTATAATATTTAAATGTAATAACATTAAAATTACAATAACATTTGAATTTGTCATCATTGAATGTGTCATAATAAATTTAACAATTTGAAGGTGTCATAATAACTAATAAAATCTAAATCTTGTCATACTAGTAATATAATCTAAATGTGTCATAATAATTACATTTCAGTTTGTTATAAAACTTAAAATAATCATCATGAAATGTGTAACAACGACTAATAAAAATCAACAATTAATCTGTTTCTAATATAATCTGAAAGCCTTACACTGATTTATAAAATGTATATTTGTCATAACACTTTGTTATCTAAATGTGTTATAATATTTCTAATTTGTTAAAATATTTTATATAATCTAATGTTGTCAGTATGAAATGTGTCATAACTTATAAAAGAGTAATAATAATAATAAATCTGAATATAATATTATCACCAGAAAGTGTTAAAAACTAATAACTAATAAATATGAAAGTGTCAAAAATTAATATAACCTTATGTATCAAAGTATTATAACAAAATATAAGTGTGTGTAGCTAAATAAATCACAATTGATATACAGCAAATATCATTAATATGCAACTTGTTGAAAAACTATATATATAGAATGCATTGCAGATTTGTATTTGTATTACATATTTCATAATTTCCTGTTTTTGTTTTACTAATATGTATTAACTGAAAGGCTGCTTTGCAACAACTGAAAACAAACCTAATTAAACCTCTTATAGTTTCCTGCATGGTGTTACATATAAAGTATATAATATGTATATTACTTCCATATTGATAAAATACAAAATGAAGGACCCAAACTCAGATATTGAGCAAGTATATATTTATTATAATGACTGAGATTCATGTAAAACATTCACCAGTTGGTCATGATTGACCAGATGGAAGAAATAACGTATAAAAGGACAAGCGGGAGGGAAATTTCAAAAGGAGGAGTGGACATGAATGCTGGGAAATAAAATTTATAAACCACCTGCAAAACAAAGAAAGAGACATAATAAACATGTGCGTGTAATGTAGAGTGTAGCATCATCAGTTTTTCAGGTAAGTATTCATTATTTCTTTGCTAACATCTGTGTCCGTGTCTTTCATATATGCATGGAGAATAAATAACGGAATGAGCCAAAAGCTTCAAAAATAATGATTGAAAGATGAACTGTACCTGTAGGGTGGAGTGCATTACTCATCTATGTACTCGAATGGCTCTGGGGCTTCAGGCTCCTGTTCTTCCTCTTCGATCTTAGGGCCATGAGCAGACACAGGTTCCACAAGCTCCTCCTCTTCCTCACTGGTGTCTTTCATGATGATAATACCACCGGTGTGTAGCTGAGGGTTACAATGAACAGCAGTGATGTCATTATATTGTTTTGTACAGCCTTTATGCAACAATTCATGGTTATTTCAGAGAACTAAGAGAGAAAAGCTCATGTCTTCGGTTTGTATTTTGTTATTGTGTTAAGACTCACTGGTTTGAAGGGCTGGTATCTGCAGGTCTCTGGCATGATGAGAACTTTGAGCTGAGCGGGCATTGCACGTGCCGGGTTCTCCAACACCTGGAAGTTAGGCTCTGGTTCCTTTTTCTTTTCCTTCTCTTTCTCTTTCTCCTTTTCCTTCTCCTTTTCTTTCTCCTTCTCCTTTTCTTTCTCCTTCTCCTTTTCTTTCTCCTTCTCCTTCTCTTCATCTTTCTTTTCTTTCTCAGCCTCGGCTTGTGTTTCCTGCATGAGACAATAAATGAGTAAATGTTGAAGGTGAGGAAAGTAGTAAATCTGGGAGGAAAGGCAAATAATGACTGAACCCTAGCATGTTTTTAGACTTACGCACTTATACATTCATATATTTTCCCTAATTTTAGAATAATAATAAACTCCATAAAATTATGAAATAAAACAAAGGGAAATATGGGAAATATGTCTTAACTAACAATTTAAAACAAATGAAATAAAATATACAAATAAAAATGTAATATTTTATCATCTATTGACTTTAATTAGCAGAAAGGTTTTCTTGTTGTTTTCTCAAGTAGCTTCTTAAGATCTCACCCAGAGATGCCATATAAAGAAATTTTAAAATTAGTCTGTCTATTGTGTGCTCTTATTGACTGTTCTTTCTTTAACATTCAGTCAAAGTCATCCATTTTAAAACACTTTTATTCAATAAAATAAGTTTAGTCATAAAATATCATGTTTGTTTGCCAAATAATATTTTTGTCTATTTAACTAATTTCAAACATTTAGACATGCACCTTCAGATCAAGTTTTTCAAAATCATATTCAACATCACTGTGTTTTAAAAAAACAAACACATTTTAAAGAAAAGTGTCAATTAACTTTCAGAAAAAAACATTAACTCTCATTTTTCTGTACTAAGAGGTTTTGTCATGGCCAGTCTAACTGGTAACTCTTTTTTGTCTATTGCTATCTTCATGAATTAGCGCTTCATTGTCTCCTTGATTTTTTGCGAATCACCTCAATTTAAATAAATAAATAGTTATATACAAGTTAGAGGTAAGGCTGGGCAATATAACAGTGTGTATGTGATTACCAGTATTATTTGTCCCATGATATGATTTTTAATATTGCATGCATAACGTTATACATCTTTCACTCAAATTTAACATTTATATTGTTTTGTTCAACTGTTCTGTCAACACTGTTACTGAAGATACATTGTTGTTTGCTACACTGGCATAAGTAATCAAATAGAGAATGCTTAACCGTGCGTTCACACCGCACGCGGCGGGAGCGTCATGAGATTTTGATTAATTTGTTTAATTCGTGTTCCTGTTTATGTTCATATATAACTGAAAATATGAATATAATAAACAAGTAATAATCAATTTCTCGTCTCCTCTGCATGGGAACTAATGTGGTCGGAACTAAAGTTAACATGACTGTGTTCTCTTAACTCTTCTAAAGAGGAGCACTGCTGCTTCCTGATTCTTTGCCGCTCTAGCGCGTCATAGCTCATTAGCATAAAGTTAAACTGATTTTAACACTCCCTTGACGCTCCTGCCGGCCTCGCCGCCGGCTTACATTTAAAATGAATGGCACCGGGACCCTCTGATGCTCTCGCCACTTGCGGTGTGAACGCACGGTAAAAGTTATAATAAAGAGCACAGACTGGCAAACTTTCCAACATACCACAGCAACAATCAAGCCTGCACATGCAACTGCAGCTTGTGTTTGTGAATTTGTGAGATTAAAACTAAGATTCGAGTGAAAAGGATGAGTGAAGACGCAAAAAGTGTGGTTGTTAAAATCGATGAGGTGAAACAGGGCTGGATGTAATCATGATGTATGTATCCTTCGTTTTTCTTAGGGGACAGCTGAAACTAAAAGAGGAATTTAAACATGCACATTTAAATGCTGTGAGCCATAAACTGCGTTCTATACCTGAGCAAAAAACAAAAAATACTTGGTTCTGAATATTAATCAAAATTTCGGTTATTTTCCTAACCTTTATTTTCCCAAAAAATTAACCATCAACGGATCAGATCAACATCCTTAACACATCTTAAGAAACCTGTCTATTGAAAATCATATTTCAAATGTTACAAAATCTGCCACATTCTATCTAAGAAACAACCAAACTAAGACACTTGCATGCATTCATGACCTCCAGACTGGACTACTGTAACGCATTAATTAGCGGCTGTCCTGCATCATCTCTAAATAAACCAGTTAGCTAAAAAATGCAGCCAATAGTGTGCTGACCAAATCTAGAAAATATGATCACAGAACCCCTTTTTTAAAATCTCTATATTGGCTACCGATGAAGTATCATGTACACTATGAAGTTCTGCTGATAATAAATAAATAAAAAGCTTTAAACGTTTTAGCTCCCGCATACTTTACAGAGCTCTTATTACACTAAAACCCGTACCGCTCTCTTAAATCCCAAAACTCCAGACGTCTAAATCAACCCAAAATAAATAAATCCATCAAAGGCGGTAAAGTGTCTCATACGTAGCACCTAAACTTTGGAATAGTCTGGCTGTGTGTGCTTGGTGCTCTGCTTTGACACCTTTTTATAAAATGTAACATATTTCATGTTCAGCAGCTTTAAAAGATTGGAAAATGTTTGACATCTTAAATTTTCATGCACCTGCATATTTTTCCATTTTCTGTATCCCTTGGGTTCATTATGTTTTTTAAATTAGGGTCTATTAAGGTCTATGTTCCATCCCTGCATTTTTATTTGCCTCTTATTAAATTAAGGTGTACTTAAATCTAATTCCATGATTTTATCATACCGTTATATAGTGTGGTGTGAAAAAGGCTCTGTATCTGCGATAAGACAGCGAGCACACATACCACTTCCATCTTTTCCTCTTCCTTTTCTTTCTTTTCCTTCTCCTTCTTCTTGGCTTTAGCTGTGATGGACAAAACAGCGGTGGAAACCTGTCAGAAGGAAAGACAGACAAAATAAATACCAAATAAACCAAAAATTAAACAAATAACTTTCACACCAACAAACAACAGTGGGCGGTTTTGTTCACCTCGGTTGTACATTTTAAATGCAAAAACTCATATCAATTGCTTTTTTATTAGCTGGGAAGAAAATGTTACACCATTCCTCTTTGTTTTTATATTACTTCAGCTTTGTAGATTCACTATTCTTATAGTTGCAGATTCGTTTTTGGTGTGAACAGGACTTTGGACTTGAAAGACTTAGGGATCACATTGACTCCCATAGTGGGGAAAATAAGACTAAATAAGTCTTTTTGTTGTCCTAGATTCTAAATATATAATCTTGTGTTCAACAGAGCAAAAGTAAGTAGAGTAATTTTTTCCATTATGGTAGTCAGAGGGCTCCTGTTTGGTAAAAAGTTTTCTACAAATCTTTCTCCACATTGATCAAAACAAAGAAATGTATACAGATTTTGAAAAACTCAAGGTAGGTAAATGACAAAATTTTTGGGTGAACCATCCCTTTAACAGCACAAAGATTAAAACAAACCTTCTCCTTTTCTTTCTCCTTTGGTACTTCCAATGGTGGAGGGTAGGCAAACGTGGACGGTTTGCAGTTGGATCGATACTGCACCTTTGGCATCTGTTAAAAACACAAATCTCAAACTTCACAAGTTGGTACAACATTTCTTTAAACAAACAGGGTTTATATGAATATAAAAACATACAGGCATACCAGAGATATAACACACGATTATGACTTTGATAAGACGATCAGTGTCATGGTGAGGTCACAGACAACCGATACAAAAAAATCTATATAGTACAATATACATATCGGTTTAATACAGGTTAGGTTGGTGGCCATACCTTGAGGTCTTTGTTGAGTCCAATGATGGCTGTGGGTGTAAAGGCTAGAGACAGGAAGTGAGAAAGAGGGAACCAGAACCAGAACTGAGTGAAGACCAGCAGACCCACCACAGACGGCATGTGAGTGTGACCTGTACGCGACTGCAGAGAGATTGTTACATTACGACCACCTGCAAAAGGTAAGAAAAATCAAACCGTTAAAATGCACATCGGGGGATCCCAGCATTATCTGCAGAGGAAATACTAAAGACATTCAAATGATAATCATTCTTCAAGGATGTGTAAGTGTTACGCTTACTGTTCACCTTCATTGTAAAGCAAACTTAGACTGTTATTATGCGATGATGTCAATGTCAAGACCAAAGATATAAAATAGGACACTGGAATACTTCTACACCCTCTACTCCCTCAGAAAACAATAGAAGGAGGGAGGGATGAGTGCCAGGAGGGAAAAGGTGTGGATGTGTCTAATGCATTTTTAAAGAAGATGAATAAGAAAAGGATTTGTATCTTCAGTGATAATAAAAGCTATCATAAACAATAGAACACCTTTGACACAGTTATAAAAATCACAAAGGAGGCATAACATACAGTCATGGTGTGATGGCTCCAGTATGTTAATGGTGTTTGTAGAGAAACAACATAAAGCAAATGATTATGAAATTAATAAAAGTTCAATGCCCCTTCATAAAAATGTCTTGAGATTACCCTCAAACCTGTTTTCATTTAAAATATATCTTTCAAAAGAAGATGCTGGTAACCGAACAGCGCTGGCACCCATTGGCTTCCATAATAGGAACACGCACAAAATGAGAGTGAACAAAATGACAGAATTTTCATTTTGCTTGTAGTGGCATGAAGGGGACATTGTGCAATCTAGTTTCGCAACCTGCATTTTTGTCACGATCCTATCAGCATTTAATCACAAGTCTTTTCTGTCTTGAGATGCTTGCCAATACTTGCCAAGAGTTTTGCTTGCCAAGAGTTTTACCTCAAGTTTTGATAGCTCTCTATGGGTGAGTTAAAAAAATGTGTACAAAAATGATGGCTCTCAAAAAGATTAAACTCAGTTAATTGCATCCTGAATAAAAGTTTGTTTGTCTCTTGCATTGTGAGTTAAATTTTATATTAAGACATACACATACATGTATATATTTAAAAAAAATATACAAATGAATAAATGTTTATATATTTCAAAATATTTATATACATGCGTGTTATTGTGTTTATAAATAAGAAGTTACTATGCACAATGCACTGACATATAATGTCACAAAAAAATGTATTCTGTATGCTTGTAATTGTTTTGTCAGCACTATTAAAAATATAAACAAAGAATGCTCAATATGCTACCTTCAATATATACAATAACAGACTCCTACGATAGGAGTCATTGCCCAAAGTATGCCATTTGAAGTTTCAACAATAACTTTATTTTGAAGGCAGTCAATTTATTACAAAAGTGCAAGTCAACTACTTTGTTTTAAAACTAATGAAGTAACCAGGCCCATCTATAGAACTGACCTGCATCCAGGATGCCCTGAGCCAGGATGGCCCCAAATTTGGCCATGACATCATCGTGTTTGTCGTTGATCACCTTTGAGTATAGTTGCCTAAACTGATTCACCTGTAAAAAGCGAGTTCAAATGAGAGTTAATAATCTAGATAATAGGTATGAATATAAAACTGTCCACATTTACATATTTATCCAGGATTTATATACTAATTGTTAATATCACATTATGTCATGAAGTCAGATGGTAGCTCAATGGATAGAACATTGTGTAAGAGGTTCATGGGTTGAATCGTCATGGGTTTCCATGGAACATGCAAACTGATAAAGTAAATAAATGTGAACTGTCAAAGCGACTAGTGTTTATAGGGGTATGATATGATATGATGGGACCTTGAGGTTTCACTTCATTGTTCCACCCTCCTTTTTAGTCAAAAATAAATTAACAAAATTAACCCTAAATGTTTTATTCTTACCTTTGGGCAGGTGACCTCCGTCTGTTGAATCATTATCAGTGCAGAGGCAATCAGTGCACCCTGCCTCACATAATTCACCGGGTCATTGGTCATGGGTTCCAGGAGATTTATTGCTTCCTGTTAAAGAATATAACCAAACATCAATGAAGGAATGGTTACAACCAAAGAACAGTATATCCAAAACAAAGAGGGGGTTAAACGCAAAAGTCCTTTGTGGCCAAAAGCAATATAACTCCAAGAGGAACAATGCTTTCTCAAACAAATAAAGACCTAAAGAACTACATTGAGGTATTAAACAAATGCTTTAGGTCAAACTACACAATCCAGTAACAGCAATCCAACCTACATCCCTAAGAGACCTGTAATAACTTTAACAACAATAAAAAATCTGTGTTATTTATTCCTACAAAGAAAGCCCAGGCTTTATGGACCAAAACCTGTAAACATGATAACTCCCTGTTTTTTGTATGATGACAGGAATAGAGAACTTACTTTCCCCTTTTCCCTGCCAAGTTACATTACTAATGAAGTGTTAGTGATACACTAACAAGAAAATCATAATCTTATCTCAGTATGGGTTAGTTAAGTTTTTTTGAGAAGTAATCTTTACTCCCAGAGTAGACTTTGATTGTTGCTTTTGTTTCTTATATGTTTATATAGGGTTTTTAATGTCCTTTAAGACAACACATGTGTAATGTACCATTTTAATTCACTGTTGAGTAAATTGACCAAAGACAAAAATGTTGTCAGATCTCAGTTTCACTTTCAGTTTTAGCAGCATCTGTAGTGGAGCTGCGGCTATTTTGTATAACCAAATATTTGTGAATACTTTTTGAAGCTGAGGTGTATATTTCAAACAATTTTTAGGTATACAAATTCACAGGAAAAATATGCAATATGTACATTTGAGCGTCAAAGATTAGTTTAAAGAGAGAAAATTATGGACCATAGAGAGAATTTACTAATGACTAAATTCAAAGACTACTACGTCCACTACCACATTCTACATCTTTAATACTTACTTTGTTACCAGTTCCAGCGCAGCAAATTCCCAAAGCCATCGCAGCCCCGTAACGGACATGAGGATTGTAGCTTTCAGACAGCAGAGAAACCACACTGGGACATTGTTCTGGAGTCCTGGACACAAATACAAAACACTTGAAACAAAGACCATCACTCTGACTGTAATACTTTGGATCTGGTTTAGGAATGTGAGCCTTTAGTTTCTTCGAAGTTTATGCAAAAAAACAATTACAATGGCACACATCCCGAGATCTCTGTTCAACTCTTGGCAGTCACAAAGCAAATGTCTTAAAACAGTGAAAGAACCTACCTGAATATAGCTTGTATAATAAGCTTAACAATAAACATGAGAATATTCCTTTCCTGGAGAACTATTTCTTTAAGTATGCCTACAAAAAAAATTGGGTCATTTGAACTGGCAATTCTAACTATGGAAATAATTCCCCATTTTATTAAATAAACATACAGGGAGGAAATTATCTGCATCAAACTGCTTTGCTAGATACTCCATGAAGTGAATGTTAAACCCCCCTCACCCTTTGACCTCACAGGGTTCACAAGGATTCTCTCAAGCCACCAATTTAATGAAAAGAGCCTCTTGACAAGGTACTTCAAAAACAACTAAATGCCTTATAGAAATTCTCTTCAGTCATGGCAGCTGTGTCGACGAGCCTTCTTTAAACAATTTACATGAGAGGTGACTGTGGCACCACGGCCACCCTGCACTTTCAGGGGTAAGGGTGGGTCTGACACTGTTGGGTTAGGCATCTGTGATTGTAAACAGATTCTGTTAACAAGATTCTCCATAGCACAATAGGTCACAGTTTCAGCAACTAGTTACCTGCTGAACAATTTTAGGCATTGCCGATGGTCTCAATGCAAAGATTGTTCTACATGACACCTCAGCACTCCAAGTTGGTGTTATTTTTGTTTCTTTCTTAGCTTTACCTGAGCTTTATTACTTTTCTGAATAGGTTGTAAAAAAATTAAGGTATACTTTGAACGATTTAATTAATTATTTTTAAAAATGATTTATTCTATTTGTTTTCATAAAACTTCATTCAGTACTAGCATTACCTAAACCACAGTAAATTAAAACAATTAAATAATGTATTGGGAATTCTTTACAAATTAAAAGTTTAGATCAATATAAAAAATGAAATCATAGCAAAATTGCTAAAAAGTCTAAACTACTAATAATGAAAAAAAATATTTATATCTTGCAGTACAGGTTGGAATGGTTATATTTAACCCATTTAAAACAAACAAAAAATAAAAAAATCGAACTTTTTTGCCATTTTGGTATGATTTTAGGTTTTCAAATCATTATAGAAGTTTATTTTTTAATATGTTTTGTGTATTTCGAGGTAGTAATTTACAAATGTTACTTTAAGTTGAAAATGCAGATTAAATGAAATCAAATTTAATTAATCTGTAAACAGACGATCACGAAGCTATGAATGTATACAAATTTCACAAAATATGGAATGTGAAGATATTATTTTGCAGAAAACAGAGAACTAATAAAAATGTTAGAAAGTAAATTCTTTTTAAAATTTCATAAAAATTATTTTAAAAAAAGTATTTAAAAACTGTTTTTACAAATAAACTATTAATATACTTTATATATTTCAACAATGTACTGTAATTTTCTCTGTTTACTTTAACACAAAGTGCACTTTCAGGCCGTTTATGAGACAGACTGGGCTATGGTTTAAGTCCAGAACAGGATAGACCTTTAAAACAAAAGTGCCTTTAATAACCAAAAGATTGGCTAACTAAAACAACTACTCAAACTTGTCCCACCACACCAAAGCTATTTTCTAATGAAAGGGAATTCATAATGCCGGCTAGTAACAGAAGAAGAATTCCACTCAGATTTTTGTCAGACTGGGATAAATGTGTTCATAAATAAGTGCGGGATATTTAGTCAGTCTTATCAAGCTGTGTAATACACCGGTAATGCTTACTTAATTTAGAAACCAATGTATATCAATCTTTATACACTTACAAAGAGTTTAACAGTTTAAATGTTAGACGTTAAAGTTTAACTTTAACGTTAACATTTTAATAAAATCCTGCTGCACTTTTATTTTTTATTCTATTTGTATTTCTCATGATATTACAGTTTCTCAGAAATGAGGACATACTTCCTGATGCCTTCTATCATCAACTTCCTCCTTGCTGCTCGCATATCAACCTTAACAGTCCCCTACACTCATGGCAAAAACTTTGTGGGAAAGGAAGAAAACCTCCCTTCTGTTCACATGTCGACCGCTTAGTGTTTATAAAAAGGTAACGAGAAAAAACTCAAAGACGAAGCCTGACACACTCCAGGAGACAGAGGCGTGCAGGATCCCTTTTCCAGAGACTGTCTAACTAAACGCTTTTTATTAAAGCTAGATCGACTTTACAAGATTACAATGAAGCATAGACGTACATTTAATTCAAAACTGACATTTGTATTTAAATCATTAGGATGATAATAGCAAAAACTTGTTTTAAAGTTAACTGAAACAAGCGCTTTGTTTTTGAGTAAACCTTTTTCCAATTCCACAATGGCAAGGTGGAAAACATGTGCCGGGACCTGTGAAGCCTGAAAATAATGTGATATTGTGAGGGAATAAATCAAAACTCCAAGATCACCGGACTGACCTTCCTGAGGCAATCATTTAATGTTAACGTTGGACGGACAACTTAACACATGCCCAATATAAGCAATATATGCAAAAACAATTCCTGCTAATGTATGCTTATATAATTCAAACGCTAAACAATTGGACTGAGATCCATAAATGGTGTCAGAAGACTTCCAATCACCATACTTAGCTACAATAGAATACAATTAGTATTTGCTTCATGCGAGTGCACAAAAAAAGTCAGCTTCCTTGTGATGTCACATGAAGTATATATAATACACCCAATATGCCCAAGTGAAAGGGTCATCCCTACTAAACCTTGGGGACAAACACAACAGCAGAATGGAATGTTGTTTATCTGAGAGAAAAATTGTTGAAGTTGCGAAATACAAGTAGATGATACCGATTCCTGTTAATATGTCCGCCCTTCTACCTGCATCTGCCCTGAGCTACAGAGACACACTTAGTGACGAATCCAAACATCTACATTGAAGAAAATGACCTCCCAGGACCACTGGAACCTCTCCAGTGTAGATATAAGTTTAACCCACGAGTGAGAGAGAGAGGAGGAGGAGAGAGGGAGGGCCAACAAAGTCTTCAGACACAGACAGAAAGAGAAAGGGACAGACAGCGCATAGACGTTTTAAACCTGTGAACGCGATAGGTGATGCGCAAAAGAGAATTCAAACAAATCATCGGGACTAAGGAAACCGTATCATTGTTTTTTTCTGTGCCCATATAACATGTGTGGGACACTTTTTAAACAACTTTAAACATTGTTCTGAACGTCAGACAATGAAATTATGAGTTAAGGTAAGTACAACTACAATGACTAAATATTGTTATATTCAAGCCTTATGAAATGACAAACAATGGCAAGTCAATAAAGTTTAAATGAGAACCACATTCAAATTTTCAATATGCGTTTTGAGGATGTATGTATATATTTATTAAAATTTTATAAAACTATATTATATAAGTACATATATAGATAGAAATGAAAAACAGCTCTTAAAAACAACTGAGAACACAAAAAATCCAATAAGTACAATTTTTTTTAATCATCACAAAAAACATTTAGTACTCATCACTGAAAGACACTTCTATTCATCACCAATCCATTCCAGCCGAGACAGAAAAAGTCTAAGGAGTGTTAAGTGACAAGACTAAACCTCTTATGTTTATATTCCTTCTTGTAGTTTCTCTGGTGTGTAAAAACACAGCGACACAGATGGACGATACCTTGGATTTGTTTGGAGTTTAGAACTGCTGGACTTTAAAAGCCTTCTGCATATACAAAGACAGAGAAAAGGACAAAAGAAAGTGAAATAGCTGGAAATCATTAGCGCAAGCAGATGGCAGATTGTCACTAGAAGTGAACCTTCTACCACCACCTTCTGATCGGAGGGGTTCTGTGACAATGCTGGCCGAGCCTTTGGAAAAAGTCGGAGCACAACTTCCCGAAGCAGCGCAACCACCCACAGCATCATGTCCCAGCGAGAGGCGTCCCTGCTGGAGCTCAACCGAACGTGGACCAGCGACGGGACATTTCTTCAGTCAGGAGATCAACTACGTTGGGCTTCATTGCTTATTCTGTTAGTCATTGTACCTACTATTGGCGGAAACATCCTGGTCATTCTTGCTGTGTCGCTGGAAAGAAAACTACAAAACGCCACTAACTTCTTCCTGATGTCTTTAGCCGTGGCTGACCTGCTGGTGGGTGTGTTGGTCATGCCCATTGCTCTGGTGACAGTGCTGTTTCGTAAGTATACCCTTCACTCAAGCATGACGCTGGGATTCTCATATTGTATATTGTAGCATTTGCTAATATGGACAGATTTTGCAAGATATTGTACAACTGACTGCAGTTGTTTGGCATCCTCTTTGGCAGAGTTTGGGAAATATCAAATCAAACTATCGATCATAAAATCTGAGTGCAAAATATAAACTTAAATATTGTTCGGAAATTGCTTCACCTATGTAATAGCCGATTAAGTTATGCAAAATCAAATGAAACTTTATGGTATGAATTTCTTGTAAGAACATCATGAAGGATAAACCAAATTTATTTACCATACTTTATAGAACCATGACACACACACATAATGCAAATACTGCTGAAAACATTTCTGCCGTAAACAACTCACACAAGCATACACTCTTAAGAAACGCTGGCCAAGATATTACAACAGAGGGTTGTTTTAATGCCAGCTTGGCTTTCAGCTCACATGCCAATAGACTCCGGCCGGTACATTATTCCTCATTAATTACATGACTTGACATTTATTGAAGCAACATTTGCTGCACCTTATCTTTATGAAGTACTCAAACTAATTTATCTGTAGATGAAGAACATGGACAGCCTTATCTACATCATACACAAGGCTTTAATAAATACAAATTCCCTTTCACTATATGATGAAAGAAAAAACAAAAAAAATAAAAAAAAAATAAAGAAAGAGTCATTGTCATTCTGAATGATGAAAACTTGTATCTAAGAAGAGAGTCTAAGGTATGGCTGTATATGAAAAGATCTGGATATAAGGTGTCCCAGAACGAATGCAAAGATGGATTCAAAGGAAACATAAAAATATGAAAAAGATGTTCCACCGGAGAAGAACCATGTGTGAATACAGCAGGATTCACCAAAACAGTTGAACTTGAAACTTGCCAGACGTCATGAACACTTACAGTATTCCCATCAAATGACCTGACAATGCTTTAATTAAATTATTTATGTTGTCATACAACTTTAATCAAAAAAAGTAAAACTTAATTGATGTGAAGGTTTAAAACCTGCTGAAGCTAGCTTGTTTGCTAAAATAAAAGACCTACTGAAGACCACAGGCACATCTGTGGACCAGGTGAAGACAAGAGTTGTTTTTAACACCATGAAAAATCTACAACTCAACACTAAGCAAATCTACACAGCGCTCGATAAAGAAAAATCTGCTCGAGAAGAAACCACAAATGTACTTGTGTAGGAAAAAGAGGAAAAAGAGAAATATTTACATGTGGAAGTTGAAACTTGGCTGTCTGAACGTAAAGAGTGGCGGAGCGTTCTACATAAAATAAGTGCTGGGGGTATAAAGTTGGGCGAAATTATAGTAATGACATATTAATGCGCTTGTATATGGGTGTATAACATATAATACACTATGTCTTTAGTCTACTGATTTTCGATGGATAGTTCACTTAAAATAAAGAATGTAATTTATTCACCCAGTTGCCATTTTAAACAAGTATGATTCCATCATCTTTGGAACACAAATGATGATTTAAAACATATTTCAATAATAATATTCTAAGAAACCAAATATATTAAAACATGTTCAATTATTAAAATCAGAAGTTGTTACTGCAAACATTAGCTCAAAATACCTAACAATCAAATGTATTGCTATTAAATTAACATAGATACGCTCAAAGTACCTAACAATCAAATTTATTGCTATTAAATTAACATAGATACGCAATACTGAAATATTACACTGAACATTTATTAATTCACAAATGCCAATTTATTAACTCATGTTAATAAAAATAAATTATAACACAAGTGAATTAAATTATATAAACATTTTACATTGTGTCTATTTAGTAAAAACACTAGTTTTGAAAAACACAGGGCTGTCAA
The DNA here is from genome assembly GCA_033220385.1 of Triplophysa yarkandensis. NCBI lineage: Eukaryota > Metazoa > Chordata > Actinopteri > Cypriniformes > Nemacheilidae > Triplophysa > Triplophysa yarkandensis. The sequence goes on from CM065674.1 coordinate 12,052,413, forward strand.
AAAAAAATGTAATATCAATAGAAATTTTGTTCAAATTTTCTCTGTGGATTATGCATATTATTTGTGTATTTCTAAACATATAAACAAACATGCATATATTTAAGATAAATATAACTTTTGATAAATGTTTATAAACAATTTTAATATTTTAATTAAAGAAATATTTATCAATATTTTCCAAATTACTATAAAAGTATTTCTATGTGTTCATAAAAAGTTACTGCAATATATCACAATTATTTGTTTTGACAGCCCTAGAAATGATCTTTATGACAACTATGGAAAAAATCCACAAACACTTTGGAACAGTATTCTTGGTATTCTACTGTTTTACATCCATTTTAAAATGTCTAACTTGATTCGACTGCCATAGATACTAAAATCAATACAACATGACTGAAAAAAAGGAATCAGACAATCTCAGACAGCCCATCTGGTAATAATGTAGCTCTGCTGATGTGCTATTAGGGGCAATTCAGGGTACTGGGCTCTTCTGACTACGCCAAGAGTTTTCAACATCTGGATATAAGCACACCAAACCTTGGAGGTCTGCTCGCACAACTATAAACACGCACTACAGGTTAGGAATATGAGGAAAGTTTTACACCTCAGCAAAATACTACCGGGTCATGGTCCAGATTAATGAAAAAATGAACCGCATTTTCTATTGCATCTCTAAACATAAGAGCAGTAACGCTGCAAGATTATCCATTTCCCAAACCTTCAGACATGAAAACAATCTAATCACATTTAAAAACTATTTAAACAAAGTATCTGTAACCATGCTAAAGTGCAATGGGATAGAGTTCAACTCAATTATCCGCCATTCTACATCTGATGCTAAAATAAACAGTGTCAATGAAGAGCTTGAAGAATAACTCAAAAGCCTTGCAGTGTTTAATACTTTGCACTGATTTTGCATTAAACTCAGGCATGTATCTATTTATTTTACAATGTTAAGGTTCACTAAAAACAAGATAAGATGCACAGACAGAGAGGAATGCTGAAAGCAATGCTTCTCTAATCTCAACGTCCAAACAAAAAAAAATTCTGAAATATTATTCCTCATGGATCCCCAGACATTGCATGAATTTAAGTACAACTGTGTTTCTAAAACTGTAACATATGAAAAGAATGTATATAAAGTTTACAATGAATGTTTAGAAAGATATTTCTTACACTGTCAATATGTAAATTCAGAAATACCAGCTTGCTTATGAACTGAATATAAAATTTAGCTTTACAATTATAAAATTACACATGGGCAATTATAACAATTTCTATAAACTTTTTTTACAGTTTAATTTTTTAATTCATACATCTGTCTGTAAAGAGAATATTAAATCCCAAGAAATCAATTGTTGTTGGAAATTCTTAATTTGATACTGTACATCTGTTCTGCAAAATTGCTTTAACACAATTTCTCATGAAAATTCATACGAGTTATGTAAAAAAAAAGTATTTGTATCATGTATATCGGTTCAACATGAGTAATTTCAACAAAAACTAAACATTTGAGGAGAAGAAAGTCATGTAAATTAATTAAATTAAGTGAAATTGTATATTAATAAACTAAATTGAATTCTGTAATGAATATTGCAGAACTGTATGGGTGTAAGCTTCTAAAAAAATAATGCTGTAGTTTTCTGAACAAATTACTTTCCAGTATTAGAAATTGTACCATTTACAGTTAATCATTGAACTAAAGAATCTGCTTAGCCATTAATCTTATGTATTCCGGAATTTCAAACTGCAATTAATAATGACAAAGGCTTTAAGAATGCATTAAACGTTCAATCAAATGACTCGTATCATCCTTAAGGTCAGTCATTAAATATATAAATAATCATTTAACAACCTGAATGGTTGACTAACTAAAGAAATCTCTTTAATAAAAAAGGGAATGTCTCTACATTCATCAATACGGATTTTAAATCTAGCCACTAGCTTTCCAGAGCCAGATTCCACATATAGGAATCGAAATATAAAGTATGATGCAAATTTAAGTCCCTTTTAATAAAAGCTTTCTCTTTTATGTATAAATGTAGATGTAATTTCAATGTGACCAGTGTTTGTTATTGTCTTTGAATTTCAGATTCCAGATGGCCCCTTCCTGATTTCCTGTGCCCCATCTGGCTGTTTCTGGACGTCCTGTTCTCGACAGCTTCAATCATGCACCTGTGTGCCATCTCTCTTGATCGATACATAGCAATCAAGAGACCAATCCAACACAGTCAGTTTAAGTCTAGAGCCAAAGCGCTGGCGAAAATCGCTCTTGTCTGGTTGATCTCTGTAGGTATGACATGCATTGTACTGCTCCTATAAAATTAGAGCCCTGCATTTTAGTTGACAAATGTTATCTCCTTTAGTATTTAGAATGAAACGCACACTCACTTAACACAGTATTGTTACTTTGTGTTGATGTGTGTGGCTTACAAACGCATATAATATAAACAACATAATAGAACGGATGCTTTCAAATCACTCTTGCAAATGCACATAAAGTGAAGGTCATGTCACACACTGTAGTGAAGTGACATGTTCCATATTTGGAATTTGTACTCTGCATTTAACCCATCCAGTAATTGAACACACACAACTGTGAACACACATCCGGAGCAGTGGGCAGCCATGCTGCAGCGCCCGGGGAGCAGTGGGGGGGGCCGGTGCCTTGCTCAAGGAACTCACCTCAGTCGTGGTATTCCCGCTGGTTCCGAGTCTCGAACCATCAACCTTCCGATCACGAGTCCAAGACTCAAACCACCAGGACACGACTGCCCCTAAATGACTGATGTCCAATACAACCTATATGAGTAACAGTTTGAGATTTGGTGACACAGGGCTGCATGTAACCGTGATGTAGATATATTTTTTTGTTTTTTTTATGGTGACTGCTGAAGTTAAGAGGAAGTTAAGTCTTTGAATCCTGATATCGGACAGGGGCTGGGTTAGGGCCTGAGCATCTCAGGCAGTGGCCAGGCTATAGCTTTAATTTAACGACAGTGCAGGGCTCTACTTATACAACAGGCAATTTAAGGAAATGAAAGATTGAGATTAACCTAAAGAAAGGAACTATATAAGGTTTAGAGAAAACATATCATAAAAATTCAAGAAACTTAATGAATAATAGATAAATAATAATCAAGTCTCTCTCCCTATACACAACAAAGGTGTAAAATTATAGGTTTATATAACCTATTTTGATAAATTTTCGAACTCTTCACTGAAAATTATTTCAATCATTTTTGAAAATTCACTGGAAATCTAATAATCTCCATTCACTGACTGTCCCCTGAACTTTCAATTATACAAGCAAATGATTTACGGTTAACAATTAGGGGTTAGTTCTGGGTTGATATTGGCTAGTTGGGGCAAAATTAAGTAAACACTGCAATTTCTGGTCGTTAACGTCTATCCAGTTGATTACTTTGGCTGCGCTGTTTGGATGAGTTCAATGCTCGGCTGGAATCACAAAGTGAAATGTTTTGCCGCCATGAAAGGCCTTTTGTTCTGTCATTTCAACACTGACCATGAACTCTGTGTTACGAGACTGAAACGGAGACCGATTTAGCATATTCTCACTTTTGACAAAGCTGCAGCTCTGAGATAAAACAGACAACAGTGCCTCGAGATCATGCAAAGCACTTCAGTCAATAACCAATAACAGAGAAGTCTACAAATCGTTGAGGTTGTTGTAAATGTCGAAAAATGTTCATTATATTTTGGGATGCCTAGCATTATAAAGATTGAAAACCCTTATTGTAAATGACTGTTTTAACACAGATTATACAAAATCTTTAAACAGCACTTTGTTATTAGAATTTCTTAGCATTGGTTGGACAGGATAATACTTTAAAACATATTCTCTGCTCTTTCTCCATCAGGTATTGCAATACCCATTCCGATTAAAGGACTACAGAGTTCTGCCAATTCAAACGTCACTTTCAACAAAAACCACACGTGCCTGTTGTCGCCAGAGGGTTTTGGGGATTTCAAGGTCTTTGGATCATTGACAGCCTTTTTTATACCTCTTGCAATCATGATGATTATCTACATGCTGACAATTCAAGTACTGCGCAAGAAAGCCTATCTTCTGAGATCGAGAGCTACAAGGCCTACGATTTCTACTGTCTTCCAACAGGAAACTGTTCCCTATCCACCTGAGAAACAAGTTGTTCTTGAAGGAATTAAAAAGGACCGAATACAGAGCCCTGTCAACCCCTTTACAGGTGATGAGATGCCTATACGTAGGATGTCCACTATGGGAAAAAGGTCTATGCAAAACCTGAGCAATGAACAAAGGGCATCCAAGGTCCTGGGGATTGTATTCATGTTGTTTGTTGTGATGTGGTGTCCTTTCTTTATTACTAATGTAACTTCAGTACTTTGTGAAGGTTGCAATAACAATCTAGTGGATCAGTTGTTGGATATTTTTCAATGGGTGGGCTATGTTTCATCAGGCATCAATCCCCTGGTCTACACCCTGTTCAACAGGACATTCCGGGAGGCGTTTACACGCTACATAACGTGTAACTACAGTAGCACAAGGACTCCAAAATTGCAGCGAAGATCCAGGATTTCATTTCGGTCATCCGTTGCAGAAAACTCAAAGCGATTTATGAAACACAATATGAAAAACGGCATCAGCCCGGTGAGTTATCAGAGTCCCCTCCGTCGTCGGCCAACTAATCTGCAGACGTCTACAAACATCACACTGGACATGCTGCTCCTGACAGAGAACGAAGACTGCAAACCTGATGACAATATAAGCTCTGTGTAGCTTTGTTTAGTGGATCAGGAGGGTATGAATCGCATGACAAAGATGTGTCGATTTGATTGTTTTAAAGTGCCAAAAAGCTGCCAGAAAACATAGAAAGCTATTGCACAATGGAACAATCTATTGCAGCTCTAAGAAAACTCAAAGTCTTGAGGTGGTGGAAGACCACACAAGAGACTAGCTCTCGGGCTGAATGTAATAACCGTTTGTGCTTACGGGTAATAGTGAACTGTGTCACACATCCCAAACAAGTCGGTTGACAGGGTGTACAATGTGAAAACAAAAGCCACAAACAAGATAAGCACAACGCAAAAAAATCACATTTCTCCCTACCTTCTGGACATAAGGGAAAATTAATCTGAATTTATTACTAGAGAGCACCTTATCTTTAAATCAAACCCGGCTCACAAGTTGAAAGTATACAAATGTACATATGAATGATCAAGATGTACAGTAGAAGCTGATTTAAGGATGTTTTTCAAATACTGCTTAATAAACTTCTCTTTCTATACAGACAAACATGCACATAACTGTTTTCATTATATTTAGTCAAACATTCTAATGTTAACACTTTCACTAAATATTTTATATCACTATATAAATGTAAAAAAGTAACTGTGACCGATGGACTGAATATATTGACATCAAGGGCTGGGTACATAATTTTTTTAGGAGTTTTATCGATCTTTACTTCAGAGAAACAATTTCCATTTGGGAAATTACTAAATTGTTTCTTAATGCATTAACTCTTAACTTAATATTTTTGAATTTCAACTCTTGTCCAGAAGGTTGGACAATTTTGCATATTTTATTTCTGAAATATGTTTCAATTTGTTCGTGAATTTCGAGTTGCATAATTGTGTTCTCTACCATTAATTAATTGAAATACAGATTCAATGTCTGCAAAACAAACATGATTTTAAATGAAAAACTGATAACTAATCTATACTGAATCGAAACCAAAGAAATAAGAATGGAATCGGCAAACTGGTTTCAAAAGACAACCCTTATGTAAGAATGTAAATGAGAACCCCTTTATCCTGCAATATGCCATTATAAATACAGAGCTTCCAGAGACTTGAAGTAAAACAGCTCTGAAGGTTGCAACAACAAAAAAATGCAATGACATCTTTAATATGTTAATTAGAGTGTGACGTCATGCTGCGCCACAGTTCCACAAAATCCTAGTGGAAACTTTCTAAAATGTTCTTCGATACAGATTGCGCAAACAAATGAATAATCGAAATCTTATTTTTTTAATCTTAATATCTGCCAGAAACTATTCATGGCCCCAAAGAAAAAATGACATCTCAATATTTATTTCAATAAAGGATTTAGGAGTAAGTTCATAATATTATTGATAATACTATAAATCATCCTTGAATTAGACGTTACATTATAGTTTTCCCTCATCAGTAATCCCTATACACACCAACAAGACTAGACGCAGACGTGATGCGCAGTGAGGTAAGGGGGCCCACAACAGCAAAAACAGAAACCTGTTGAATTGTTGCAGCTCTGTGTGCTCTCTAAACACAGGAAGGATTTACATTGGGTTTTTTACAGCCAATTGATCATGGGAATATCGCATGGCCTTTTTAGGGCTTAAAAAAGTTCACCAGTTCCTCTTACTTGGCCTAGAACCCTAAGGGAACATTGCGGAAATAATTTCACTTCAGGCCATACAAGAAATAAACAAAGGTAAAGATAGAACAACAGAACATCTTTTACCAAAATATATGATCTTTTAAGATAAACATAGTCATATAAATAAACTGTTTCAGCATTCCAAGCTGATTTCAGCACCTATTGAGTTGCTAAATTGAGAAGCTGTGCACTAAAAATGGATTGGATCGACGGAAGCTGTTTAAAACAGAGATGCCTTGTAGATGCTATAATGTGTGTTGCAAAATATATCCTTCAAATAAAAAAAAAGACTGACTATTAATGCGTGGTCCTTGATGCTGCCAATAGCTTCATTCAACAACTTTTTAATCATACAAATTCACAGTAAATAATTTTTTCAGTCCGTTCCTTACACACTTTTATTGAATAAAACTTTTTCCCATGTGATACATGGGCACCCTCTCTATGACAGACAATAGACTTAGAGCCACATGGCACGACAGCAGGAAGAGATCCATCCCTGTGTTTCCTCTGGAGGTTTTAATAGGGGCAACAAGCACTTAAGGTGACACTCCATGCACATTTGGAAAGCTCGGCAGAAAAATGGGCGGAATCTCGTCTGTGTTTACGCGACAAGTTGATTAATCTGGTTTACTGGCAAGCACTTAGAGAGTGGCCCGTTCTGACAGGGTCTGTTTAAAATGAAGCACGGGACAAGAAAACGCAGAAGGGTGATAAAGAAGACAGGTAAGAACAGATGGCACAATACCTGAACATGATGAACCCAATGGACTCGACAGCGGCCCTTCGAACATCATCGTTCACGTCACTCACCTGAAAATATGAGCGCAAAAGATTATTCCAAGATTTTTTTACATTTATGACAATAGATGCTTTGTCTCCAGATATCATATGATATATTAGAACAATACAATAGACACAATACTAAATTAAAAAAAAATTCAATTATTTGCTTTTTATTTAACCAGTTTGAATAAAAAAAAATCATATAAGCTAACAACGAAGAAATGTCAAATATCTACCAAAATGACCATCAACTTGTAGGTTTATTGTGTAACTATGTGTGAAATTTATTTACCCCACAGACAAGACTTTTAAAAATATAATTTCAGACTAAACAAACAAATAAATAAATAAATATAAATATTACATGTATAAATATATCTCCAAATACTGTTTATAACTTTCGCCCCCTGCAGGAAAAAACAGCTTTCTACATGCATTGCAAATAATGAATACAGACTTGACCATGACCTTCTACAATTAACTACCAAACAACTGAAGTGACATAAATCTGATTTCATTAAACTTTTGGTAAAAATGAATTTTAATGGTGTAATGTTAATGCTTTTCTCATGAACAACTCAAATATCCTCTGTATCAATTTTATATTTAAATTTTCGAGTTATAAATTCTAATGAATCAAAAAGAAGCCTTGTCAATATTCAACTATATATTCTTATGTCTTGGTTGACCAAAAAATTAAAAATAACGACTAATGTTATTACTATTTCATCAACAAAACAAAATAGAAAATATTTTGAAGATGGTTGGTAAACCCTTTAACTTTTACTGTATGGACACAAAACCATTGCAAGTAAATGGTTGCAATGCTGTTTAGTATCCAACATTTTTCAAAATATCTTCTGTTCTGCTGACAAAAAACTCATAAAGGATAAAATAGTGAAAGGGTATAGTACATTTTGGGGTGACCTATCACTTAAAATGTCTATGAGGGAGAGGAGTAAAAATGTCTTTGTTGAAAAGCTCAAATTTCAAAAAAAGAATTTATGTAAAGACTATTTAAATGTCTCAATACCCTGTCCTAATCTAATCCAGTCCATCAGTTTTTTCTAACATTCTAAGTTTAACTGTAAAATAATGCAAATGTTGAACCAATAGTTATAATTGGTCAGATAAAAAAAAGTCAAACCCAAAATAAATAAATGGACCCAATAAACCAATTTAAAGTTAATTTAACATGTACATTCATAATACAAGCATTTATTTTGAAAATATCTTGTTGATAATATTTTAAATGACTCACAGCCACATGGAGCAGGCGTCTGATGGCTTTGTTGTTCCCAGACCCACAGTACGCCATTGCCACGGAGTACATTCCCGACCGGCGCAAGATCGGGTCCTGCAGAGACAATGAGATAAAACAGAACCTTAGAGTGCTGTCTCTCTTCAACCACAACCATAACCAGAGATGAGTAAATAAATTAGTTTATTCTGTACAAATATTAAGACACGAAGACACAATCGTGTTTGTTGGAACTGGAAAACAAAGATTGGATAAAAGTGACAAAAGCAATATAGATGTTACATTATACACCAAGAAAATTGATGTGATAAAAAAAAATATCACACCTTATCTCTGCAGAGACTTTCAATAAGAGCATCTGCCTCCTCCATCCTGCCGTACATCACCATAGCAATGCCGACAGCCAGACCACGCAAGATCTTCTCATGTTGGGTCTCCTGAGCGTAACCCACCATGTCCTCAATTGCCTGGGCTGATTTTGAGCCCAACATAACGAGTCCCAGAGCGATACCAGCTGCCTCTCCTGTGACGTCACATGTTGATTTAAATTTAAGAAAACATAAATGGTACTACAAGTTGTATGATCAGTTAACTGAAAAATGTTCTGAAGATCACATGCCTGTCACTGCATCATCTTGATAGAGGTTAGATTTGAGCAGATCGTAGACATCTTGGCGGGCAGTGCCAAGAGCGGCCAGACCGAGACCCAGAGCTCCACCGTGACGAACAATCTGCAAGCAAAATACAGAAAACATTATATCTGCTTTTTGAAATTCAGTATGACATTATTTATAAGTCAATTATATAGGACATACGTCATTACTGGCGTTCTTCAGCTGGCTCAGAAGATAGTCAATAATGTCCCCTCCATGATTAGCATGAATCAGTCCAAGGGCGTAAAGCCCACCACCCTCCTGATAGGCTGAGCCAGGTGAGGTGTCTTTGGGCAGATAGGTTGCCATTAACTGCAGTGCTTCTTTTTCATGACCCTGGACACAACAACATGTAAACTAAACCGTGAATAATGAATCTGAAATTAAATAAAATGTGCTTCAGATAGAATCACATGATAACGTAACAGAAAGAAAATGATGTTCACCCTGTGAATGACGCCAAGACTAGCTGTCGCTGTGAATTTGGCCCAGTTAGTTGCTCTTGCGAGCCACTCCAAATTCTCTCTGGAAAACAAAAAGGATGAATTACTATAAGCACTCTCTCACATTCGAAATCACGCAGTAAGCTTTTGCAAGTGTGTTTACCTGAGAAACTGGTCACTCGTCGTTCCCGTGTGCATAAATGAGTTTGCTATGACTGTTGCCGTGTGACACACTGAATTTCGCACTGCATCCTAAAACATTAAGAATAAATGAAAGAAAAAAAACACCTTTAGTTGAACCAGAGCACCATTCCTTCAATTCTGATATCCCTTTTGTAAATTAGCTGCATGTCTGGTTTCTCACCTTTGTATTTTTAAGAATCATAAGGTCTGTGTTGTTATTTCGTATGAGGAACTGAAGATGTAGCTCAATGGCCATTTCACCGCTTAGTATTTTGATCATTTTTGAGTTCTGGTCTTTTGGCTCATCCTTCTAATAAAAAACACAAACATGTATGCTTAATCTACTGGTGCATTCAACAGATGGCTGTGATTTGATGACTTAAACTAATGACAGAGATTATTTACCACATCTGTACTCTTTCCTGCAGGTGAGCTTCCAGCTTTCTCATCCGTCTCCATGGCATCACTGAAACAAATTCATTTTGAGTTTAAAGTTTTTGTATACAGCAATCTGTTAACTGCTATTATGAGTAGTAGTTTAGCTTTTAAAAACTAAATGGTCATGAACTCATAAATTGGTTTTGGTGCAGAAATGTATATATTATGACACTCTTGAAATGCATTTACATTTACATTTTGTCATTTAGCAGACGCTTTTATCCAAAGCGACTTACAATAGTCGAGGAGACAATGAAGCAGTAAATAGCCGATACAACAAAATGCAATCCTTTAATGTCTACAACATCTTTAAGATAGAATCTAGCAACCACAACTCCACATTATCATATTTTGTACAGTGCAAGAGAATTACTTAACAAATTATTATTACTAATTATCTATTTATTCACTTCAAAGATCATTTTTTGTTCTCAATAATATTCTTTCTATGGGTACATGTTGGGTGAAAATATTTATTTGATTTTATTCGGTTACAGTAACTTTACATCCCCAAATTTATTTTGTCATGCTGTCAGTCTTTGTCACCGCTCATTCCCGACTTTTAATCACAAGCTTTTTTTTTATTAATTTAAAGTTTAAGTGATTTCTTTACACATTTTTGGGCTGAACAACTATTTAAACTGCAACAACATTACACATGGTTTTGAAGATGAACATGCATATAATACTGATATGACCGCCTGCTCTCACCTGTCTTTCTCTTGGGTAGGCACGGTGCCTGTGTTGGTGGAGCCTGGTACTGCGGGTATGGGTGTGCCCACGGTCCGCAGGTTCTGAATTACTGAAGAAAGGAACTGCTGGCTGGCACTCTCATAGAGGTCAAAGCAAATCTGATAGGCCATCAGAAGGTTGTCCTCCTTTACCAGCTTCTCCAGGATATCACTTACTGCTTGAGGGTCATCCAGGAAAATCAGACACTATAAAAAGAGTAAAAAAATTCAAACAAGAACCTTCAAAACAGGGCTGTTCCAACTAGACGTCAATGTAGAAAAGATCACCTGGCAAACGTTAATAAAATCAGGCTTTCCCAAGTTCATGTACAGCTTCACGAGAACTCTGAGAACTTCGTTACGGAACTTCTTATTCTGCATGAGGGACATGCAGATCTTTAGGCTGTAGGCCAGCAAACCGCCAATGTCATTCTGTTCAAAAACACAAAAAGGCATTTAAACCAGATGAATGAGAATCTAAATAGTGCTTCATACACTTTCATGATCTTATTTTAAAGCTGCAGACAATAAATTACATACTGATTCCAGGATTGTTTTCTCAAAGATGTCCAAGCGTCTGGTCTCCAGAGCGATGCCAATGGCTTGCTTATACTTGTGATCTCCCAAGCACCGCTGAAACATCTTGTTGACGATTCCCTCCAGCCGAGGATCAATGATTTTCTTCTCCTCATCCTCAGGGAGCTCTGCGTTCTCCACGCGCAGCTTGGTGTAATGATCAATACACTTGGCTGGCAAAAAGAAAAGCTTCATGTTGCCATCCAAACATTTCACAAAGTTCATTCAGATCGAAGTTGCCACATACCAATAATTGTCTCGACATATTCCGAATCATCACTGACATTGAAGAGATCACCGGCACCCAGCGCGTAGTTCAAAGACTCCTCAAAAGCACCAAGATGGTAAAACACTTTGGAAGCCACCAGTGCGGCAAACTCCCTGCTGCAAAATGTCTCATCCTCATATAGGACCTCACTGTCAGAAATGACATGCAGTGTTAAAATAAATAAATCAAAAGTGTTGTTTCAAAGTGCCGATACTTACATTTTGTCAACTGACTCGGAAATCTCAGCCCAAAAGTCATTCACAATGGAGTTTAGTTTGTGAAGTGCAAACTCCTATAAAATAATCGGAGAATGTTATTTATGTGACATGACAAGGCAACAAAAATATATACATTAAATAAACGTGATGTACCTTAAGCTGCGGCTCATCTTCATCCAGCAGGGATATAATACCAGCTACAATAATGAAAAACATACAATAACGTCTATTAGAAGTATAACAATTATAAAAACATAAGTCTAGAATGCTTTTCGTGTGATGGATGCTGGTCTCTGTACATCCGTCGGTTTATTTCGATGATTGACGAACATCAATTTTCCATATTTTCAATATTTGTCAATTCCATGAAAAAGTTTTTTTTGTATACTTATAACACATATGTCAACATGTGTTGGTTCAGATACTCATACAATCTCTCTCTTAAAATGTGTCAAGTATTATTTTGATTTTAATGTATGGATTTTCAGAAGTGTCACGTCCGTACCGCGGGTTAATTAACCTTTTTTAAATAGAAAACCTGTTCTTTGACGTATTTTTATTTTTTTATGTAAGAGTTTTACATAATATAAACACTTATAACATAAAAAAAATCTAAAATTAAATTTTAAGTGATTTAACGTCACGTGCATAACGCTGGAATCGCTAATTTACACGTAGTGAGGTAACAGTTTTTAAAACAACGAACTTTGACATTAAACAAAGTTTAAGTTACACGCAGTTCTGACGTTTTAATATAAGAATAAAAGTGTTTCCTTGATTTAATTTAATACACCAACATATTTAATGACGTAAGCATCGTTCAACAGTCAATTCCATGGAAACCATTTAAAAAGCAACACGCACATACATATTAAAATGTATAATGAACTCAATAGAAAAAACACTTAAGTTGAAACATAAATAAACATATATTGACTGAACAAGTGCAACAAAAAACAAACACACAAAAAAATCACAAATCAACAAAAATGCTTAAGGTTAGCCGTTAGCTGTGACTCAGCTAAATCAAACTCTCTTGCTCTCATTCACAATATTGACTAACCGGCTGAAGTGATCATGGCTGAGTCTGTCGCACAGCAGATCTCCTGTAGAAATATATAAGATAAATATCCTAAATGAAGTAAAGAATTAAGTTTATCCCTGTATGTAAACTGACAGAGAGCTCGAGCACACAACAGCTATAATGCATCAGCAGCTCACACTGCCCTGACAATGAGCGCTGCGACAGGTGCCCTTAACAATGCCTGAACATAATAACGATCTAGTAATGCTGGACATACAAATGCACAGATTGAAAAAAAATTACACGTTACTATACAACAATACAAACTATTTTATGGCCAAAGTCAGCCCGTTTTGATTAATATCTATTTTTTTTCAAAGGTATTATTAGACAGGCTTTGCACCGGTCACCTTCGGCGGATCTTCTTCTTGTGCTCATTAAAAAGTGAGTGAAGCAAGGGATGCTTATGCTGCCTAGTGGGGCAAGATGGTAAACCTAAATATAAATGTTATTAAAAAAATCAAACCTGTTACTTTTTGAGCTGTAATAATGCTATTTAATTTAGTCAATAAACATAAATGCAGTATAGGTGGCATTTACCTCTATAAGATAAGATTGGCAGATCTCTATAAACCCCAATGGTTTCAAGACTAAGGCCTTGAAATTAATCTTAAAGTGCATTAAATAAATTCCTTAATGTTAATATTTCTTTTACACAATCCATTCTTCCAAATATCTTTGTTCAATTAAACAGAAATATATGCAGATTTGACACAACTCAGTTTGATGACATCATTTCGAAGGAACTGTCCCTTTAAAAGCTCCAATCTGAAACAAATTCAATATTTTATTGGTTGGGAATTGTATTTTAGACCAATATAAGACCAAAAATAAGACCAACATTATTACAATTAATTAACAAATTACATTTCTTAGTTTGAATAAGACGAAAGCAGCATCTGAAAAATGATCGTTTATTGCTCGGATAAATTCAGTATTCACATTGTGTCTACAAATATGTAAGTCATAATCACACAAATAAGAATACAGAATTATGGGTGTATCCTTAAAACACATTAATCAGACTTTTATCAAGCAGATAACGGATGATGTAACACTAAGCAGTGATTTCCACCTATTCAACATGATGGGTGCAACAAATTGTATCTTTAATCCTAAAAAGATATTCACAATGTATTCAAAGCGTTCAGGTGAAAAACAAGGGGTTAGATATCACATTTAGCAGACGCTTTTATCGAGTCGAGGAGACAATGAAGGAACAACAATGGGTGAACTTGTTACCAAGTTACACAAAGCGAGATTAAACCTGTAGGGAAGAAAAGGTTAAGTGTTTTTTATATTCTCATATAGCATTAATAAAGAATAACACTGTAGCAGCCTTGTGTAGTCCTCTGATCTGCATGGATCCTAAATAGTCGTAGTGCAAGCGTATATAACCCGTGCAGAACACAGGCAAACCAGTCTGGGGGTTTTTCCTCTACATCCTCTTCTCAAAGCCGGACGGCGTCAGCGTGTCATTGACCTCATCTGCAACGGAACTCCTTCTTCAGCTGTCTGTGGATGGGCTGCAAAGGTTACACAATGAAACATTTGTGAAGCAACTCATTTATAAGTACGTAATGCTATTTTCACACCTTGCTGCCGGGCACCGGATGTGATGTCTGCCAGTCCTCTGTCTTTTTTGAATATTGGAAGACACGTCATTGCCCAGAATGAACTTCCTTTCCTCCCAGGGATGCTCTCTGCACATAAAGAACAATCCCCACATCACTTACATAACAATGCATGTGATTAACACATGCAATCCTACCAATGAGTCAACACTGGTTAAGCACACACAACAATGCATGTCTACACAACCACCAAGATTGCAGATCTCAGACCTGCAGACAGTGCAGAGCTGACAGCTTTGCAGGCGTTCCTTTTGATGTCTTGCAGCACTTCCGGTGCCTTTGTGACGTAATGGCCGGTCCATATGGCATCTTGGGTGTGATTGATGAACACAGTTCGCAGTAATCGATCGAGTGAGTCCACGGAGTCCCGGTGTCGCGTTCGATCGCTGTCCGCGTGCACGAGTCCAAGCAACGCAGGGCGGCGCGCGTTTTTCTTTACACGTGCTCTGACGTCATTCAGGATCTCCCGTAAACACACGTGGTTATCTTTGCGACACACGTAATCATGTGTGAACACGAATATGATGACGCAACATTTAATGGATCTCTTATTTCCGCTGACATTGTTGCTAAGGATCACGGATTTATTCTTGAGAGCTTCCGTTTTGTCTGTGTGGGTGCAGGGATGAGCAGGAATCGATGAATGGTTCGATTGATCGGGACTGATCGGGTCCCGGGAGAGAGTGGTCTTGATTTCGCCATTAATGTTGCCGATTGTTTCGTCACGCGCGCCGTCGTCGAACACGTCAGCGATTAGGTCTTGTAACAAGCCGGCGTCTCCATCGGTGGATCCGGCGCTGATTAAATAAACGTTACTTTTTCCACCGATCTCTTTTAGGACTTGCTGGAAGTCCTCGCTGACTGACGTCATTGCTGTTTTAACTTTATGAGTTTAAATGTCACAAAAGTTCTTGTTCAACTTATTTGAGATCATGTTGAGCACTGTCGCTTTGAAGGTGGCAGCTGAGAGGCTTCTCTGATTGGTCGGGCGCATGCGTGGGCGGGGTTATTAGGTCAAGCAGTGTTGAGGCTTCTCTGATTGGTCGGGCGCATGCGTGGGCGGGGTTATTAGGTCAAGCAGTGTTGAGGCTTCTCTGATTGGTCGGGCGCATGCGTGGGCGGGGTTATTAGGTCAAGCAGTGTTGAGGCTTCTCTGATTGATCGGGCGCATGCGTGGGCGGGGTTATTAGGTCAAGCAGTGTTGAGGCTTCTCTGATTGGTCGGGCGCATGCGTGGGCGGGGTTATTAGGTCAAGCAGTGTTGAGGCTTCTCTGATTGATCGGGCGCATGCGTGGGCGGGGTTATTAGGTCAAGCAGTGTTGAGGCTTCTCTGATTGGTCGGGCACATGCGTGGGCGGGGTTATTAGGTCCAGCAGTGTCGAGGCTTCTCTGATTGGTCGGGCGCATGCGTGGGCGGGGTTTATTTACAAAGGTCACCTCTCTGAGGTCCAGCAGTGTCGTGGCTTCTCTGATAGGTTGGGCGCATGCGTGGGCGGAGTTTATTTACAAAGGTCGCTGCTCTGAGGTCCAGCAGCGTTGAGGCTTCTCTGATTGGTCGAGCGCATGCGTTGGCGGAGTTTATTTACAAAGGTCGCCGCTCTGAGGTCCAGCAGTGTCGAGGCTTCTCTGATTGGTTGGGCGCATGCGTGGGCGGGGTTATTAGGTCAAGCAGTGTTGAGGCTTCTCCGATTGGTCGGGCGCATGCGTGGGCGGGGTTATTAGGTCAAGCAGTGTTGAGGCTTCTCTGATTGGTCGGGCGTATGCGTGGGCGGGGTTATTAGGTCAAGCAGTGTTGAGGCTTCTCTGATTGGCCGAGCGCATGCGTGGGCGGGGTTTATTTACAAAGGTCGCAGCTCTGAGGTCCAGCAGTGTCGAGGCTTCTCTGATTGGTCGGGAGCATGCGTGGGCGGGGTTAATGGGTCCAGCAGTGTCGAGGCTTCTTTGATTGGTCGGTCGCAAGCGTGGGCGGAGTTTATTTACAAAGGTCGCCGCTCTGAGGTCCAGCAGTGTCGAGGCTTCTCTGATTGGTCGGGCGCATACGTGGGCGGAGTTATTAGGTCCAGCAGTGTTGAGGCTTCTCTGATTGGTCGGGCGCATGCGTGGGCGGGGTTAATGGGTCCAGCAGTGTCGAGGCTTCTTTGATTGGTCGGTCGCAAGCGTGGGCGGAGTTTATTTACAAAGGTCGCCGCTCTGAGGTCCAGCAGTGTCGAGGCTTCTCCGATTGGTCGGGCGCATACGTGGGCGGAGTTATTAGGTCCAGCAGTGTCGAGGCTTCTCTGATTGGTCGGGCGCATGCGTGGGCGGGGTTTATTTACAAAGGTCGCCGCTCTGAGGTCCAGCAATGTCAAGGCTTCTCTGATTGGTCGGGCGCATGCGTGGGCGGGGTTATTTACAAAGGTTGCTGCTCTGAGGCCCAGCAGTGTCGAGGCTTCTCTGATTGGTCGGGTGCATGCGTGGGCGGGGTTGTTTACAAAGGTCGCTGCTCTGAGGTCCAGCAGTGTCAAGGCTTCTCTGATCGGTCGGGCGCATGTGTGGGCGGAGTTTATTTACAAAGGTCGCCGCTTTTAGGTCCAGAAGTGTCGAGGCTTCTCTGATTGGTCGGGCGCATGCGTGAGCAGGTTTATTTACAAAAGTCCCCGCTCTTAGGTCCAGCAGTGTCGAGGCTTCTCTGATTGGTCGAGCGCATGCGTGGGCGGGGTTATTTACAAAGGTCGCCGCTCTGGGGTCCAGCAGTGTCGAGGCTTCTCTGATTGGTCGGGCGCATGCGTGGGCGGGGTTATTTACAAAGGTCATCGCTCTGAGGTCCAGCAGTGTCAAGGCTTCTCTGATTGGTCGGGTGCATGCTAGGGCGGGGTTAATGGGTCCAGCAGTGTCGAAGCTTCTCTGATTGGTCGGTCGCAAGCATGGGCGGAGTTTATTTACAAAGGTCGCCGCTCTGAGGTCCAGCAGTGTCGAGGCTTCTCTGATTGGTCGGGCGCATACGTGGGCGGAGTTATTAGGTCCAGCAGTGTCGAGGCTTCTCTGATTGGTCGGGCGCATGCGTGGGCGGGGTTTATTTACAAAGGTCGCCTCTCTGAGGTCCAGCAGTGTCGAGGCTTCTCTGATAGGTTGGGCGCATGCGTGGGCGGAGTTTATTTACAAAGGTCGCTGCTCTTAGGTCCAGCAGCGTTGAGGCTTCTCTGATTGGTCGAGCGCATGCGTTGGGGGAGTTTATTTACAAAGGTTGCTGCTCTGAGGCCCAGCAGTGTCAAGGCTTCTCTGATTGGTCGGGCGCATGCGTGGGCGGAGTTTATTTACAAAGGTCGCCGCTTTTAGGTCCAGCAGTGTCGAGGCTTCTCTGATTGGTCGGGCGCATGCGTGGGCGGGGTTTATTTACAAAGGTCGCCTCTCTGAGGTCCAGCAGCGTTGAGGCTTCTCTGATTGGTCGAGCGCATGCGTGGGCGGGGTTATTTACAAAGGTCGCCCCCCCTGGGGTCCAGCAGTGTCGAGGCTTCTCTGATTGGTCGGGCGCATGCGTGGGCGGGGTTATTTACAAAGGTCGCCGCTCTGAGGTCAAGCAGTGTCAAGGCTTCTCTGATTGGTCGGGCGCATGCGTGGGCGGGGTTATTAGGTCAAGCAGTGTTGAGGCTTCTCCAATTGGTCG
Organism: Triplophysa yarkandensis; assembly: GCA_033220385.1. Classification (NCBI taxonomy): domain Eukaryota; kingdom Metazoa; phylum Chordata; class Actinopteri; order Cypriniformes; family Nemacheilidae; genus Triplophysa; species Triplophysa yarkandensis. The sequence goes on from CM065674.1 coordinate 12,070,755, forward strand.
GGCGCATTCGTGGGCGGGGTTATTAGGTCAAGCAGTGTTGAGGCAACTCTGATTGGTCAGTCGCAAGCGCGGGCGGAGTTTATTTACAAAGGTCGCCGCTCTGAGGTCCAGCAGTGTCGAGGCTTCTCTGATTGGTCGGGCGCATACGTGGGCGGAGTTATTAGGTCCAGCAGTGTCGAGGCTTCTCTGATTGGTCGGGCGCATACGTGGGCGGAGTTATTAGGTCCAGCAGTGTCGAGGCTTCTCTGATTGGTCGGGCGCATGCGTGGGCGGGGTTTATTTACAAAGGTCGCCTCTCTGAGGTCCAGCAGTGTCGAGGCTTCTCTGATAGGTTGGGCGCATGCGTTGGCGGAGTTTATTTACAAAGGTTGCTGCTCTGAGTCCAGCAGTGTCGAGGCTTCTCTGATTGGTCGGGCGCATGCGTGGGCGGGGTTAATGGGTCCAGCAGTGTCGAGGCTTCTTTGATTGGTCAGTCGCAAGCGTGGGCGAGGTTTATTTACAAAAGTCCCCGCTCTGAGGTCCAGCAGTGTCGAGGCTTCTCTGATTGGTCGAGCGCATGCGTGAGCTGGTCTATTTACAAAGGTCCCCGCTCTGAGGTCCAGCAGTGTCGAGGCTTCTCTGATTGGTCGGGCGCATGCGTGGGCGGGGTTATTTACAAAGGTCGCCGCTCTGGGGTCCAGCAGTGTCGAGGCTTCTCTGATTGGTCGGGCGCATGCGTGGGCGGATTTATTTACAAAGGTTGCCGCTCTGAGGTCCAGCAGTGTCGAGGCTTCTCTGATTGGTCGGGTGCATGCGTGGGCGGATTTATTTACAAAGGTCACCGCTCTGAGGTCCAGCAGTGTCGAGGCTTCTCTGATTGGTCGGGCGCATGCGTGGGCGGAGTTTTACACTGGTCATCCATAGGCTTTCAATGATGGTCGTCGTTGCTAATCCAGTAAATGACTTCTGACACACTAAGATGCTTTCATTCCCCACTAATTTGAATATTAGGGCAGTAGTGACGCAACATTGTCTACTAGGGGAATCTGGCAGGGGGTGCGAATTCGCCAAGCTGTTGAAATTGAGAGGCTTCTCTGATTGGTTGGGCGCATTTGTGGGCGTGTGTGTGTGGACAAGATTGACTGCACGCTGCGAACGCTGGTTTGTTAAACGATACCCTAAAAACCATCAAAAGATTTGTAGTGTTCTAAAAAATCTTTTTTTTATCGTTTATTTATTCTGTGATATACTACCAGTATCTTGTTTAAATCCTTCTTGAAAAGTGACCAATACCTCTCTATGTAAAGGAGTTAATGATAAACCCAAAATTGGGTAAACAGACCTTACCTTTAAACCCCCTTGACTCCAGAAATGTTTACACAGTTTTACACTGATCTAAAATCAATATAACAAAATAAAGTCAAATCACTGCAGTTACTGTTTCCTGCTATGTATATTATTCATATTTTAATGTGAAAACTTTTATTGTGTAACTTTCATTGCATTCATACTTGATTAAACTTTTTGTTCCACGAAAATTATCAACCTTTTATTTCTTTTGCCGTGTTTAGTTTACTTCAATTCTTGTTGTATTAACCGTGTTGGTGTACACAGAAGCTGCTGGCGATGTTTCGTAGGAGTCTCCAGTGGCGAGATTAATGACGTAACCATCATAGACATATAGTCTTGTGACTGTAAAGTTATAAATACAGAACATTAATATAATGGCCTTTAACTTTTGACTAGAAGAAGAATCAAAGTGCTAAAAACTAAAGAGAAATGAACATATCACAAACACCAATATTAGAAATGTAAATTTCCTAATATGTAATTATATTCTTCATTTATAACATTGTTTGTTTTAATTTAATTTTCTCTTTCTTTTAGATATCTCGCCACTGAAGGCGACGTGTGTGCTCCACAACTTTATGAGGAGATCTGCAGAGATGCCTGCTGTGATGGGAGTAGCGCAAGGTGCAGAGGATTCTTTGCAGAGTCTTAGTCGGGTTGCAGCCAATAATTCTGCTAGAGAAGCCATCCAGGTCAGGGACACCTTTATGGCCTACTTTTCAGATGAGGGAGCAGTACCGTGGCAACCGACAGAATGGTTATTTTTTGTTAATATTTATCCTTTTGTCTTTTATTTTTATTTCTTTTCAGCCTCTCTTGTTATTGCTTCAGTTTGTTTCATCCTTAACTTTTATTAATGTTTCATTAGTTTTCAAAGGTTATTTAAGTTTCCTTATTTAAAATAATAAATGGAGCATCCCCCGTGGGGAGATGAAGGGGTCGAGGAAAGACAGAACCGCAGACTACTTCCATTTTTTCCCTGACCCTGCTGCTGACCCACTCCTTTTATCCGTCTCCTTTCTCCTCTCCTTTAAATATGTGTCGCTCAAACCTTTCCACTTTCTTCTGCATACATCATCTTAATAAACACATTAACTCATCAGCGAGAAAGTAATCTTATTGTAAAAAAGAATGATAAATCTCAATCTACCGGCTCTAGCGATACTCCCAATATGTGTATATAGACTGGAATGAGTAGAGTTTTTCAACATACCAGATTGCCCGACCTCCTCGCTCACTTTCTTCCAAGCAAGATCCTTTTTATTCCTGTCTCTGTAGAAAAATGACGTTGAATCATACAATTCAGTATGTCCACACACAGCAACGATAATCTTTTTTTCCATCTTTACCTCAGACTGCTACCTAACTAAATGACGTCACTGCTACAGCAAGCTCCGGATTGGTTAACGCGGCACGAATTTTCGCCAAAGTTCAATTATTTACACTTGCGCGATTTGCGTCCAACGCCCAATTCGCATCGCACCATTCGTGTCATTCGCGCCACAGGAAATTTTCAACGCCTTCTCGCGTCTCTGCATTGACTAAACATGTAAATCACTCGCGCATGACGCGCTTTTCACGTTTGGTGTGAACGCAGCATAAGTCAGTAGCACCTGTTTAAGGTCATTGACTGTCATAAAGCCACCTGTGCACCCCATAATCAGTCAAAAGTCTAAGTAGCAACATGGGCAAAACCAAAGAGCTGTCAAAAGGAAAAGCATACAAAATTGCAGACCTTCATAAAAATGGAAAGGGGCCATTGCCAAGCAGCTGGGTGAAAAAAGAACAAATGTTGTTCCAATTTTCAGAAAATGGAAGAGGCGTATGATGACTGTCAATGTCCCTCGGACTGGGGCCCCACATAAAAAGTCTCCTCGTGAGGTATCAATGATGTTGAGAATGGTGAAGAATCAGTCCAGAATTAATTGGGAAAAGGTGGTCTATGCGGTGAAGGGAGCTGGTACTGGGTCTTATCTTCATTTGCCCTGTTTGGATGAAGGAGAATTATGAGTATCATTCCAAGAATACCATAACTACAGTGAAGCATGAGGGTGCAAGCATGATGCCCTGGGGGTGGGGGATTCTGCTTCGGAGACAAGACGACTGAACTGTATTAAGGAGAAGTTGAATTGGGCTATGTTTTGTGACATATTGAGCAAAAAGCTCTGTTCCTCAGTCAGAGTATTAAAGATGTGTCATGGCTGGGTCTTCCAACCTTACAAAGACCTAAAGCACACAGCCAAGAAAACTAAGGAGTGGCTCTGTAAGAAGCATATCAAGATTCTGGAGTGTCCTATCCAGTCTTCAGACCTAAATCCAATTGTAAGCTAAAACTTTGTGTTGCTTAGCGACAGCCCCCTAAACTGATAGAGAGAAGATCTTTATGAAGGAGTGGGCCAAAATCCGGCCTGAAGTGAAGTGTCTTGTGGCCAAGTATGGTTTCTCATACTGGGAATTTGTGATCTACATTTAACCCATTCCAGTGTACACACAGTAATTGTACACATGCACAATGTAAACACACACCCAGAGCCATGGGCAGCCATGCTGTGCCCGGGTAACGGTGCTAAAGGGACTCACCTCAGCCGTGGTTTCCCCACTGGTACCGAGTATCAAACAAGCCACCCTGGGATCATGAGTCCAACACTCGAACCACCAGGCCATGAGTGCAGTGTGTGCAGAACTGTTTGAACTTTGTAGTTGTTAACAAAGGCTTCTGTACCAAATCTAATTTATTTTGACCCGTCATCAAATACTTATTGACACAAAAATTTACAAATAAATTGTTAAAAAATCATACAATGTGATTTGCTGATTTTTTTGTATATACACAAACATATACACATACTATAATAAACTTCTTATACTAATTTAGTTTTTACTTCACATTATCAATTTCTTTATTACTTTGTTATCTTGTTTTTCAAGAACTGTGTTGTCACATCTATCACCAGTTGATGACATGAGAGTGTATTTTATACAAATAACATAGGACCATTAGAAAAAAGGGTCACAAGTAAACTTAACATTATTCAACATTACATTACTATGCAAACAGAAACCTAACGACTGAAAACTATAGACATTTCACCCCATACCAGTTTATATCAAGGTTAGATTACTTAGCATTTTAGTGTTTAATATTGAGATTAAGGGTCCATCCAGGGTGTAAATGAGGGCTGAGATGGGAGAGGCTTCAGACCTTTTTTGGACCTACAGAGTACAAGAGGATTTAGAGAATAAACATAAAAATGAGGACTAGAATATTAAATAATAATGTTACTTTAAGCTATAGTATGAGAGTAATGTGAGAGTAATGTTATAGTAATGTTGATTGATTCTTTAAAATTTGTTCTGAGATACAAAGTAATTAGTACATGTTACTCACAATGGCTCAGTTGTAAATAGTGAGGAATTAGGTAGATAGAATTTGAACTTGCATGAATAAACATTCCGCATGAGCAGTCCATCAAACAAGTCTCTTTGCAGTAATCTTGATAGTCCCATTGAAATGACTTTCAATGATTTCGACAATCTAAAATAAAAAGCATTGATAAGGCATTTCTTAAGCCAAGTTTACATTTAATCAGGATAAATTACAATTACACACAGTTAACAGTTTGACTACACACACATTCTCCTTGTCATTAAAACAGAGCTTTACTAAATTTTTAAAAGTTGAGTATTGAATCTATATCTGAATAGAAAACTTTAAAACCATTCTGTGCATACAGCGCATTTATTTTCTGTAAATCTTGAAAGGAAAATTATATTTAGATATTTAATGCCCAGTTTGTCTTGCGTTGTGTATTAATCAGGCCCCAGATCGCACACAGCATTGTGGAAAATTTCCACTATGCTACACTACAATTATGAAATAATTTAAATCTTTCTAAAAAAATATCCTGAAGTAATGTTCATTCATTTCACCATAGCTTTATCAATAAAAAAATAAAAAAATACCTTGTTCAAATTTTCCTTGATTTGACTTGTGCTCAAGTTATCAGCTTTGATTTTGAGAGTTGCATGAGCAGTTGTTTTTAGTGATTGTGGAGTATTTATTTTTCTAGTAGTTTCTAGTTTTGGAAAAGTTCTTGATGAAGTAAATGTTTTGATTTCTGGCAGAGAAGGTGTTGCTGAAATAGGGGTTAATGGAGTAGGTGTAGGGGTTGTTGAATTGGTTGTTATCGGTAAAGTTGTTGAAGTGGTTGGAAGAGTTATTGAGGGAGTAGTTTTAGTGCTTGTTGCGGGAGTAGTTGTTGAGGTAATGGTTATTATGGTTGTTGATAGAGTACCACAACTACAACTAGTTGTTTTTGGTAGAGCAGTTGAAGTTGTTTGTGGAATAGCTGTAGGAGCAGTATTTGGTAAATAAATATTTCTCTTTGTCAGTAATGGAGCAGTTTTTATTTGAAATGTAATTGTTGATGGAGAGTCAGGTGTTGTTTTCAAAGCAGACATCTTTGGAATACTTGCTATTGATGCTGTTAAATTTAGCATGTCTTGTGATTGCATGATAGGTATGAGTGAAACTGCATCTCGTTTTCTTCTTTTCAGTGCAAAACCTATAATTGTGGTAGTAGTTCTTGGTAAATCAGATGTTGATTGAAATGTTGTTTTTGGAAGTTCATGAGTTGTTGTTTGAGTAACTGTGCTTAGCAGTGTGGTAGTGGTTATTTCGGGGGTTTTACTTGTTGGTGCAGCATTTGTTTTTGTAAATGCTTCACTTGCAGTTATTGATCCTTTAGTTGTAGTTGTTGGGGCAGAAGTTGTAGTTGTTGATGCTCCAGCTTTAGTTGTTGATGCTTCAGTTTTAGTGGTTGACGCAGCAGCTGTGGTTATTATTTCTAAAGTTGTAGTTGTTGATGCTTCAGTTATAGTTAAATGTGGTGAAGTTATTGTTGTTGGTACAGTACTTGTAGTTTTTGAAGCGATAGTTGTATTTGATACTCCAATTGTAGTTGCTGGTGCAGTATTTATAGTTGTTGGTTCAGTAGTTGTTGTGGTGGATGCTTCTGTTGTAGTTGTCGATGCAGCGGTTTTAGTTGTTTGATCAGTGGTTGTAGTTATATATGCTTCAGTTCTAGTTGCTGGTGCAGTAGTGTTTGAGGTTAACGATTCAAATGCTGAAGTGTTTAAGGCTTCAGCTGTAGTTGTTGGTGCAGCGGTTGTCGTTGTTGGTGCCTTAGTTGTAGTTGTTGTTACAAAAGTTGTAGTTTTTGCTGCAGTAGCCACTGATGCTTCAGTTGAAGTTGTTGATGAAGTAGTTGTAGCTGATAATGCAGTATTTGTATTTTGTGGTACAGTAGTTGTAGATTCATTATTTTTAGTTGTTGACCCCTCAGTATTAGTTGTTGATTCAGTAGTTGAAGGTTTTATTGCTTCAGTTGTAGTTTTTGATACAGTACTTGTAATTGTTGGTGCTTTAGTTGTAGTTTTTGATGCTTCAGTTAAAGTTATAAGTTCAGAAGTTGTAGTTGTTGGTACAGTAGTTGTAGTTGTTGAAGCAGTAGTTGTAGTTGTGGATTCTACAATTGTAGTTGTTGGTGGAGTTGTGTTTTTTCTTAATTTTTCAGTTGTAAATAGTTTAGTTGTAGTTGCTGTTGCAGTAGTTGTAATTGTTGGTTTATTAGTTGTTGTGGTAGATGCTTCAGTTGTTGTTGTTGTTGTTGTTGTTTTTGTTGATGCATCGGTCTTAGTTGTTGGGCCAGTCATTGTAGTTGAATATGCTTTGTTTGTAGATTTTTGTGCAATAGTATTAGTTGTTGATGATTCAGTCGTTGTAGTTGTTGGTGCAGCAGTTGTTGTTGGTGCACGAGTTGTGATGGTTGATTCAGGAGTTGTAGTTGTAGTAGCTGTTGAAGAAGTTGTTGTCGTTGTTGGAGTTGAAGTTGCTGGTGAAGGACTTGTGATCGCTTTTTCAGGAGTTGTCGTGGTTGATGAAGTAGTTGTAGAGGTTCTAGTAAATGTTGTCGTAGTTGGTGAAAAAATTGTAGTGGTTGTTGCAGGAGTGGTAGTGATTGTGGCAGGAGTGATAGTGGTTGGTGAAGGAATTGTAGTGGTTGGTTCAGGAGTTGTAGTGGTCGACTCATGAATTGTAGTGGTTGAAGAAGTGGTAGTGGTTGGTGAAGGAGTTGTGGTGGTTGCTGCAGTAGTTGTGGTGCTTTGTGAAGTAGTTGTGGTGATTAGTTCAAAAGTTGTAGTGGTTGGTTCAGGAGTTGTAGAGGTTGGTTCAGGAAATGTAGTGGTTGACTCAGGAATTGTAGTGGTTGGTTCAGGGGTTGTGGTTGTTGTTGAAGAAGTGGTCGTGGTTGGTGAAGATGTTATTTTTGTTTTAGTAGAAATGGGGGTGGTTGTTGCAGGAGTGGTAGTGGTTGGTGGAGGAATTGGCATTGTTGTTGAAGGAGTTGTAGTGGTTGTTGAAGGAGATGTAGTGGTTTGCTCAGGAGTTTTAGTGGTTGTTGAAGAAATGGTAGTGGTTGGTGAAGGAGTTGTATTGGGTAGTTCAGGAGTTGTAGTGGTTGGTGCAGTAATTGGGGTGGTTGGTGAAGTAGTTGTGGTGATTGGTTCAAAAGTTGTAGTGGTGGGTTCAAAAGTTGTAGTGGTGGGTTCAAGAGTTGTAGTGGTTGGTTCAGGAGATGTAGTGATTGGTTGAGGAGTTGTAGTGGTTGGTTCAGGAGTTGTGGTTGTTGTTGAAGAAGTGGAAGTGGTTGTTGCAGGAGTGGTAGTGTTGGTTGAAGGAATTGTCATTGTTGTTAAAGGAATTGTCTTTGTTGTTGAAGGAGTTGTTGTGGTTGGGGAAGGAATGGTTGTTGTTGACTCAGGAGTTGTAGTGGTTGGTTCTGGAGTTGTGGTTGTTGTTGAAGAAGTGGTAGTATCTGGTGAAAATGTTGTTGTGGTTGTTGCAGGAGTTATAGTGGTTGTTAAAGGAATTGTCATTGTTGTTGAAGGAGTTGTTGTGGTTGGGGAAGGAGTTGTTGTGGTTGGTTCAGGAGTTGTAGTGGTTGGTGCATTAGTTTTGGTGGTTGGTGAAGTAGTTGTGGTGATTGGTTCAAAAGTTGTTGTGGTTGATGCAGGAATTATAGTGGTTGTTGAAGGAATTGTCATTGTTGTTGAAGGAGTTGTTGTGGTTGGGGAAGGAGTTGTTGTGTTTGGTTCAGGAGTTGTAGTGGTTGGTGCATTAGTTGTGGTGGTTGGTGAAGTAGTTGTGGTGATTGGTTCAAAAGTTGTAGATGTTGGTTCAGGAGTTGTGGAGGTTGGTTTAGGAGACGAAGTGGTTGACTCAGTAGTTGGAGTGGTTGTTTCAGGAGTTGTTGTTGTTGAAGAAGTGGTCGTGGTTGGTGAAGATGATACTGTGGTTTTTGCAGAAGTGGTAGTGGTTGTTGAGGAAGTGATAGGGGTTGCTGAAGGAGTTGTAGTGGTTGGTGCAGTAGTTGTGGTGGTTGGTGAAGTAGTTGTGGTGATTGGTTCAAAAGTTGTAGATGTTGGTTCAGGAGTTGTGGAGGTTGGTTTAGGAGTTGTGGTTGTTGTTGAAGAAGTGGTAGTACTTGGTGAAAATATTGTTGTGGTTGTTGCAGGAATAATAGTGGTTGTTGAAGGAATTGTCATTGTTGTTGAAGGAGTTGTTGTGGTTGGGGAAGGATTGGTTGTTGTTGACTCAGGAGTTGTAGTGGTTGGTTCTGGAGTTGTGGTTGTTGTTGAAGAAGTGGTAGTACTTGGTGAAAATGTTGTTGTGGTTGTTGCAGGAGTTATAGTGGTTGTTAAAGGAATTGTCATTGTTGTTGAAGGAGTTGTTGTGGTTGGGGAAGGAGTTGTTGTGGTTGGGGAAGGAGTTGTTGTGGTTGGTTCAGGAGTTGTAGTGGTTGGTGCATTAGTTTTGGTGGTTGGTGAAGTAGTTGTGGTGATAGGTTCAAAAGTTGTTGTGGTTGATGCAGGAATTATAGTGGTTGTTGAAGGAATTGTCATTGTTGTTGAAGGAGTTGTTGTGGTTGGGGAAGGAGTTGTTGTGGTTGGTTCAGGAGTTTTAGTGGTTGGTGCATTAGTTGTAGTGGTTGGTGCATTAGTTGTGGTGGTTGGTGAAGTAGTTGTGGTGATTGTTTCAAAAGTTGTTGTGGTTGTTGCAGGAATTATAGTGGTTGTTGAAAGAATTGTCATTGTTGTTGAAGGAGTTGTTGTGGTTGGCTTAGGAGACGAAGTGGTTGACTCAGTAGTTGGAGTGGTTGTTTCAGGAGTTGTTGTTGTTGAAGAAGTGGTCGTGGTTGGTGAAGATGATACTGTGGTTTTTGCAGAAGTGGTAGTGGTTGTTGAAGAAGTGGTAGTGGTTGCTGAAGGAGTTGTAGTGGTTGGTGCAGTAGTTGTGGTGGTTGGTGACGTAGTTGTGGTGATTGGTTCAAAAGTTGTGGTGGCTGGTTTAGGAATTGTAGTGGTTGGTTCAGGAGCTGTGGTTGTTGTTGAAGAAGTGGTAGTAGTTGGTGAAGATGCTGTTGTTGAAGGAGTTTTAGTGGTTGGTGAAGGAGTTGTTATTGTGGTTTTAGCAGAAGTGGGGGTGGTTGTTGCAGGAGTAATAATAGTTTGTGAAGGTATTGGCATTGTTGTTGAAGGAGTTGTAGTGGTTGATGAAGGATTTGTAGTGGTTGGCTCAGGAGTTGTAATAGTTGTTGAAGAAGTGGTAGTGGTTGCTGAAGGAGTTGTAGTGGGTGGTTCAGGAGTTGTAGTGGTTGGTGCAGTAGTTGTGGTGGCTGTTGAAGTAGTTGTGGTGATTGGTTTAAAAGTTGTAGTGGTGCGTTCAAGAGTTGTAGTGGTTGTTGAAGTAGTGGTAGTAGTTGTTGAAGGAATTGTCATTGTTGTTGAAGGAGTTATAGTGGTTGGGGAAGGAGTTTTTGTGGTTGGTTCAGGAGTTGTAGTAGTTTGTGCAGTCGTTGTGGTGGTTGGTTCAAAAGTTGTCATGGTTGGTTGAGGGGTTGTAGTGGTTGGTTCAAAAGTTGTGGTGGTTGGTTCAGGAGTTGTGGTTGTTGTTGATGAAGTGGTAGTGGTTGGTGAAGAAGTTGTAGTGTGTGGTTCAGGAGTTGTAGTGGTTGGTACAGTAGTTGTGGTTGTTGACTCAGGAGTTGTTGAAGAAGTGATAGTAGTTGGTGAAAACGTTGTTGGGCTTGTTGCAGAAGTGGTAGTGGTTGTTGCTGGAGTGGTAGTGTTTGTTGAAGGAGTTTTCATTATTGTTGAAGGAGTTGTAGTAGTCAGTGAAGGAGTTTTAGTGGTTGAGGCAGTAGTTGTGGTGGTTTGTGAAGTAGTTGTGGTGATTGGTTCAAAATTTGTGGTGGTTGGTTCAGGATTTGTAATTGTTGGTTCAGGAGATGTAGTGGTTGGCTCAGGAGTTGTAGTGGTTGTTTCAGGATTTGTGGTGGTTGTAGGTGAAGAAGTGATAGTCGTTGGTGAAGGAGTTGTAGTGGTTGAAGAAGTGGAAATGGTTGGTGAAGGAGTTGTAATGGATGGTTCAGGAGTTGTAGCGGTTGGTGAAATAGTTGTAGTGGTTGGTGAAGTAGTTGTGGTGATTGGTTCAAAAGTTGTCTTGGTTGGTTCAGGAGTTGTAGTGGCTGATTCAGGAGCTGTGGTTGTTGTTGAAGAAGTGGTAGTCTTTGGTGAAGGAGTTGAAGTGGTTGTTTCAGGAGTTATAGTGCTTGGTGCAGTAGTTGTGGAGGTTGATGAAGTAGTTGTGGTGATTTGTTCAAAGGTTGTTTTGGTTGGTTTAGGGGATTTAGTGGTTGGTTCAGCAGATGTAGCAAGTGACTCAGTAGTTATAATGGGTGGTTCTGGAGTTGTGGTGGTTGGTGTTATATTACTAAGGGTTGGTGAAGTAGTTGTGGTGTTTGGTTCAAAAGTTGTTGTGGTTGGTTCATGAGTTGGAGTGGTGGTTTCAGGATATGTAGTGATTGACTCAGGAGTTGTATTGGTTTTTAAAGAAGTGGTTGTAGATGGTAAAGATGTTGCTGTGGTTGTTGCAGGAGCGAAAGTGTTGGATAAAGGATTTGTAGTGGTTTGTTCTAAAAAATTGGTGGTTGGTTCAGGAGTTGTAGTGGTGGGTTCAGGAGATATAGTGGTTGACTCAGGAGTTGTTGAATAAGGGGTAGTAGTCGGTGGAGATGCTGTTGTGGTTGTTGCAGGAGTGGTTGGTGAAGGAGTTGTAGTGGATGGTTCAGGATTTGTAGTTGCTGGTACAGCAGTTATGGTGGTTGATGAAGTAGTTGTATTGATTGGTATAAAAGTTGTGGGGATTGGTTCAGGAGTTGAAGTGGTTGGTGCAGTATATATGGTGGTCGGGGAAGTAGTTGTGGTGATTGGTTCAAAATTTGTGGTGATTGGTTCAGGAGTTGTAGTGATTGGTTCAGGAGATGCAGTTTTTGACTCAGGAGTTATAGTGGTTGGTTCAGGAATTGTAGTGGTTTGTGTAGAAGTTGTGGTGGTTGGTGAAGTAGTTGTGGTGTTTGGTTCAAAAGTTGTGGTTGGTTCAGGAGTTGTAGTTGTTGATGAAGAAGTGGTAGTGGTTGGTGAAGAAGATGTAGTGGGTGGTCCAGCAGTTGTAGTGGTTGGTGCCGTAGTTGTGGTGGTTGTTGAAGTAGTTTTGGTGATTGGTTCAAAAGTTGTGGTGGTTGGTTCAGGAGCTGTAGTGGTTGTTGAAGAAGTGGTAGTGGTAGGTGAAGAAGTTGTCATTGTTGTTGAAGGAGTTGTAGTGGTTGGTGAAGGAGTTGTTGTGGTTGGTGCAGTAGTTGTGGTGGCTGGGGAAGTAGTTGTGTTGGTTGGTGAAGTGGTAGTGGTGATTAGTTCAAAAGTTGTAGTGGTTGGTTCAAGAGTTGTAGTGGTTGGTTCAGGAGTTGTGGTGGTTGGTTCAGGAGTTGTAGTGGTAGGTTCAGGAAAGGAAGTGGTTGACTGAGGAGTTGTAGTGGTTGGTTCGGGAGTTGTGGTTGTTGTTGAAGAAGTGGTCATAGTTGGTGAAGATGTTATTGTGGTTTTTGCAGAAGTTGTAGTGGCTGTTGCAGGAGTGGTAGTGGTTGACTGAGGAGTTATAGTGGTTGGTTCGGGAGTTGTGGTTGTTGTTGAAGAAGTGGTCATAGTTGGTGAACTTGTTATTGTGGTTTTTGCAGAAGTGGTAGTGGCTGTTGCCGGAGCGGTAGTGGTTGTTGAAGGAGTTGTGGTGGCTGGTTCAGGAATTGTAGTGGTTGGTTCAGGAGCTGTGGTTGTTGCGGAAGAAGTGGTAGTAGTTGGTGAAGATGCTGTTGTTGTTGAAGGAGGTTTAGTAGTTAGTTCAGGAGTTTTAGTCGTTGGTTCAGGGTATGTAGCGGTTGACTCAGGAGTTGAAGTGGTTGGTTTAGGAGTTTCGGTTGTTGTCGAAGAAGTGGTGGTAGTTGCAGGAGTTGTTGTGGTTGTGGCAGGAGTGGTAGCGGTTGGTGAAGGAATTGTTATTGTTGTTAAAGGAGTTGTAGTGGTTGGTGAAGTAGCATTCGTGATTGTTTCAGGAGTTCTAGTGGTTGGTGCAGTAGTTGTGGTGGTTGGTGAAATAGTTGTGGTGATTGCTCCAAATGTTGTGGTGATTGGTCCAAATGTTGTGGTGATTGGTTCAGGGGTTGTAGTGGTTGGATCAGGAGATGAAAGGGTTGACTCCGGGGTTGTAGTGGTTGGTTCATGAAATACAGTGGTCTTTAAAAGAGTGGTTGTGGTTGGCGAAAAAGTTGTAGAGTTTGGTTTGGAAGTTGTAGTGGTTGGTTCAGGAGTTTTACTGGTTGTTGAAGAAGTGGTAGTTTTTGCTAAAGGAGTCGTAGTGGTTGTTGCAGGAGTGCTAGTGGTTGTTGAGGGATTTGAACTGGTTGGTGAAGTAGTTGTGGTGGTAGGTTCAGGAGTCATAGTGGTTGGTAAAGAAGTTTTGAAGGTTGGTGAAGGAGTTTTTGGGGTTGTTGCAGGAGTTATAGATGTTTTTGTAGAAGTTGTAACGACTAGTGAAGAAGTTGTAGCCATTGTAGACAGAGTTTTCGTGGTTGGTGAAGGAAGTGTAGTGGTTGATTTAAAAAATGTGGGGCTTGATTCAGAGGTTGCTGTGGATGTTGCAGAAGTTGTAGCAGTTGGTTCAGAAGTTTTGGTGCTTGGATCAAAAGTTGTAGTGGTTGATTCAGGAGTGTTGGTGGTTGGTTCAAAGGTTTGGTTGTTTGGTTCAGGGGTTGTAGAGGTTGATGAAGGAGTTGTGGTGGTTAATTCAGGCGTTGGTTCATGAGTTGTCGTGGTTCCTGGAGGAGTGGTAGTGGTTGTTGAAGGAGTTGTAGAGGTTTGTGAAGAAGAAGTTGTGGTGGTTGATTCAAGAGTTGTGATGGTTAGTGAAGGAGTTGTACTGGTTGTAGCAGGAGTGGTAGTGGTTGATGAAGGAGTAAAACTGGTTGCGGATGGAGTTGTAGTGCTTGAATCAGAAGTTGTGATGGTTAGAAAAGGAGTTATGGTGGTTGTTGCAGGGGTTGTAAAATTAGTTTTAGATGTTTTGGTGCTTGGATTAGAAGCTGTGGTGGTTGGTTCTTGAACTGTGGTGGTTTCCCTAGAAGTTGTAGAGGTTGCCAAAGGTGTTGTTGGGTTTGGTTCAGGAGTTGGTGCAGGAGTTGTGTTGTTTGCTGAAGTTACAGTGATTGCTTCAGGAGTTTTAGTAGTCGTTGAAGGGGTTGTATTGGTTTGTGAAATAGTTTTTGTTTTAGCAGTTGTGGTGGTTGGTGCAGGAGTTGTAGTTGTTGGTTCAGGAGTCATAATAATTGAATAAGAAGTTTTGGTGTTTGGTTTACAAGTTGTAGTTCTTTGTGCAGGAGTTGTAGTGGTTGTTGAAGGAGTTGTGGTGGTTGGTACAGGAGTTGTAGAAGTTTGTGCATAAGTTGAAGTACTTTGTGGAGGAGTAATAGTGGTTGGCTCTAAAGTTTTAGGGTTTGGTGTAGGATATGTAGTGGCTTTTGCAGGAGTGTTAATGGTTGGTGAAGGAGTAGAGCTGGTTGGTGAAGGAGTTGTAATTGTTGGTGTAGTATCTGTAGTGGTTTGTGCTAAAGTTTTTGTTGTTTGTACAGTAATTGTAGTTGTTTGTGAAAAAGTTTTAGTTGTTAATGCAGTTGTTGCAGTTTTTTGAGGATCAGTTGTAGATGTTGTTAAAGCAGTCCTAATTGTTGATGGAGTTGTTGAATTTATTGGCATAGTAAATGGAGTTGTTGGTACAGTTGTTGTTACCATTGATCTATAAGTAGTTGATGTGTTGTTTTTTATTGGAGCTTTTAATAGAGTACTTCTTGGAATTGCAGTGATTATGGTTGTTGTTGATGAAGTGCTGCAACTACAATGAGTTGCTGCTGGTGGGGTAGTTGAAGTTGTTGTTTTTGGAGGAGAGTTTGTTTGTACAGCAGTTGCATCAGTTGTCTTGTTCTTGAGTGAAGTAGTCATTGTACTTTCAGCTTTATATGTAAAGTATAACAGAATAATTATCACACAGACAGAATCAACTTGCATCAAAATCTAATTGTTTCATATTAAAAAAGAAAACATTATTTAAAATCGATGGGTTGAAATCTTTCACTTTATAATTCTCATTCAATGCATTCATATAACTGCATAAGCATGCCAAACATTATAAAATGTAAGAATTACATTGTTATTATTGTCTATATTAAAAATCTTAAGATGGTCAGTGTTGACTGATGCTTAAAGTTTAGTGCTTGTTTATGGGTAAAATGGGTTGTAAAATTTGTACTTAAGCACTTTCAAACTAGTCCACCTTTAAGTATATTTCAATATTCATAAAAAAATCACATGATTAAAGAATGATGTGAAAGAATTAATGACTGTGAATACCTGCAAGTCTTAGCATACACATTTATGATTATCATACCATGATTTAACACAATAACTCTTTTGCTTCTTTAACAAGAAACTGAACAACCCACTTATGTCAAAGCAGCCGTATAGCTTAAGAACAGAACATATCTTGCAGATACTGTCATGGCTCGTGGCACCTCATGGCAGTCATGACACCTCTTTAAATGGAGCCAGCTGAACCAGGCTGTACACCTCACTGGAATGCTGAACGGAACAGCCGATGTGCTCTATTGTCAGCATTCTCCAACCTCTTGCTGCCGGTTGAGATGACCTGTTGCCTCCCAGGAGGGTACCCCTAAGTGCACTACCAGCCTTCCCCCCAACAAACCTCATTGCACAGGTCAAACACAGGCCACACTCACCCAACCACACTTGGTTCTCAGAGCTCATGGCTCTGACGGTCACTCCCCCATCGCCACTTCCCGTGATAAGAACCTTCTATCTACATTACATTTACATTTAGTCATTTAGCAGACGCTTTTATCCAAAGCGACTTACAATAGTCGAGGAGACAATGAAGCGGTAAATAGCCGATACATCAATAGGTGAACAAGTGCTACAACAATGCTACCGAGTTACACAGAGAGTGAAGTTACAAAAGAAGGTTTTTTTTTTTTGTTTTTTTTTTTTGATAGAGTGAGTAGTTAGAAAAGAAGTGAGTTAGTGAGTTAGGTGTAGCCGGAAAATATGAGTTTTTAGGAGTTTTTTAAAGATAGAGACCGAGTCTGACAAGCGTGAAGCCAGAGGCAGATCGTTCCACCATCGAGGAACTGAAGCAGAGAACGTTCGAGAGAGAGATTTCTTACCCTTTTGAGCTGGTACCACAAGTCTCAGCTCATTTGCGGAGCGCAGAGATGTTGAGGGCCTATATCTTTGCATTAGTGAGTTAAGGTAAGTGGGTGCTGAACCGGTGGTGGTCTTGTAGGCAATGAGAAGACATTTAAATTCAATGCGGGCTGCTACAGGAAGCCAATGCAGTTTTATGAAGAGAGGTGTTACATGGGTCCTTTTTGGTTCCTTGAACACCACTCTTGCTGCTGCATTTTGAATCATCTGCAGAGGTTTAGTTGTGCACATCGGGAGTCCAGCAAGCAGCGCATTGCAGTAGTCTAGCCTGGACAGGACCAAAGCTTGAACCAGGATTTGTGTGGAGTGTTCTGTGAGAAACTGTCTGATCTTCCTGATGTTGTAAAGCATGAATCTGCAGGATCTGACAGTCGCGGCAACATGATCTGTGAAGTTGAGCTGATCATCGATGATTACTCCCAAGTTTCTCGCAGACCTGGAGGGCACAATGGTTGATGCTTCTAGTTGGATCGAGAGATCGTGACGAGTCTTCGAGTCGGCAGGGATGACAAGAAGTTCCGTTTTCGCAAGGTTAAGTTGTAGGTGGTGTTGCTTCATCCAGAGGGAGATGTCGCTCAGACATGCTGAGACTCGGGTCGAAATCGTCTGATCTTCGGGATGAAATGCAAGGTGGAGTTGCGTGTCATCCGCATAACAGTGGTAGGAGAAGCCATGCTTACGAATGACTGATCCCAGTGATGTCATGTAGATCGAGAAGAGCAACGGTCCAAGAACAGGGCCCTGAGGTACACCGGTGTCAAGATGTTGCGGTTCTGATACTTCACCTCCCCACGAAACCTTGAAGGATCTACCCGAGAGGTAGGATACGAACCATTGGAGAGCCTTGTCTGAGACGCCCATTTCCTTGAGAGTCGAAAGGAGAATACTGTGGTTAACGGTGTCAAAAGCAGCGGATAAGTCTAGCAGGATGAGAACGGATGACATGGAGGCCGCCCTTGCCAGTCGTAGGTCTTACACAACTGAAAGCAGACCTGTCTCTGTAGAGTGTCCTTTCTTGAAGCCTGACTGGTTGCTGTCCAAGCGGTTGTGTAGAGTAAGATAGGCCGAGAGTTGATCTGAGACGACACGTTCCAGGGTCTTTCCGATGAATGGCAGTAGAGAGACTGGTCTGTAGTTCTCTAGAAGTGCGGAATTCAGCGAGGGTTTCTTCAACAGCGGGGTGATCTGGGCTTCTTTGAAAGCAGTAGGAAATGTGCCAGAGTTGAGGCATGTCGGTGCACACACATGCTGTTAGCAAACTGGTTCCACATACACACAAACATAGCCAATCTACTTTACATCCCCAACAGTGACCCACACACACACACACACACACACACACACACACAAACACATACACACAGACACACACACACACTTAGATGTTTGAATGTTAAATGTACATGCCATTTTGCGGCTAACCTCTTTAACCTCTTTCTATCTAAGAGAAAACTGTGCATCCTTGCACCCCAAACCAGATCAGTGGAAACTGGCTCCAGAACAAGGATGAGGAGCACCTGGGTGCACTGTGTAGGACAACAGGCCTTCAGAGGCCTGGAGTCAGGCGAATGGGTTCAACGTCACAAAAAATAGCGAAATTCCAACAAAATGATGGCGATACTCGCAGAGATGTTAGATGAAAAAGTGATGATTTTATTTACAGTGATTTAGAGGTGTACCAGTCACAAAAATGAATGTAAACTGGAAGTAAAAATAACAAACAAATAAATCTGAGTAATCTCTGTAACCTCACAAACTTGTTACGCAAACTGCTTATGGCACCACAACTGCACGCTTGCTTGCCAGCTAAAACACTGACTTGAGGTCCTCTTTAAATAGGCCAAACCCCTCCCCCTCAGACACAATCAAAAGAAAAGAGGTTAGCCGCAAAATGGCATGTACATTTAACATTCAAACATCTAAGTGTGTGTGTGTGTGTCTGTGTGTATGTATGTGTGTGTGTGTGTGTGTGTGTGTGTGTGTGTGTGTGTGTGTGTGTGTGTGTGTGTGTGTGTGTGTGTGTCTGTGTATGTGTGTGGGTCACTGTTGGGGATGTAAAGTAGATTGGCTATGTTTGTGTGTATGTGGAACCAGTTTGCTAACAGCATGTGTGTGCACCCACATGCCTCAGCAGGGTTTTATGTAGTAAGTGTCAGGTGAGTGATGGTGTTAGAATGCTGTGCCCTAAGAAAGGTCACTTTATGACACACTGCCAACATCAGTGTCAGGTATATCCACTCAGTGTTTTTAGACCACTTATTGTCTTGTTGTTCCTCATGCAGTGAAGTCGAAGTTGCCTTGTCCCTTCCGCAAGAAGACCTCTCGCGACATTCCACGATCTCCTAGTAGAGCTAGGTCTCAGCCCGGGCCTTAGGTGACAATATCTAGGATCTGTGTTGCATACACCTGCAAAAGCTACAATCTTCCCTACATAGGCGAGTAAGTGCACTCTCTTTTAGGCCTCTCTAGTCCTCCTCTTCAGAGCATAAGTATGGGTACGCTATCCTTCACTAACCTCACTTTATGGTAGGCATGACTCGCGTAGAGCCTCTATTGCGGCTCCATTTGATATCATGACTAAGCCTTAGTGTGTGGCATGATTATACAAGAAAAACATTCAGTCTTTACACTGAGTTGAGACTGACTGAAAGAGAACGTCTCTGGTTGTAAATGATAACCTTAATTCACTGAAGGAGGAAACGAGACACTGTGTCCTTTCATGCCACAACACTTGGTTGCCGCTGCAGCATCCTAGGCAGGTCACCTAGGTTTCCAACAGAAAAGGTAAAGGGGACATTGATTCCTTTTACAAATTAATTGGCCTTTTCAATAGGCTCAGACGTATCAGGTTCTCAAGCAAAAAACACCATTCAGTCTCAACTAAACGTCTCGTTCCCTTCTTCAGGCAACTAAGGTTAGCATTTGTGACCGTAGACATTAATAAAGATTGATTGTGTGCTTGCATAATGACTTGTTTGTGATCTTGTTCATTTCAATTCTCAGTTTGAACAAGTTGTCTATTAGCTTGCACATGGGCTGTTATTATTACAAAATTGTCAAATGTGTAATTTTTTTGGGGGGATCTTTTGACAAAAGTACAATATAATAAACATAACTCTGTCTTCACATGTCAATAAAGATCTTACTTAATAAATGTATTAATAAAATTATCTTCATCATCATCACATTTTCTTTTTAGAATTTAGCAACTTTTTCTATACTCTAGACACTTCAAGCCCGCTCTGTCATATGTGGACCACTGAATCGTTCCGCCATAAAATAGAATACATCACCCTTTGGAATGACGGTAGGGTTGCTGCTTCCGGAACAAATATCTTTTCTGGTTCTGGAGAATTACACTGCGAAGAGAATCTTAGGGTGATCGTTGTTTGTTCAACATCATCCAGAGCTCTCTTGGGAAGCAGGAGAAATTCATTGCTGGAGTGATGTTTCCCCCAATGTTTCCCTCTTCTTTCATTAGTACGAAGACAGATTAAACTGAGAATCCAAGTACTTACTGCTTCTGTAGAAAAATAACACACTTACTGTGAAGTTTCATCTGAATATAATGATTTTATAGACATGTTCTGTCTCAAGTGTGCATCCGAGCTTCCAACTTATTGGCCATGGGACTGTGCCATTGATCTCCATCCGGCAGAACCGGTATCAAAAGCAAAAAAAATACTCACTATCTAGTCAGAAACAAAAAGCCATGGACAAAGACATCAAGGAGGCTCTTCAGCAGGGCTATATTCGATCGTTGACATCTCCATTGGCATCTCCTTTCTTCTTTGTCCCCTTGAAGGATGGCCTTCTCCAGCCTTGCTTCACTTTTCGTGTTCTCAACAACAGTCAAGATACAATTTCCGCCTCCTCTCATACCAGCAGCTTTAGAACAACTACGCAATGCAACAATCTTTACGAAGCTTGACTTGGGGATGGTATACAACCTCGTTCGAATCAGAGAAGGCGATCAGTGAAAAATGCCGTTTATCAGCCCAACCTGGCAACTTTGATTTTCTGGTAATGCCTTTTTGGTCTTGTTAATGCACCAGCGATCTTTCAGGATTTTATGAACACCATCTTGAGAGCGTTCCTGAATCGTTTTATCATAGTATACATCGACGATATACTCATTTATTCCAAGAATCTTCAAGACCATCATTGCCACGTGAAGCAAGTTCTCTAATGCCTTCGTCAGCACAGTCTGTACCTCAAAGCTGAAAAATGTGAGTTCCCTTTCAGTCGGTCTCTCAACGTTGTGACTGAAAGGGGGTTTGATCTTGAGAACCCATTGTCTCCGTGCCTCTTAAAAAATGCCAATTAATTGGCGAATTAATCAATTCATGTCCCCGCCCGTGATGACGGGTATAAAAGGGGACGGAAGAGATCATTCATCACCCTTTTGTTCTTCGGAACCATGGTGTGCTCCTCGAGCGTCTCGAGACTAACAGAATGCTGGAGAATTATAACGCGATGCAGCGGAATGTTCCTGAGCACGACTTCCCCTGGGCGTTTCAGCAACTGATGGAGGTGGCTTTAAAGCTTTAAAGCTATAATACTAAAAGAGCAAATTTCTTACCTGGGCACAGCGTGTGCTTCTGTAATGAGACGCCGCTGTTCTCTTGGGTGCAACCAGCTGGTTGAGGACGGGGATTCCCACGAGATCTGCCTCACGTGTTTGGGTCTCCAGCAAGCTGAGAACGGTCTCGTGCGGGCGTTGTGTTCTCTCCGTGAGAACATGATGATAAAGAAGATGCTGTCCCAGTGTCTTTTTTCTTCCCGAAATCTGACAACACTTCGTTTGCTCCCCGTAGCTCTGCAGCCGAGTTCCGGGCTCGGTGTGTATCTACCGCGAGCGGCGTTGGTGATTTGGGGATCAATATGGGCGTTTCTCCGTCAGTTTCACTCTTGCGGACCACCCATACCCCAACACGCTCTTCTTTCCCGTCTTCTCGAGACGTTACAACGTCTCGCTCCCGCAAACACGCGAGGAGGACGAGCTGACTGTTGCAGCATCTGAGAGCGAGCTGCCAGCGTCGGACCCGGATGACGGGCTGCACCTGCCGCTTCCGGGCAGTCAGGGGGCGGGCGTATCCGGATCCGCCAATGGCGGCTATGCTTTCCCGGGCCGCGAGTATTGGGCGAATGTATGGCCCCGCCTACACCTCAGTGCTCGTGGTTGGATTATTGGTATGTCGGGGGCGCCCGGAGCAATAAGCCCCGCCCCGCCCCGATACCATATGTTTCCGGGAAGTGCAAAACGAGCTGTGTTGATCGGGAAGGCGACCCCTAGCGGCCCGCCTCTGTCATGACAGTTCATCTGCTCTCACTTCCCCCGATAAGGGTGCAGCCCGGGGCTATACGGTATCCCACCAGCAGAGCGCGCTGTTGTGACACACCTGTGTCCTCAGAGCACATCTTCCTGGGGGGATAGACCGAAGCTCCCCCCCCAAAAGCGTGCATATTTTCCCCGTCCTAAGTGGCGAGGGCCTATGCCGCGGCAGGGCCTGCTGCGTCTTTTCTCCATGTAATGGCCTTTTTGCACCAAGCAGGAAGCCTTGCAGGAGATCATCGAGGGGAGGCCTGACCAAGCCACAATACGTAAGCAAAGGACCGCAACTAGACTCGCGCTGATAGCGTTGAAGGTTTCCGCGGTCCCCTGCGTGGGCGATGTCCACCATAGTGGTCCAAGAGCTTCACCTCCGGCTCACCCTTGCGTAATGTGGGATTCCGGGAAATCTAGGATTTTCGATGTGCCGGTTGCGCAGGGAGGGGCTGTTTTGGAGACGCTACGTAGAACTTTGCCCAGAAGTTCTCTGTGGTGCAGTAGCAGAAGGAGGTTCATATCCCTCCCCAGCGTGGATTGGCCGCTGGAAGCCGCCGTAATCCTGCCCATCATTTGCTCCCAAACGGCTCTGCCCCTCCACGCCGCCGGCTCCGGTATGAGCGCCCCCTGAACAGCTGTCGCCCCGCAGAACATCGGCCTCGCGGAGGTAGGCAACTCCATCCCGTCAGTAGCTGCCTAAAGCGGTTACTTTGATGGGTCTCACCCAGGGTGTCTCCTTCCCTGGGTTTCTGCAGCCACAGTCACTCTCCACGCGACGGTGCGCGGCTAGCAGATGTGGTTCCCCCGAGGGGCGCATCGGTCTGCGGGCCAAGGAGGCATGTCGAGACCAGCTGTCCCCCAAGGGTCCCACCCTGGCCGGCCGCTGGTCGTGACAGCCACGAACCACCCGTCTCGGCTATGGTGAAGCAGATCGGCCCTCTGATGCCTCTGACGGGTAAGTTGCCAGCCTGGCCAGCTGTGCACTCCATCACGATGGCTGGAGCATACGATCCGTCTCGGCTCCTCGATCCGGGTCGCCAGACGCCGGCCCAAGTTCCGGGGATCCTCTACACTTCGGTGAGAGCGAGGAGTCTTCCGTCCTTTGGGGCAAGGTCGCCACCCTTCTGGCAAGGCCGTGTTCGAGCCTGTCCCACGAGCCGAGATGTCCCCGGGATTCTAAGCCCCTACTTCATCGTGCCCAAGGAAGGTGGAGGTCTGTGTCCAATTCTAGGTCTACGCGTCCTGAACAGGTACCCCTTTTTAGGTTGCCCTTCCGGATGCTGACGGAGGCGCATCCTGGCGTCAGTCAGGTCCCTAGACTGGTTCGTGGCTATCGACCTAAAGGACGCGTACTTCCATGTCACGGTTCCCCTCGACTCCGACCGCTTCTACGGTTCGCATTCAAGGCACGAGCGTACTAGTACAAGTTCCTACCCTTTGGGCCCTCCCTGTTCCCCCGGGTCTTTATGAAGATCACGGAGAGCACCATTGCCCCCCTTGGAGCGAGGAGTGTAGATACTGAACTATCTCGACGACAGGCTCATCCTGGGTCACTCGCCAGAGACAGTCGCTATACACAGGGACCTGGTGCTACGGCACTCAGCCCAACTGGGTCTTGGAGTCTCCGAGAGAGGAGCCAACCCTCCCAAGTGTAGGGGATCTCCTGTCTCGGGATGAAACTGGACTCTGTCACTATGTCTGCACGACTCTTAGATGGGCGTGCCCAGTCAGTGCTCGAGCGCTTGAAACATTTCAAGTGCCCCGCGGTCCCCCTGAAATTATTTCAGAGGCTCCTGGGACACATGGCATCCTCGGCCGGAGTAATTCCCCTTGAGTTGATGCACATGAGACCGCTACAGCCATGGCTACAGAGTCGGGTTCCGAGGACGGCATGCACAGGCACCAGGCGGATCGTTGTAACGCCTCTGTGCCATCACACTCTAGTCCTTGGTCTTCAAGACCTTTTTCCAGCGGGAGTACCGCTCGGGCGGGTACGAGGCATGTTCTGGTACCTCAGACGCCTCCCTGCAGGGCTGGGGTGCAGTGTGCAGTGGGCACGTAGCGTCGGGTCGATGGACAGGTCCCCGCCTACGCTGGCATATCAATGCCCTAGAGCTGTTGGCAGTACTGCTGGCCCTCAAGAGGTTCTGGCCTCTCATTCAGGACAAACACGTCCTTGCTCGGTCGGACAGTACAACAGCCGTTGCGTACATAAAATAACCAAGGTGGCATACGCTCCAGGCACATGTCTCAGCTCGCCCGCAGCCTCCTCATATGGAATCAGCAGGGGGTGAAATCTCTGCAAGCCGTCCATCCCTGGTGCTCTGAACACGACAGCAGACATGCTCTCGCGCCGGCCAGGAGAATGGCGGCTCCATCCCCGCGCTGTCCAGCTCATTGGGAGCACTTCGGTCAGGCTCAGGTAGACCTGTTCGCCTCTCCGGACTCCTCCCACGCCCGCTCTGGCATGCCCTGACCGAGGGTCCCCTCCGCACGGATGCCTTAGCACACAGCTGGCCGCGGGACAAGCGGAAGTATGCCTTCCCTCAGTGAGCCTCGTTGCACGGGTCCTGTGCAAGGTCATGGAAGAGGAACACCAAGTGATTTTGGTTGCCCCCTATTGGCCCAACCACACTTGGTTCTCGGAGCTCATGGCTCTGACAATCACTCCCCCCTGGCCGATTCCCCTGATGAAGGACCTTCTATCCCAGGGGAAGGGCACGTTGTTGCACCCCAGGCCAGACCTCTGGAACCTCCACGTCTGGCCCCTGGATGGGACGAGGAGCTTCTGAGCAGCCTGCCACCAGCGGTCGCAGGTACCCCTGCTCAGGCTAGAGCCCGGACCACAGAGTGTATGTGGCTGCCATAGCAGCCTATCACGATTTGGTGGATTTGAGGCCTCTGGGACGACACGACCTGATCACTAGGTTCCTGAGGGGCTTGGTGAGGGTGTATCCACCCCGGCCGTGCTCTGTACCCTCTTGGGACTTGCCTACTGTCCTGGAAGGCCTGGCAGTCCCCCCTTCGAGCCCCTGGAGTAGACTTATCTTCCTCACTTAACGATGAAGATGGTCCTCCTTGTTGCGCTCGCTTCTATCAAGAGGGTAGGGGACCTACACGCACTCTCTGCGCCCAGTGAGTTCTACCAGTTGGGTCCGGCTGAGTCTCAGGTGATCTTGAGGCTCCGGCCCTGCAACGTGCCCAAGGTTCCCACCACTCCTTCTGGGAGCAGGTGGTGAGCCTGCAGGCGCTCCCTATTGGGGAGGAAGACTCAGCCTCTTCCGTGTTTTGTCCCGTACATGCCCTGCACCTCTACGTGGACCGCACGCAGAGCTTAGGAGCTCCGAGCAGCTGTTGTCTGTTACGGAGATTAGCAGAAGGGGAGGGCTGTCTCTAAACAGAGAATGGCGCACTGGATGGTAGACGCAAAAACAACAGCGTACCAATCTCAGGGGCGCCCGTGCCCGCTGGTGGTAAGAGCCCATTCCACAAGGAGTGGCGTGTGGCGTCTCTCTGGCAGACATTGTAAAGCTGCTGGC
The DNA here is from genome assembly GCA_033220385.1 of Triplophysa yarkandensis. Taxonomy (NCBI): domain Eukaryota; kingdom Metazoa; phylum Chordata; class Actinopteri; order Cypriniformes; family Nemacheilidae; genus Triplophysa; species Triplophysa yarkandensis. The sequence continues at coordinate 12,095,676 of CM065674.1, forward strand.
TGGTCTACACCCACCGCCTTGGGAGGTTCTACAACCTCCAGGTGGAGTTAGGTCTCTACTCGGGTCTTGTTAGGCTTTGTGGGTGTATGCCTGCGAAAGTGCCGTCTCCCCTACGTAGGTGAGCATGAGCGCTCCTCTTAGCCTCCCTACTCCCCCCCCCCCTTCAGGGGCGAGTATAGGCAATCTATCCTTCACGAAGCACACCCCACAGTAGCCGGCCGAACGGAGCGGCCGTGGCTGCTGCACCAGTTGGTGAAGTTGTGCCTCTGTGTTGAGTGGCTCCCCGACACAGGGCGGCCCCACACGATGTAATATGTCACTTAAGGTCCTCACAAGCAGCGTACGGGGTGATCTCCCCAGGTGAGCCTCCACCTATAGCTGCGCCCCCCATATGTGGGCTTGCGCACTGTTTTTCCAATGACTTCTTCCAAGAAGGCGAGAATCATGAGGTAATCTCCACATAGTTACCCCCCAAGTGCGGGATGTGGTCTCCGTACGCAGACCCTCGATTAGAGGGATAGCGTTCCCCAGTGATCCCATAGTGACGGACGGCTCCTAGTTAAGGTAGGAGTAAGGCCACCGTCCGGGGCATTGTTGGCAAGAGTCTCTCAACTTCTAGAGTTCTAGAGTCTGATGACACCTTGCCAAGACTCACTGGAGGGTCGTGACTGGCGGAGAGTGAGTAAGTTGCTCTGTTGCATGTCAGGACGTGGCCTGGCGACGTGGCGGGATTGAATTGGTCCCCCTTTCAGTCACAACGTTGAGAGACCGACTGAAAGGGAACGTCTCCGGTTACGTATGGTAACCTAGGTTCCCTGAAGGAGGGAACGAGACGTTGTGACTTCCCGTGCCACAATACCCGGCCACTGCTGCAGCGACCGGGAGAGGCTTCCCAGGTTCCTCAGCACAAAACGGTGATGAATGATCTCTTCCGTCCCCTTTTATACCCGTCATCACGGCCGGGGACATGAATTGATTCATTCGCCAATTAATTGCCCCCTTTCAGTCACAACATCTCGTTCCCTCCTTCAGGGAACCTAGGTTACCATACGTAACCGGAGACGTTCCATTTATCCACCATGCAATTCCTCAGATATGTCGTTACCCATGAGGGAGTGAAGATGGGTGAGAGGAATATGAAAACCATCTCCAACTTACCCACCACCAACACTATCAAAAATGTACAGAAATTTCTTGAATTTAAAAACTTTTACAGATGACAGATTTATAGCATTGTTGTAAGACCACTCCTGCAAAACAAACCAAAATAGTTTGTCTGTACACCCAAAGCCGAGACTGCCGTCCAGACCTTGAAGGGGACCCTCTGTTCTGCTCTGTTCCTGCCTCATCCAGACCCAGAAAGACCATTTCAAGTTAGAATTCATGCGTCTAATCAGAGCAGTGTTTTCATAATATCTTGGAAAAGATCTCAGTACTTGTCCATCAGTTTAAACCGATAGAAGCAAATTATGATATTGGAAACCGTGAGCTTCTAGCAATGACGTTGGTGTTGCAAGAATGGAGAAACTGGATGGAAGGAACCAAGCATCGCTTTATATACACCCATCATTCCCCCCAAGGTAATCATTAGTCTTATCCATTTGGATGAAAATGAAGTGGCTCCTGACAACCAGACCCTGCTCACTGGGGTGCCTGCCTGAAGAGACGCTTGTCACTCCACACAAGAGAACTCAACTTTTGGACAAAGCTCATACATTGGTTGGTACTGGTCACCTGGGCATTTCGAGGAACCCTCTCACTGCTAACTGATCGCTTTTAGTGTCAAGACATGGCTAGGGATGTCTGAAGGTTTGTGAGTCTAAAAGTCTAAAAGACGGAAAGAGAGAAACATTTAAGAAGTCTCCAGATTCCTCACAACCTTCTGTCAAGACTACCAAAACTCCTGGGACAAGTCCCTTCCTTAGGCGGAATAGGTTTAAAATTCCGTACGTTACATGCGGCAGGTTTGACACCCTTCCAATGTATCTTAGGCTACTAACCTCCTCCATTTCCATGGTCAGAAGAGCCATAAGAAGTCCCATCCGTAAATCACTGGTTCTGGGAGAATGAGAGGGTTTAGGACTCAGACCATTATTACCTGCAGGGGGCACACTTAGATGTGCAAAAAAATTTTGGATCCCAATTTACTTTCTACCAACAACACCCAAAGTGTCCAAATCCACGGGGTCGAGGACGTCGTCCAAGTCGCCGAAGAGACATTCTGTCCTTAGGAGCGGACCGTAGAGGAGACTGTTAGGAACTTACCAGGCTCTCAAACCTCACCAGAGTATTAATCATCAACAGCTGCACCTCATTGCCTTCATCACTGTCCCGTATAAAGACTCTAACCCTTGTGTTCCTTTTCAATTAACAGACTCCGAAGATTGGAAAGCCTTTCTAAGAGTAACTTACCTTCTTACAACTGACCTCCATATCTGCACTCATCTCCATATACATTACCTATCTCACCAGGCACTGAAAAGGCACTGGTAAGGATTCATCTTTGTCCCGTTTTGCACTGTTAACTTCACTTCCGTGGAGTACTTTCTTCAGGGGACTACATTACATTTTATTTCTGATGAACATTCATAAAGTACTTTAAACCATGTTATGCAACTTCTGTAACCATCTCTGTTTGAAAAACTCAAATTGTGTACTCACAGTATCTTTCCTTGTGTTTAAAAACAACTTTCCTTCCAAAGCCGATATACCCGAACATTCAAGCAATGAAAATATTTACAAATTTACATTGTTATTCTTGTTGATTGATAAATGAAGTAGACCTCTTACCTTTTGGTATTGATCTGTTTATCACGAAAGCCAATCCAACACATACAAGAAGGCGAAACATCATAGTCAGACAAATCTTAGCAGTTGCTTTGAGAAATATATAAGCAGTTACCATTTAAATATCAACTTCTAAAAGTTTTGTACCAACACACAGAGACAACTCATAAACTCCACCCACCAGGTTCAATGAAACAGGTTCTTAAAAAATTTATAGAATTCAATAATGAGATGAGAAATTGCATGGAATCAGGTGTGATTATTACCTGGTTCTGAATTATTCACTATTATGCTTTATGTAGCAAAGAATACACAATTAATGCATGATGAACACAATACATGTACTTTGTATTCTGACCCCATATACGAGAATCAACTGTCAGTTTAAAAAAAACGTGCTTTGACAAAACATAGGAGCGAAGATTCCAAAGAACGTATTTTAATCCTTTTACAAAAAATATATAAGTGTGCTAAGATTCAGTTATCAGTATATCTATGCCACACATTTAGTCTTTTATTTTTTTTACTTTGAATGGTTATATATCAATCCATGATGACAATAATGGTACCCACAAGGGTATGGTTTATAACAAAACATAGGGGCAGGAACCACACGAAAGCATTTAAAATATCAGACAAAGGAATGGAGCAAAACATAATTAAAGAGAACAAAAACAGGTGTGCAGACAAACAGGCAAAACCAGAACACAGATAGAAAACCTTAACACTACTGTCAAACCTCCTTGCACTAACGATGATAGAGGGTGGTCACATAATTAACTTAGTTTTCTGATAGTTAATAAAGTTATTCCGAAGATCTGTTATTTGTGGTATAAAGCAATCAATACATGAATGTATATAGAATAGTTATTAACACAGTAACATGCGAGTTTAGTGCAAAGTATTTATATATAGTTAAAATATAAAATGAGTTAACATTTTAGCATTATTGTGCACAGATACTGTTACATGCAATGTTAGTCAACTGCAAGCAACTCTAAAGTTTTAACATCCATCACACTTTTTAATGTGTATAATGTTCACGCATTTGTCAAATGCACAGGTGACTTTGTGCTGTATAAGTACCCTTGACCTGTTTGAATTTATACATATTTATGAACCCAAAATTTAAATAGCACTCATCAGGCACTTACTTTATTGTACATTATAACATTACATACAGCTTAATTTACTTCATAATTTACTTCATAATTGTACATACATATGTCTCATACACAAACTACTGTTTTCTTCATAATAATATGTACAGATATACAGAATATATTCTATGTTATTATATTAAATGTTGTCTTAATATAACAATCTTGCTGTTGTACATTCTCAAGACGTTGTGGGGTTATGGCTGGTTGGTCACTGGTTTGGGAGTACTGACTCTGAAGCAGTGTTTAGTAGTTGTTGGGGCGGCACATTGTGCTTTCTGGTATGACCAGATGATGATCACCATGAATGCCTTTTCCACGAGTTTTATTTTGATTATGAGAATGATAAACTAGACCAAGAGTCTGTCCCAGATCTAGTACCATCATTATCTAATACAGTCACATCCGCAAGCATGTGTTGAGCTAGTGGTCATCCCAACTCACCTATTGGCATACTTTAAAAAGTCCTTCATAAATTCCTGTACCGGTCGTAGGTGTAGAAGAAACAATCTCGGATATCCGGTATTCCTTTCTGGATTGGTTATAATAATGAAGGAACGAAGGCAAATCAAAAACACAGAACAAATCAAAATATACCTGTGACACAAGCATATTTCAAAAGAAAATTTAAAATACACTAATGATGACTTAGCGCCATATACTATCTACTTTGGTACCAGATATTTTAATAAGGTTAGTTAGCATTTTTGTGTGTGTTTTAAGATTAATATTGATATTAAGACTAAATGTCATGCAAAAGACTGGTTATCCATCCAGGCTGTATCCTGCCCAAGGGCTGAGATGCTGGGAGAGACTTCATCCCTTGGTTGATCCTGCAGAGAATAAAGCATTTGAAGTGTAAATGGTAGATTAAGACAATTTGTAAGATAACATGTTGTTTAGGTAAAGGGTGACAGTAATGTAACACTAAGGTTTCATGACCAATTCATTAAAATATGCTCTGACATAAAAAAGTGGTATTTGTGGTTTTTATCCATATTATTCTTTATTCATTATAGACGTAGTTTTTGCAATGTCAGCATCAGTTGTAGTCTGGTGGTTAGAGAGCTGGACTTGTTAGCGTGCAGCTGATTCTATTCTCAGTACCAGCAGGCAATGACTGAAGTCGCATCTCCCACATGAATAAGTTTAAATAATGGATGAAAGAGCCTGCTAAATACCATTCTAGATGTACAGTATACTTTACATGCACAATAGAAATAATAATCATAATTTTAGGAACTTGGAGAAACTTTTACAAACTTCATGTACAGTAATTGCACTCGTTGTGGTAATCGTTGGTGGAGCAGTTGTTAAAGTAGTCGTTGGATTGACTGTTTGTGGAGTATTTAAGTCAGATGTTATTGGTGGAGTAATTCTTGGAATGTGAGTAAACATAGTTGTTGTTATTAAAGTACAAGTACAGTAAGTTGTTTGGTTTGTGCATTTTTACTAGCTTTAAATGTTAAAGCAAATAGAAAAATTACAAATAGAACAGACAGACTTTTACTTGCTTTTAATAACAGATAAATGCACATATGATGAAGTAATTATAATGAACATAATTTCACATACAGTACTATTGATTCTTTAATGTATTGTGATTAAAAAATTGTCTCCATTGGTTAGATCTGCAAGTTGCAACTTTTTTTTTAACATTAAAATGAGTTTTTGTTTGAAGATTTTATATATTTTGTTCTTATGAGAGAATTTCAATTTAGAGAAGGATTTTGAGCTTTATGCATTGGAGAATAATAGCTGTATCTGGTGTAATGTTAATGTAGAAAGGTAACTTTAAAAACAATATTGTATGATACAGAACGATAATGTGAACACTGGCATGGCTGTGAAAACTTATGGCTCCTAACCTACAGTTTTATGTCTACAGTTGAATGTCATGCTATTATCATACCTTCGTTTAACACAAAAAAAAAACAATCTACTTCTTAAAGCATTGCATCCTATTGCTCCAGATCAGAATGACTGGGTGGAGATCATAATTGACATTCAAACACTGACATTGAAACAACTTTTAAAAACAACTCACATGTCCTGGTAAGTTAACGAAGATTGTTTATATGCTTGCTCATTGATTGCAATGGATTGCAAATTTAACTTAATTTGAACTTTACATTTTTAAACTTGCTTAAATGCACATACCGTCTAGTTTATGTATGTAACCCCAGTTCCCTGAACGAGACATTATGTCTGACCGAAAGTATTTTTGTTCTAAACTTGAGAACCTGTCGACTCTGAACTTGAATTTGAAAGGCCAAGGACATTGGTGAATAAATTTTCATGTCATTCCCCACTCCGTCGATACGGGTATAAAAAGGAAGATGGCATGACCATTCATCACCTTGACCGTGAACTGTACCGGGAATTGCTAGCCCTCTAGAAGGGAATGTGCCACATCCTTCCATAGGGAGGTTTATATGTGGAGATATGTTATATACCTTAACCACATGTTATCACCAAAAGGTAATTTCTCATGGGAGAATAGTGTGTTAGCTACTCTTGTGGGGGACATCACTGGGGAGGAAGGTCACAGATTCGCCTGGCACGGCACTCATGAATGAGGAAATACATCATGTGGGACCACCCTAATGGGGGTGGTCCCGCATGATGAACACACAGGTCTGTCATGATTCTGCCAAAACCGAGAAAACCTGACTAAAAGAGGCAGAACCACCAAGTCACACTTAGTTTAATATCATTGACGCCTCTTCAATTTACAGTAAAACCTTGGCTTTGATTTTTTATAAATTATATGATCACTTAATTGGAATAAAAAAAAGTGGCCAATAAAACGTTATCAGATTTGGTTTACTCTACAATATCAGTTTTACTTCCACATCATTTTGTTGTACATGCAACACTACTATCTGTTTTTTGTCCAGTTGTAAATAACTGCATTTATTTTTTTATTTTTTTGAATGTGTTAAACCAACTATTGAAGCTAGAAAAAAGAAGTTCCTAAATACACATTTTCTGTGTAACTTAACACTAAACTCTAACAATTGAAAGTGAGTTAATTCATTTTTAATCAAGTCAACGATATCGCTGTGAATGAAGTGATGCTTTTCTATTTGTATGAATTTACATTACAGAACAATGGTGAAGAAAAGAACAGGGACAAAGATAAGACGAGTGAAAATATTTCCAGGGATAAAGAGATAGAAACAGACCAGTAGCAGGGATGGTGCTTTGGATGTCTTAATGTGCTTGAATCTGCGTTTGTCACGTCTGCGTCGGCAAGCACACGACGTCGCAGGAAATACGCCTGGAAGAATTAAATAGGTACAAGCAAAGACTGAAGAGCCATAGCAACTAGCCCCGTATGTGCACTGTGGGCCACCCTGTGGAAATCTGACTGCACAGGCTGCTCACAAGAAATCAACTCTAGCATGTGATGCATTGGAATGGCTTTCCAGTCTTGGTAGTCTAAATAATACTTCAGGCAAGTACAGATATGCATTTTAACCCTCAGGGGTCGAGAAACGCGGTGGCACGTTGTGGTTGTAACACGTCATTTTTGATCATACAGATACAACCAATACATCATTTGAATCTTTAAGTGGTCTACAAATCATGTGTTCTTTTTTAATTAAGAAAACAGGCAGAGTGTGCTTTTTGTTGTTTTGGTCTCCATCAAGTTTTTATCACAAACACGTTAATAAAAAAACTAAAAAATCTCAATACTTGTCTCAAATACATATTACATATGATGTTAACTGATGTGCCTACTGGAGTTGCTGAAGTTTCAGCCTTAGAAGACTAAAGAACTGACCCAAAAGTGCTACGTCAAGGTGTGCCCAAACGGTGTGGCAATTTGTCACAAACACAAAGTAAAACGTGATGAACTTGACATAGAGAAGGTCTGCCAGCATGTTATCTCTGCAACCCAATATAGAAAACTAACATTTGGCTCGTTCTATGTTAATAAAAGGGATTCATTTTTTGGCCTTCAATTGATCAATTGTTTAATCTTTGATCTATTATTGCACTATTATTTTTTAATTTTTCAGTAAACAAAACATTTGGACTCTTTTCTTGGTAATTTATTCTCAAAAAATAGAAAATATGCATTACGTGTAAAAAAAAAAACAAATGCGTTTAGTAATGTTTTGATTTATTTGGAAATTTTATTTTGGAATAGGAAAAACATTGTTAGTCAATGTCCATTCTGTTAGTTTTAAGATAAACTCTGATGGGGGCAACTGTTTTGGTGGTCTCTTCTCAAAGTAATGTGACAATACCTTTAATCCTTCTCAATGTTCGTACAGTATACAGTGTGACTCAACATCCATTGTCACTAGAAAGGCAGTACCAATGTTTTTTATTTCTTTAATCTTATTTAACACAAACTTGCTCTCTTGGATAAAGGAGGGCAAGTCAATTAAAAATTGCTTAATATAAAATATCAACATAATTCAATGCTGGGTTATTTACTGACCCATTGCCACTTATGACTGGCCTTCCTGGTGGGTTCTCAAAGTTCTTGTTTATTTTCGCAAGCATGTAAAAGCAATTCTTGGGCATTAACATTGTAGGAAATCATGTTTTTTTTTAGAAATACAGTCTTCACTTTTTGCATGTCTAAGCATGTTTACTGAAATTTGGATTTGTTATTTTTTAAAAGTACATAGTTCATCTTGAGTTTTGTAATTATTGTTAAGATTATTTTAATGATTATTATTAAGTGTTGTGCATATGACTGGCAATCTGTCCAGAGAGTATTCTGCCTGCAGGAGATGCTGGGAATGGCTCCAGCTAATATAAAAAAAAGAGGGAAAAAGGGTTAAATATGGAAAAAGGAATGGATTTGAATACTGTCCATTAGAGCTGTGGAAAATAAGCACCCCCTTTCTGTCAGTCTCTCATCTTTATGTCGAAGACGATAGTATGGGGTCAGGCTTGGATACGGCAAAGAAAAGGAGAACCCAAACGCAGGCACGGTTGGGGGGAATAACCAAGACTTTAATACAAAACAAGACCAAAACAAAAAACCCACGATGGGGAAAACTGTACACTAGAATGTACAAAAACAGCAAACAAAAGACTTCCAACGAGGGGGCACAAAACAAGGTATTATTAATAAACTAAAACAAGGCAAAATAGGGAACAGGCACAATCCAAACAAGAACATGAAACTGGAAACACTGACAAGACCACAAACACAAACACAAACACCATAAGATATATGAATAATGCAACCACACAGGACAGAAAACACAAGTGCGTTATATAGGGGAAACTTAACAAGGGATAACGACACGGGACAAGTGTGGGGAATGAAACAATTATGGGAAGATAGACAGGATAACAAGGGGGCGGGTCAGGAGATGAGACAAGAGAGCACATGGCATGTCAAAACAAACAATGCCATGTGACACTCACACAAAACACAGGTCTGCCATGACTCAGGAAATCAGGAAAAACATGAAAAGAGAGGCAGAATCATGATAGTATGGCGTTTGAACTTGAGAACCTATCGAATCTTAACTTGAATTTGAAAGGCCAATGAAATTGACGAATGAAATTGAACGATTCTGGATTGATGCATATAACGTAATAATTGATTCTTAAAAATCGAAATAGAATATAACACCACACAATGTTGTTTCTGTTAAGTATACAGTACTTTTAAAATATTGATAAGAATGGTCTTTTCGGGAAAAATCACAGGAAAATTGAGCTGGGCAGTCAACAATAAAGCAAGCAATATAGAAAGCTTAATGTCGGAATAGGCTAAGATCACTCTTGTAGTTGCTTCATTTATCAAGAAGGATCTCCAGTCTAACTCTGTCGTGGAAAATAAAGAGGATTGATTGTTCTGAACTTTTAGGTTTTTAGAGAAAAAACTTATACCTTTCTGGGGGGCGGGAGTTTCGTAAGAAGCATGGCAGTGGTTTGTCACAAAGCAACATTTTATGTAAACATTACTGCCCAGAAGTTGGAACGTCTGGAGGTGATAAGACAAATCTTTTCTATCCTCTAAAATTGAAAAATCCAAAAAGACGTGGAAACAGCTCTGCACATTTGCATCTCATAAACAGTTCTCACTGACCGAAACATTTAAGTAGAAAAAATAAAACAGATCTACAGAGCTACAGAAGAAGTCAAAATTTATTTAGCTTAATATATGGTACCATGTAAAACTTTGGAGTCTGGGATTTCTGCAAATGGTCATACAGAATCCCATGTAATGACCACAGCTGATGCCAAGGTCACTGACTCAGTATGACTTCCGTAGGTTGTCAAAGATTCATCCATCAAAGATTCTGAGTTAAGGATCTGTGTTCATTACACAGGATTATTTGTTTTGTAGACCGTTGTATGTTTTTTGAAGATTTTTAGCAAAGCAGTGGCAAAAAAGCCATTTAATATTTTTTTGTCGTGTTCTTCCAGTTTATTAATTTTTTACTATATGGCTAGTTTAATACTACAGAATTCATTCTGGTTTATGCTAGCGATGTTCATTCGGTTAAGACTTTTAATTCAATTGTTCGTAGGTTTTATTTGCAAAAATAGTGAGCAGGATGTATCGGACCCCCTGAATCGAATCGAATGGCAGCTGAAGGATTACACCACTCCTGGCTAAAAAGATAACCAGTTATCAAGATTTAATTTATAGAATTACTTTTTATGAAAATTTGCTTTTTAAAGAGTTTTTGAAAAGTAGTGAATTTAAATTAAACAAGCCAGACAAACGGCTCTGAAGATCTTCCACTATGAACTAAGAAGTTGTACTCACATGAATAGAAACAGCTGCCTGAGATGTCCATTAAAAGAGTCTCTTTACAGTAATGTTGATAGTCCCTTTAAACTGATCTTCAATGATCTTGACAAGCTGTAGTGACAAGTGTTCAAAAAAACATTCTTTAGCTACATCAAATATTTTTAATTCAGTCTGAAATAAAAAAGTTACATATTTTCTCTCTCTATATATAGCCAATGGCTAGAATGTACATCTAATGTGTCCAAGCTTGTTCTAGTTGAACTATAGTAGTCTGGCTATATCTAGTGGTTGCAGATAGAAACTCATGTTTCTACAAATACAAAAAATATTGTTTATATAAAATAATATTAATATATCTGGAATAACTCCAAAAGTTATTCACAACGTATTCACATATTTTTCAGTTGTTGTGTGTGTATGTGTTTTCAATCCGGTTGGGTTTGAGGACAACAAAAGAGATCTTGCCAACCCCTAATTGTGCAGTTGCACCCTGTTCATACTTTAACCTAGTGGCATCTGCAATTGTTAAACTAAAGTTTTTTTACCAGTATGATTTGAACCTATTTAAACAAACAGGATTATTACTTTCTAATGTATGAATACAACAAAATCAAACACATTTTAATAAAAAAATTTATCTGAAGACTAAAATGGAAATCTATTCTGGAATTATTCTGTGAAAACCTCATATTCTCACATTGGATGCACCTATTTAGAATGTCCTTAAAATAAAGAATAGAAATAAAATATTTTAAAATTTAATTAAAAATGTAAATAAAAATATTGCTTTACCCTTTTAATCTGTTCCTCTCTAGAAGTGGAGTCGAGGAATTTTATCCTGAGAGATGCATGAGCAGTTGTTGTAAGCAATTGCCTACCACTTGATGGAGTAGTTTCTATGATTTTTAGTGGAGTGATTGTTGGTGCAATAGTTTTAGTTGGTTTTACAGTAGATGTTGTAGTTGATGATGATGGTGGTGCATGAATTGTTGTCACTTTGGTTGTTATTAATTGTGCTTCAGTTTTACTGTTTGAAGCAGTAGTGGTAGTTGTTGGCGCTATGGTTGTAGTTGTTGGTGCTTCAGTTGTAATTGTTGGTGATATGGTTGTAGTTGTTGGTGCAGTAGTTGTAGTTGTTGGTGCAGATGCTGTAGTTGTTACTGCTTCCGTAGTAGTTGTTGATGCTTCAGTTGTAGTTGGTGGAGAAGTTAATGTTGAAAGGGTTGTTTGTGAAGTATTGGTTGATTGGCAATTATTTAAACAAGTAAATCTAGGGGTAGATGTTGTTGGAGTGGTTGTTGGTGGGTTGTTTGTTTGCGGAGAAATTGTAAGCAGCGGAGTAGCTGTTAGTTGAGTGGTTGTTAGTGAAGGACTAGTTTTTGGTAAAGTTGTTGATGGTAAGGCAGATATTGACAGGGGAGTAGTATTTGTCAGGGAAATAGTTGTTGGTGCAGTGGTTGTTGGTGGTGGAGTATATGTTGTTGGTAAAGAAGTTGGTGAAGGGGTAGTAATGGTTGGTGGAGTGGCTGTCTGTGGTGTTGTAATTGGAATAGGTGTTAAATATGGAGTAGTAGTTGTTGGTGGAGTAGTGGTTGGTGGTGAAGTAGTTGTTGGCAAAGTAACCGTTAACCATGGAGTATTTGTTAATGGTGGAGTATTTGTTGGTTCAGTGGTTGTAAGCAAAGTAGGTATGGTTGGTGGATTAGTTGTAAGAAGAGTAGGTGATGATGGTGGAGAGGTTGGTGGTGGAGTAGTAGTTGTTAGTGTAAGGGTTGTTGGTGGATGAGTGGTCATTGGTGGAATAGTTGTTGTTGGTGGAGTGGTTGTTGGCGGAGGAATAGTTGTTGTTGGTGGAATAGTTGTGGGCGGTGGAGTTGTTGTTGTTGGCAAAGTAATTGTATGTGGAATAGGTGTTGATTGTGGAGCAGTTGTTGGTTGAGTTGTTCTTTGTGGTGGAGTAGTTGTTGGTGGGGGAATAGTTGTTGATGCTGGAATAATTGCTAGCAAAGTAGTTGTTAACAGTGGAGTAGTCGTTAAAGGGTGAGTAATTGTTGGATGAGTAGTTTTTGGTGGATTAGTTGTTGGTGGGGGAATAGTTGTTGATGCTGGAGTAGTTATTGGCAAAGTAGTTGTTAACCGTGGAGTATTTGTTAATGGTGGAGTGTTTGTTGGTTGAGTGGTTGTTAGCAAAGTAGGTATGGTTGGTGGATTAGTTGTTAGAAGAGTAGGTGATGATGGTGGAGAGGTTGGTGGTGGAGTAGTAGTTGCAAGTGTAGGGGTTGTTGGTGGAGGAGTGGTAATCGGTGGAGTGGTCATTAGTGTAATAGTTGTTGGTGGAGTGTTTGTTGGTGAAGAAAAAGTTGTTGTCGGTGGAATAGTTGTTGTTGGTGGAATAGTTGTTAACGTAGGACTAGTTTTTAAAGGCTGAGTAATTGTTGAATGAGTGGTTGTTGGTGGAGTAGTTGTTGGGAGAGTAGATGATGATGGTGGAGTTGTTGTTGTTGATAGAGGAGTAGTTGTCGGTGGAGTTGGTGATGGTGCAATAGTAGTTGTCAGTGTAGTGGTCGTTGGTGGTGGAGTTGTCATTGGTGGATTGGTCATTGTTGGAGTGGTTATTAGTGGAGTATTTGTTGGTGGTAGAGTGGATGTTTGCAACTGTGGAGTATTTGTGGAAGGGGGATTGATTGTTGATGCAGTTGTTGGTGAAGTAGTTGTTGATAGTGGAGTAGTTGTTGGTGGGGTGGTTGTTCGTGGAGTTGTTGTGGGTGGAGCAGTTGTTCGCGATGGAGTTGTTGTTTGCAAAGAAGTTGTTGATGGAGGAGTAGTTGTTGGTGGAGTGTTTGTTGGTGGAGTAGTAGTGGTCAGTGGAGCGGTTGTCAGTGGTGGAGAGGCCATTGGTGGAGTTGTCATTGTTGGAGTAGTTGTTGTTGGCGTGGTAGTTGTTGATGGTGGAGTAGTTGTTGATTGTGAAGTAATTGTTGATGGTGGAGTAGTTGTTGATGGTGGAGTGGTTGTTGATGGTGGAGTAGATGTTGATGGTGGAGTAGTTGTTGATGGTGGAGTAGATGTTGATGGTGGAGTAGTTTGTGATGGTGGAGTAGTTGTTGAGGATGGAGTAGTTGTTAATGGTGAAGTAGTTGTAGATGGAGTGGTTGGTGGTGGAGTAGTAGTTGTCAGTGGAATGGATGTCCGTGGAGTGGTCATAGGTGTTGTCATCATTGATGGAGCAGTTGCTGCCCGGGTAGTGATTGTTGGCAGATGAATAGTTGTTGGCAGTGGAGTAGTTTTTGGTAACTGTGGATAAGTTGTTGGCAGTGGAGTAGTTGTTGGTGGAGGAGGGGTGGTTGGTGGAGGAGTAGTTGTTGGTAGAGGAATGGTTGTTGGCAGAGGAATGGTTGTTGGCAGAGGAGTGGATCTTGGTTGGGGAGTGGTTGTTGACAGAGGAGTGGTAATTGGCAGAGGTGGATTGGTCATTGGTGGAGTGGTTATTAGTGGAGGGGTGGTTGGTGGAGGAGTAGTTGTTGGTGGAGGAATGGTTTTTGGCTGAGGAATAGTTGTTGCCAGAGGAATAGTTGTTGGTGGTGGTGGTGGAGTAGTTGTTGGCAACTGTGGAGTAGTTGTGGATGGGGGAGTGATTGTTGATGCAGTGGTTGTAAGGAGAATAGGTGATGATGGTGGAATAGTTGTTGGTGAAGAAGTTGTTGATAGTGGAGTAGTTGTTGGTGGGGTGGTTGTTGGTGGAGTGGTTGTTGGTGGAGTAGTTGTAGGTGGAGCAGTTGTTCGCGGTGGAGTAGTTGTTGGCAAAGAAGTTGTTGGTGGAGGAGAAGTTGTTGGTGGAGGAATGGTTGTTGGCAGAGGAATGGTTGTTGGCAGAGGAGTGGTTGTTGACAGAGGAGTGGTTGTTGGCAGATGTGGATAGGTCATTGGTGGAGTGGTTATTAGTGGAGTATTTGTTGGTGGTGGAGTGGATGTTTGCAACTGTGGAGTATTTGCGGAAAGGGGATTTATTGTTGATGCAGTTGTTGGTGAAGTAGTTGTTGATAGTGGAGTAGTTGTTGGTGGGGTGGTTGTTCGTGGAGTTGTTGTGGGTGGAGCAGTTGTTCGCGATGGAGTTGTTGTTTGCAAAGAAGTTGTTGATGGAGGAGTAGTTGTTGGTGGAGTGTTTGTTGGTGGAGTAGTAGTGGTCAGTGGATTGGTTGTCAATGGTGGAGTGGTCATTGTTGGAGTAGTTGTTGTTGGCGTGGTAGTTGTTGATGGTGGAGTAGTTGTTGATTGTGAAGTAATTGTTGATGGTGGAGTAGTTGTTGATGGTGGAGTAGATGTTGATGGTGGAGTGGTTGTTGATGGTGGAGTAGAAGTTGACGGTGGAGTAGTTGTTGATGGTGGAGTAGATGTTGATGGTGGAGTAGTTTTTGATGGTGGAGTAGTTGTTGAGGATGGAGTAGTTGTTAATGGTGAAGTAGTTGTAGATGGAGTGGTTGGTGGTGGAGTAGTAGTTGTCAGTGGAGTGGATGTCCGTGAAGTGGTCATAGGTGGTGTCATCATTGATGGAGTAGTTGCTGCCCGGGTAGTGATTGTTGGCAGAGGAATGGTTGTTGGCAGTGGAGTAGTTGTTGGTAACTGTGGATAAGTTGTTGGCAGTGGAGTAGTTGTTGGTGGAGTGGTGGTTGGTGGAGGAGTAGTTGTTGGTGGAGGAATGGTTGTTGGTAGAGGGATGCTTGTTTGCAGAGGAGTGGATCTTGGCGGAGGAGTGGTTGTTGACAGAGGAGTGGTAATTGGCAGAGGTGGATTGGTCATTGGTGGAGTGGTTTTTAGTGGAGTATTTGTTGGTGGTGGAGTGGTTTTTGGCTGTGGAATAGTTGTTGCCAGAGGAATAGTTGTTGGTGGTGGTGGTGGAGTAGTTGTTGGCAACTGTGGAGTAGTTGTGGATGGGGGAGTGATTGTTGATGCAGTGGTTTTTGGGAGAATAGGTGATGATGGTGGAATAGTTGTTGGTGAAGAAGTTGTTGATATGGGAGTAGGTGTTGGTGGGGGGGTTGTTGGTGGAGTGGTTGTTGGTAGAGTAGTTGTAGGTGGAGCAGTTGTTCGCGGTGGAGTAGTTGTTGGCAAAGAAGTTGTTGGTGGAGGAATAGTTGTTGGCAGAGGAATAGTTGTTGGAAGAGGAGTGGATGTTGGTGGATGAGTGGTTGTTGACAGAGGAGTGGTTGTTGGCAGATGTGGATTGGTCATTGGTGGAGTGGTTATTAGTGGAGTATTTGTTGGTGGTGGAGTGGTTTTTGGCTGAGGAATAGTTGTTGCCAGAGGAATAGTTGTTGGCAGAGGAATAGTTGTTGGCAGTGGAGTAGTTGTTGGTAACTGTGGATAAGTTGTTGGCAGAGGAGTAGTTGTGGATGGGGGAGTGATTGTTGATGCAGTGGTTGTTGGGAGAATAGGTGATGATGGTGGAATAGTTGTTGGTGAAGAAGTTGTTGATAGTGGAGCAGTTGTTGGTGGGGTGGTTGTTGTTGGAGTGGTTATTGGTGAAGTAGTTGTAGATGGAGCAGTTGTTCGCGGTGGAGTAGTGGTTGGCAAAGAAGTTGTTGGTGGAGGAGAAGTTGTTGGTGGAGGAATGGTTGTTGGCAGAGGAATGGTTGTTGGCAGAGGAGTGGATGTTGGTGGATGAGTGGTTGTTGACAGAGGAGTGGTTGTTGGCAGATGTGGATTGGTCATTGGTGAAGTGGTTATTAGTGGAGTATTTGTTGGTGGTGGAGTGGTTTTTGGCTGAGGAATAGTTGTTGCCAGAGGAATAGTTGTTGGTGGTGGAGTAGTTGTTGGTGGTGGAGTGGTTTTTGGCTGAGGAATAGTTGTTGCCAGAGGAATAGTTGTTGGTGGTGGAGTGGTTTTTGGCTGAGGAATAGTTGTTGCCAGAGGAATAGTTGTTGGCAGAGGAATAGTTGTTGGCAGTGGAGTAGTTGTTGGTAACTGTGGATAAGTTGTTGGCAGAGGAGTAGTTGTGGATGGGGGAGTGATTGTTGATGCAGTGGTTGTTGGGAGAATAGGTGATGATGGTGGAATAGTTGTTGGTGAAGAAGTTGTTGATAGTGGAGCAGTTGTTGGCGGGGTGGTTGTTGTTGGAGTGGTTGTTGGTGAAGTAGTTGTAGATGGAGCAGTTGTTCGCGGTGGAGTAGTGGTTGGCAAAGAAGTTATTGGTGGAGGAGAAGTTGTTGGTGGAGGAATGGTTGTTGGCAGAGGAGTGGATGTTGGTGGATGAGTGGTTGTTGACAGAGGAGTGGTTGTTGGCAGATGTGGATTGGTCATTGGTGAAGTGGTTATTAGTGGAGTATTTGTTGGTGGTGGAGTGGTTTTTGGCTGAGGAATAGTTGTTGCCAGAGGAATAGTTGTTGGTGGTGGAGTAGTTGTTGGCAACTGTGGAGTAGTTGTTGGTAACTGTGAATAAGTTGTTGGCAGAGGAGTAGCTGTTGGTGGAGTGGTGGTTGGTGGAGGAGTAGTTGTTGGTGGAGGAATGGTTGTTGGCAGAGGAATGGTTGTTGGCAGAGGAGTGGATGTTGGCAGAGGAGTGGTTGTTGACAGAGAAGTGGTTGTTGGCAGAAGTGGATTGGTCGTTGGTGGAGTAGTTATTAGTGGAGTATTTGTTGGTGGTGGAGTGGTTTTTGGCTGAGGAATAGTTGTTGCCAGAGGAATAGTTGTTGGTGGTGGAGTAGTTGTTGGCAACTGTGGAGTAGTTGTGGATGGGGGAGTGATTGTTGATGCAGTGGTTGTTGGGAGAATAGGTGATGATGGTGGAGTAGTTGTTGGTGAAGTAGTTGTTGATAGTGGAGTAGTGGTTGGTGTGGTGGTTGTTGGTGGAGTGGTTGTTGGTGAAGTAGTTGTGGATGGAGCAGTTGTTCGCGGTAGAGTAGTTGTTGGCAAAGAAGTTGTTGATGAGGGGATAGTTGTTGGTGGAGTGGTTGTTGATGAAGTGGATGTTGTTGGAGTATTTGGTGGCAGAGGAGAAGTTGGTGGCGTAATATTATGTGGTGAAGTAGTTGTTTGCGGTGAAGAAGTTGTTGGCAAAGGAGTTTTTGTTGGCAGAGAAGAAGTTGTTGGCGGAGGAATGGTTGTTGATGGAGGAATAGTTGTTGATGGAGGAGTAGTTGTTTGTGGAGTGGTTGTTGGCGATATAGTAGATGTTGGTGGTGGAGTAGTTGTTGGTGAAATGGTTGTTAGAGATTGAGTAACTGTTGGTGGTGAGGTCAAATGTTAGGTTAAATGTTGTAATATTTCCGTACACTTACATACAATTACCGATGGCAACTGTGTGCGGATATCAAACATAAACATGAATTGACATGTGACATAGTAACGCAGTAAGTGAACACACGTCCAGAGCAGTGGTCAACCGTGCTGCGGCGCCCAGGTAGGTTTATGGGGTACAAGCCTTGCTCAAGGGACTAACTACAGTTGTACTATTGAATATGGAAGAAACTGATGATCATTCACTCCCACCCCCTACAATCCATGCTGGTGCTGATAATCGCACCAGTGACCTTGTGATCACGAGTCCGACACTTTATCCACTAGGCCCCATGAGCCCTGGAGTCATGGGGGAAGTCCTAAACAGAGCAAACACTAGATCTGATTCAATCACTTGAGCTATACAATCATTTGTGTGACATGCAAAGCAGTTAGCTGCTGCAAACATGTCTGTTCTGAAAGATGGAGCGATGTCTCCGGTTGCTGACTGAGAAAGTTGGTTTTGAAGCACATTTTGCATCACACAGCTCACAGTTAAACAAATTATGATTTTACCTTTAGGGAAACATAATAATGAATCACTTCCCATTAGGTGTGACAAAAAAATGCCAATACAATATCGATCACTCGCTATTAAAAATTTTCTCAGTATCTTTTTTTATTAAACTTTATACAGAAGTTCTTTATAGATCTTGAACCTCTCGAAGCCATGCAATATAAGACCTGAGACATCAAGGGAACCGTTTCTCTGTTAGCATCAATTTGCCACTCAGCACTTACACACATGTAAACAATCATAGGGAATGCCACACCAGGCTTGCTTTAAATAACAGAAAATATAACGTCAATTTGCAACTATTACACAAGGCGGTAGTACACACCTGAAAAAGTATGTTGTAATCCACAATATTAAAAGATGAGAAACAGACTTTCGGTAAACATGCACAATGACATTTAAGCAATGGAAAGTGCAAATAAATTTTCTTTGAGTTGTTTTTACTTTCTCTGTCTTTCATTTGCATTCACCACACACACACACACACACACACACACACACACACACACACACACACACACACACACACACACACACACACACGCACACACGCACATTCACATCTTTTATTTGATGTATTTATTTGAACAAGGTGACGATGTAGAATTAGTAATTGAGGCTTGTGTAATGGTTTTCTGCGCTGAAATTCAGTGTCAAAGAAAGTAGTCCCCAAGTTCCATGAATTTTTTGTGGGTTTTAAAGACACTCCGATGTTGTTTGTGGTTCATCTACTTTGCCGTCGACCTGTTGTATAAATGCAATATGGCACTCGTAGTCGTGTGATTAGCTCCACAATAATGGCTAAACGAATCACAGCCATGCTGATAAAGAACGCCATCCGACTCCTGCTAGAGCCATGTTGAATTATTATTTTCCAACAATGTACCTCAGGTATTAAAATTAAGGGATGAGAAAGTCCTTAAATTGATATCTTTATTTATTGGACAGCAAAATGGCTGCATGAACACAAAAGAGAGTACTTTACCTTAAAACCACAATTAAAAGAGCTATAGCACGAACTTTTATTTCAAGTCAGCAATCTGTTTTTCTAATATAACACAGGTAATACAGTGCACAGCTGAAAAAAGCTTTTTATAAATTACCCTCTATAACTTTAACTCACTTTACAGGACAAGCCTAACAAGGCAGGCTCATTAAAAGCTCACAAATTTTGGAATGGCAAGAAGAAATCCATTTAACCCTCACAGAATCAAAGCTGTTCTGGAATGATTGTTTTTGCATTATGAATTAATTCATTAAAGTAGATTTAGGATTGAGAAGTTGACCAAGTGATTCACATGGTTAGCTTCAAAATTAATTATGGTTAAATGCTTTACTCTATTGGTCGCGCATGCACAGAAACTCCAAATATTTGTGCAGCAGAAGGACTGTTCACACACCATTAGGCCTAAAGTATATATTTTATTGCTGCTCCTCAAACCTTTTCAGGTATGTTCGTAATAGAAAGGTATGTTTATAACTATGATGTTTGACAAGTGTTGATTTTTTTAATGCACTTACATGAACTGTTCTTAGCAGGGAGAGAAAGGTAGAGAGGGAGTAGTTTATTTCTTAAGGATTAATGAAATAATTTTCATAACATATACATGCATTTACTGAACCTTGGTTGAGAAAATCCCCATGTATAATATTTTCTTTTGTGCTTAAAAGTTGCTTGCTATCAAGACTCGCACTAAGGGCACAGAGATACGTTCATACGACAGCTTATTTAAACAAAAACAAAGAGCCCTAGGTAAAAAGCCATGAAATAAGTAGCCATGGTATTGTATAATGTACAGCAGGTTGGCAGTTAAAAACGCCTATAAGGCTTTCTTTCTGGTATGTATTGCGAGAAAACCCTAGGGCTCAATTTTTTTATCAAACATTTCATGGTTGCATTTTATTTTACAGTAAGTATATATTTGCAGTGTACTTATAGTGTACTTACCAATGAAAATACTGATAGCTATAAATACTTAATGTAAGCTAGGGTTAGGTTAATGGTTAGTTAACAGTAATAACACAACTATAAAGTAAGTACATAGTATGTGTTACGATTTCGTTGTTTGTGTTGTCCCATTTTTATGGGCTTTTAGATGTCGCATTTTGCTTCCTGTCTAATGTCGTGTGGTTAGTAGGTCTATATAGTTCTTTTGTTTTATTGTTTCCCCTGTGTGTCTTGTTCACTTGTTACTCATAGTGTATATAAGCCACTGTGTTTCACTTGTCTGTCGTAAGTCGTTGTTTTAATGTGATTGTGTGTATGCATATGGATTTGGACATGGGTAACAGAAAAGTGCTACCACTTTCTTTATTAAAATAATTGGATCAATGAAACCTTAAAAGACAAGAAGTGAGACTCTTGCTTTTGTGTCAGAGTGGATATTTTCATTTGCCTTCACCCAAGATGTTAAGTACACTTCATTCTTCAAAAACCAATTAGTTACATTAAATAATTTAACCAGGTCTTTACAAATACTAACACTTTTTGTTTTACTACTTCCCAAGTTGCTTCGAATAACAGCGGTTGCTTGATATATAAAGTTTATTTTTTCTTTTGTGTCATCGAATACTTTTATTTCCTTAAAACCTAATGAACAAGTTCACTTGTTTGTGTTGTCTGTACTTACAGGAA
Organism: Triplophysa yarkandensis; assembly: GCA_033220385.1. Classification (NCBI taxonomy): domain Eukaryota; kingdom Metazoa; phylum Chordata; class Actinopteri; order Cypriniformes; family Nemacheilidae; genus Triplophysa; species Triplophysa yarkandensis. Next base: position 12,116,789 of record CM065674.1, read on the forward strand.
GCCAATTGTTGTGTGCTTTGGTATGTAGTGAGAAAGTAAAGCTAAACGTAGTATTTACAGTTTCTGTTGGCAGAGTCAAAGGTGACCTACATTGGAATGTGTACTTGAATACTGTGTTATAATGGTGTTATAAAATAATTACATTAAAAATAGCTTATTGGCCATACTGTACACACTAGCACACTAGTCCTATCAAACAATGCTCAGGAATGTTTCCCTCCAAAAGCCTGATTTGATTAATTAATGGATCGTTGTTTGATTCGGAAAGGGTTGGTGTGACGTACAAGCTTGACGTATATTTTGTGAACTGTTTAACTTCCTCCTTCAACTTCAGCTGTCATCGTAGTAAACCACGCCCAAGACCATCCCAAAAAGATGTTTTCATCAGTCATAATACAATGCTCTTACAAGTCTTAAAATTACAATGGAATGAATTATTCTAAACGACATCACTTTGTTTTTATGTTCTCTAAAGCTGTTGCATCTTAATGATGGAAGTGTGTTAGGGTCTTATTCGATAGAGACAGTGTGACGGCTTGAGATTGGCACGGCTTGATTGGGATAGTGTGCACACCCTTAGTTTCTTACTCTTTAGGACCCTCCTCCCAGTGTACTCATTTTGGTCGTATGGTCAAGTCTACTATAATCTGTAAATTCAGCTCTAAGTTACTGCCTCATCACTAGTAAAGAGGTGACATGATGTGAATCCAGATACTTTTGTACGCTTCAAAATATTTACAGCACATTACATTGTGTAAGAACTCAAATGTCAGGGTTTTAAGGATTCACCATCCATCAACTATTATATCCCATCTAGGTTTGGACATTTTCTCCTTGCCGGGTGTTGCCCAACTAATACATTGGGAAAAATCACTATATTCATATCATGGTATTCATATCAGTACAGAGATTAAATATATTAAATATATATATATTATATATTAAAATGGTTTTAGAACAAAACTATTACTTTATAAATAAACAGCTATTGCTTGGGTGTTCTGTTGTGCTGAAAGATTTGTCTTTGACGATAATTAGACATGGTCTTTACTTTACCTCTTGTCATTTCAAACCTGTATGACTTCATTCTGAAGAATCCAAAGGAAAATATGTTGGAAAAAATGCTGTTAACTGAACAGCAGCAAAACCCTTTCAGTTCTTTTGTATAAAAGCAAAACCCAGTGCAGTTAACAACAATCTTCAAAATATCATTGTATGAGTTTTGCACTGAAAAAAATTATTTATATAGGTTTCAAATAATAAGTGGGTGAATAAAATGAAATATAATAAAATAAAATTTATTTTGGAATTTAATCTCAGTTGAATCTAGGAATTTAAGCCTGTTCTACATGTAAAGTCCCAAATATGACTTACGTCAAACATCAGGGCTCAGCCGTGGCCTTGTGGTTTGAGTGTTGGACTTGTTTTCACAAGATTTCTAGTTGAAAAGCTCTATCTTCCACTTTTAAAACCATGACTCAGATGAGTCCCTTAAGCTAGGCAGCATTTCCCCGGGCACCAGAGCATGGCTGACAACTCTGGGCTTGTGTTCACAGTGTATGCACTTTGGTGGGTTAAAATTCCAAGAATGGGAACATAAAACAAGTCAGTTTCTTTCACTTTGCATCTTGGGCAAAACAATGGCACTGATATTCTTTAGGATCTGTCAGTGTAGTTTTCAGTTAAGAGAGCTGAAAAATTGTAGCCGGGAACTAAAATTCCTCTTCGTGAAACTTACCAATTACTTTTAATTCAGATTATAAATGAGTATCACAACTTGAATATACATGCGCTATAAAAAGATCAGTAAAAAAACATGTAAAGTACTGGCTGAAAATTACCAGTATATTTATGTTTATTTCCCATACATATCTGTTGATGCTTAAATCTAATTTAATGCAGTGCAAAGTGTAAAACCACTGTTAATAATTAATGCTGACTATTCCTTCATTATAATAAAGTACATTGTGCCCTCTATTTAAAGATTTGTTTTAAAGTTTGAGTTACATGAATGTACATACATAATGTCAACTCTGCAAATAAAACTCATACTGTATGTGAACTAGAAATCTTACCTGCAGGTCTTGATATGCAGATCAATAAAGATATTCCAACAAATAAAATGAATTGAAACATTTCTTTATTTGAAACAAGACGAAGCAAAATGACCTCAGAAGAAAAGCAGCAGAACCTTTCTAGTTACTATTACTTAAAATGAATGACTTAGAAATAGTCCTTGCTGGCTGTTTTGACTTGCAATTTGACAGGTTCAGTTCATAAACTCCACCCATTTGATGAAAGTGTTATTATGTCATAATGAATCTAAGGCGATTCAATGTTTAATTAACATTTTTAACGATTAAGTTATTTTAGTGTAGTATTCAAAAATCCCCTCCATTACTTCTAGTTTTACATTTCCTTAGTCTGTATGTGTGTGTTTGTAGATATAAACAAAAGACACAAAGCAATTAGGTACATAATTGTCATGATTCTGCCTCTCTTGGTCATGTTTTTCCTGTTTTTGGCAGAATCATGGCAGACCTGTGTTTTTTGTGAGGGTTACATGGCATTGTTTTTTTGACATGCCATTTGCACTCTTGTCTGGTCTCTTGACCCCGCCCCCCTGGTATCCCGTCTATCTTTCCATCATTGTTTCATTCCCCACACCTGCCCTGTGTCGTTATCCCTTGTTATGTTTCCCTATATAAAACCCTTGTGTTTTCTGTCCTGTGTCGTGGCATTACATGTTTGACTCGTGTTTTGTTAATGTTGATACCCGTGTTTCCTGAAATCCTGTTCTTGTTAAGGTCTTGTCTAGTGTTTCCAGTTTATGTTCTTGTTTGAGTTGTTCCTGGTTGTTACCTGTTTTTCCTTGTTTTAGTTTATGAGAATTTAACCTTGTTTTGTTTCCCCTTGTGGAAAGTCTTTTGTTTGCCGTTTTTTATAGTGTTTAGTGTACTGTTTTCCCCATCGTGGGTTTTTGTTTTGTTTTTTGCATTAAAGTATTGTTTGTTCCCCTCAATCTCGCCTGCATTTGGGTTCTCTCCTTCACCTCATCCCACCCATCCTGACAGAATGCCACGACCAGAACTGAACCCAGTAGGCGAGAATACATGGCTGCGGAATGCAGAGTCCCGTTTGTTGTTCGGGTTGCGCCAGGGAGACCGAGGGATCCGAGCCTTCGCCCAGGCCTTCCAGACGGTGGCGGCGGAGACCGAGTTTGGGGAGAGGGGAAGGCGGTGATATTTAACAGCTGCCTCTCCAAGCCCCTCAACCATGCTGATGTCCATTTTGAGTCCCCTCCCTTTCTCAGACGTGGTTAGGTACGTGATCAACCGGGATAACCCGTGGCCAGCAGCTCTAACCTGGGGTTCCAGCCCGCTGGCCACGGTCCCGGAGGATTGCGTCCTGGCCACGGCCACATTGGGGGGCTCAGCTCTTCCCAGCTCCAGCGCAGCCAGCTCCCTACTCCCCGTTCCCAGTACAGCCGGTCCCCCTGTCACTGTCCGAGGGAGAAGAGCCAGGAGGAAGTCCTGGGACTCCCCATCGGATTCCTCTGGTCCAAAGATGGTCCCGCCCCCTCCTGCAACCTCTACTCTCACCCGCCACTCGAAGAGGAAGAAGCGGCAGGTCCAGGTCGCAGCGCGGATCCCGGATGCAAGTCTTGTCCCGGATCCAAGTCCTGTCCCGACGTCGGATCCAAGTCCTTTCCCGGATCCAAGTCCTGTCCCGACGTCGGATCCAAGTCCTGTCCCGGATCCAAGTCCTGTCCCGACGTCGGATCCAAGTCCTGTCCCGACGTCGGATCCAAGTCCTGTCCCGGATCCAAGTCCTGTCCCGACGTCGGATCCAAGTCCTGTCCCGGATCCAAGTCCTGTCCCGACGTCGGATCCAAGTCCTGTCCCGGATCCAAGTCCTGTCCCGACGTCGGATCCAAGTCCTGTCCCGGATCCAAGTCCTGTCCCGACGTCGGATCCAAGTCCTGTCCCGGATCCAAGTCCTGTCCCGGATCCAAGTCCTGTCCCGACGTGGGATCCAAGTCCTGTCCCGACGTGGGATCCAAGTCCTGTCCCGACGTCGGATCCAAGTCCTGTCCCGACATCGGATCCAAGTCCTGTCCCGACGTCGGATCCAAGTCCTGTCCCGACGTCGGATCCAAGTCCTGTCCTGGATCCAAGTCCTGTCCCGACGTCGGATCCAAGTCCTGTCCCGGATCCAAGTCCTGTCCCGACGTCGGATCCAAGTCCTGTCCCGGATCAGCGCCGGTACAGCCGGCATTCCCCGCGGCTTCAGCGCCGGTACAGCCGGCATTCCCCGCGGCTTCAGCGCCGGTACAGCCGGCATTCCCCGCGGCTTCAGCGCCGGTACAGCCTGCATTCCCCGCGGCTTCAGCGCCGGTACAGCCGCCATTCCCCGCGGCTTCAGCGCCAGTACAGCCAGCATACCTCGCGGCATCAGCGCCCTCGGGGGCATCAGTGCGGGCAAGAACTCGGGTGCCCAAACCCAGCCCTAAGCCTGCACGGACTCAAGCCCCAAGGACACCCCCTGTCACACCATTGTCTCGTCCCCCTGAGTTTGGACATTTTGTTCCCCCCCTTCCATCCCTTCAATGTTGTTTTTGTTAAGTCACCCCAGCCCTTTTATTGTCATGTCAGTCTTGCCTATGATTTGTTCTGTTATGTGTGTGTGGTTAATGTCTTTGTCCTTGTCTCTGTCTTTGTCTGCTGTGTCCCCTCGTACATGTTCCCCTTAGGGTCGCCAGGTGGCGCTCCCTAAGGGTGGGTATTGTCATGATCTGGTTCTTCTTGCGAAAGATCCTGTAGTCCGCCAGGATGTCATTGTAAATGATATAAAGTCATTGTATTATATCATTGATTCATTCCTTGCCTGTAGTTCTTCCCTCTTCAACATCTTAATTGGCAGGACAGTAACATTTATCAGTTTTGGCATCATGATTACATGATGGTCTCATTTTGGGTCCATCATCGGTAAAAATTAGACCCATGTGAAGTAATACCGATATTTACTAAGGCTATTTACTGTGTAGATAGTGTTTCAGAGCATTCTTTGATGGTCTTGGTCTTGTCTTGGCCAAACACTTACACTGTAAAAAATATTTAATGACACAAAGATAAACAGTCATATTAACTTATAATACCTCTCAAAAACATTTTATAGGTTTTTCTCAGTGGAAAATTTAAACAATTCTTAAAAATTTATAATGAATATTAAAGATTTTGTGATGAAAAAATAAAGTTCTATTTCAGTAGATCACTCGACGTGGTGTAAACAGAATGGGCGTTGATGTTGAGAATCGTTTGTCTAAGGGCCTTTCGGCATTATCAGAGGTGGTTCATTGCTAAAAGAGCAAATTTCCATTCTGAACACAAAATGTGGTTCTGTAATGGGGCACTGCTGTTCTCTTGGGTCTACAGGCCACATAGCTGCTCACATGCAGCCCAGTCTACACCCCAGTGCCAGACTACATCCGTTCCAAGGCAGAGTCCTGCAAGTGTTCGACCCACCTGGGAGGTAGGCCGCTCTTTCCTGTCAGCAGCCCCCCCATAAACAACAGAGGTAGAGGCTCTGTTCTATTCTGTGCTGGGCCCTTTTCACTCTCCTCTGGACAGTGCACGGCAGGCAAAACCGCTTCCTCTCAGCAGTCTTCAACACTCTCCTCAGTACAGAGCATGGAGCAGCAGCTGTTGTTACTATTTAATATAGCAGCAACTCTTCCATGGATGGTGCCCGGCAGACAGAAATACCTTCTTGCAGCTTTCAGCATTCTCCACTGGATGTTATGTCAAGAAGCAACCGTTGTGACTCTCCTCTGGATGGTGCACAGATGGCAAAAACGCCTTTTCGCTGCTATAATCTAACTCAGCTGGACGGTGCTGGACGAACCGCAGCATAAACAGGCAGGGAATGTCAAGGCCTTTCCCCTGGCTGGATGGTAGTCTCAGTAGCCACAGAACAACACTTAGCAGGTGTGGTGGAGCAGATCATACCTCTAGTACCATTGACGGGCAAGTTCCTAGCCTGGAAGTGGCTGTGTTCTCTGTAACTGATTGTTGGCAAGGACAAACCATCTTGATAATGCGGTCCATTTCGCCAGACAACCCCGCCAAGTGTAGCGGGATCCTCACTACCTTGATACGAGGCGAGTCCTCTGTTATTCAGGTCGAGGAGGCCATCGTTCTGGCAAAAGGTGCAATGGAATCCACCCTCCACATCCATGATGCCCTCTACACAGATGCCTTAGTGCACTGCTGGCCGCAAAACAAGTGAAGATATGCGCTGCCCCCATTTGCCCCCCGGCAACCCAGGCCAGATCTTTGGAAGCTCCTCTGACACCCCTCAACCCCCCCCCCACCTTTCACACAGACTCCTCCCCCCTCTTCAACACTACACCTGCTTATTACTTTATTGCACTTCTGGTTTGATGCTAACTTCATTTCGTTGCCTTGTATCTTACATGTGCAATGACAATAAAGTTGAATCTAATCTTATCTAATATCTTGCTCCTGTATGGACCGAAGAGATCCTAAGCGATCTGTCAACATTGGTCGCAGACACCATTGCTCCGGCGAGGGCTCCAACCACTCTGCGTCTGTACACCCTGATGTGAAGGCCCTTCTCGTCTTGAGTGCTCGTCATGCAGTGTGGACCCCGGGAGTGGTATTTTAGAGTGGAGTGGCATTATGTTGTCCTTCACCCAAGAGGAGCTCAAACACCAGCCCCCTCCACTCTGGGTGTAGCTGCCTTGTGGGCAATTGCACAGGGTGTCTCTCTGGCAGACATATGCCGAGCTGCGGGCTGGGCTGCTCCCACTACCTTTGTGAGGTTCTATAGCTGGGCTCTGCTCGGGTCTTAGATGAGAACACCTAAGATCAATGGGCGTAAACCTGCAAAAGCACCCTCTCCCCTGCACAGGTGAGTAAGTGGGCTCTCTAGCCTCCATACTTCCCCCTTCAGGACCGAGTATAGGCACCATATCCTTCACTAAGGACTCCCTTCAGTAGCCAGCCGAGTAGATCAGCCTTGCCTACTAGTCCAGTATTCTGTAAGTTCCTTCAGACATCGTGTGCTCCAGTCCGGGCAGCCCCGCATGATTACGTCACTCAAGGTTTCCCATCGGTGAACCAAGTGATTTCCCCTTGGTGGACCTTTACCTTCAGCTGTACTCCCTGCCAAGTGGGATTGCACGCTATCGTCGCATGAGTTCTTCTCATACCAGTGAGACAATGTAGTAATCTTCACATATATACTTCCTAAGTGCAAGATGCGATCTCCTTGACATATGGCCTTGATTAGAGGGGTAAGGTTTCCCAGGGTTTACAGTGTCAGGTGGCTTATAAAGTTAGGTCCAAAGGTCCTCATCAGGGGCCTCATTTACAAAACTGTGCGTACTATCCTTACTAAACCTGCAAATGACCTCATTGGCCATGCATATTAAAGAGAGCGAGGAAATATAAAAATATGTGTTTTATAAAAATAAAATCATGACGGAAATGTACAGCAAGGCAGAAAAGATATTCTTGTGAGTGAGGTGGATGAAAGAAAGGTTATATTGTTTGGTGGAATTACTAATAAAAATAATAATCAGAGTGGACACACATCACTGCTGCGGTAAACAGGACCGATCCAGATATAAAAGAGAAGTGTTCCGATCTTAAGATGGGAACAAAGAAACGGTTTGCTTCACTGACAGAATGTGTGAGTGACTGATGTGGGCAAAGACGCCCCCGATTCTCTGCCAAACCAGTGTGTGTGGCATCGTGTCTGAGAGGGAGACACACATGTGCTGATACAAGGGAACCTCGTAAATTACTTTAATGCTTGCCTGCTCAATTAAATAAAATAAATCACACAATTGGTTTAGTCCTTATTCTTGCAGTGCAGAGTCTGCAGGGGCTCTGGAGTTTCCCGAGGTCCCCAGCACAAGTGCGCCCCGTGCCATACGCACAGCTGGAAGTGGACGGGTGCTGACTGGGGCTGTTCTGCAGACCCTATTACTGCAATTACTGTCATCGCAGACAAGCTTAAGCAAATAAGGGTTGTGCTGGGTGACATTGCATCTTCATTAAAGGATCTTGTTTAAAAATGAACCTTTGCACTGTTGTTCTTCACAAACGGCGCATTACTCCCTGACAGAGTCTTGCTCCCTGATGATGTCCTTCTTGTTTGGAGGGGGGGTCAGGCTCTTCATGCTGGTGTTGTGGGTCCCTCTGAAGTCTGCCATTGGCATAATCTTCCAGCAGTGCCAGCGCATCCATCACACAATATGCATTGAAGTGTTGCTGCAGTAGGCTACTTATGTTTTCAGTGATCATATTTAATCATTTACAACTTATCCCATTAATCACATAATGAGTGATAGGCGTACATCCATTTAAGAATGGAAGTGAAAGAAATTACATTTACGTACTTTCAGCATATAGTTCCTTTTATGTCTTTAAACTAAACATGCATATGGGTTTCTTTAGGACCCATAATGGTGATTTAATGTTATTTGTATTTTTTGTTGTAACCGGGACCTATGAGCAACTTGTAAATATTGAAATATGTTAAAGTAAATTTTGCAAAGGGTTAAATCCCTTCATCCACAGTCAGTTCCTCAACTCACCATCAGTGTCGCCAAACTGCTTTGTCTTCAAAATGTGCGTACGCATGGGTCAGAGTTTGCGTGAAGGTGCGCATATTTTCACGTCAAGTTTTTCTTTATAAATCACAACTTTTGCGCAGGAACTGGCGTACGTATGTTTTCAGCTCCGTTTTGTGCGTACGCAAGCTTTATAAATGAGGTCCCAGGTCAGATCAGGTAGAGTGTTACTATACAACCTACACAATCACAGGCGTGATTATATAAGAATCCGAATATAAGAATGAATGGGAACGTCTCCGGTAACATATGATAACCTTAGTTCCCTCAAGGAGGGAACGAGACGATGAATCCTTCCATACCACCACACCCGGATGCCGCTGCAGTGACATGTAAGTTTCTCAGCCGAAGAGGTGAGGAATGATCTCTTCTGTCCCCTTATATACCCTTCATTGCGGGCGGGACATGAAACGAATTGGCCTTTCAAATTTGGCTCAGAGACAATCGGTTTCTTAAGATCAACCTCATTCAGTCGACACAACGCCTCATTTCCTCCTTCAGAGACCTGAGACATAGATATATATTTTTTTGTATAAACCAATAATTTTGCTGAATTCTAATAGACATATTTAAGTTAATGAGATTTACTTAACATTTCTACTTACATATACAAACACTTTAACAGTATATTTACTTGATTTCAAAGCTTTTAAATTAATTTTTTTTTGCAGTGGTCTCAGGATTTCATTTCAAGACCAGTGAAGACCAACTGTGGGAATAATAATACTAAATTTCTGGCCCATTGCCGGATTTTTATTGTCTGATTTTTATGCCAGAGGTCCTTGATAACTTTTTCAGATTTATGGCATCATGTTTCATATATACCAACAGATTTAAAAATCTAATCCTGACTTGCCCCTGCTAGAAATATTATAATGGGCCATGGTTAGATCTTCCATCACTACATTTAAAAGCAAAATCAACAAAAATATGTGTTGCTGACCACAAAGTCAAGGTCCTGCCATAGCCATCCCAGTTTCTTGACCTGATTTCTTTAAATAGAAGTTGGATAAAATGATACAATGACAGTAATAGAACCCTAGAGACAGTAACATAAAGAACAAGAATGTGAACACCTGCAGGGCTTTAAATACTTACTGCTCTGGGCCAACTGTTTTATAACTAGTTGTGACTAATGACAGTTGAATGTCGTCATCATCATCATACCATCGTTCAAAACAATGATCCTCTTGTTGTTTTACCAAGAAACCGAACAATCTACTTCTCAAAGCATTCAGATAGCTCTAGAGCAGAAGGACTGGGTGGAGATCATAATTGCACATTGAAATAACTTTGAAAAACAACTCACATTTTTTGATAGTCAAAAGATTTTAAACAGATTGTTTACGTGTTTGCTTAATGATTCTTTTATGTTAAACATAAATGGATTGAAACTCTAACTTAATTTTAACTTTGTTAATGCCTTTGCTGAATGCAAGTCATCACTATTATTATAATGTAGGATATTCTTGTTCTTCTTGTTGTACCAAAACTTTATCCCATGACTAGTCTTGCATGGTTTTTCGCAGAGCCATAAAGAAGGGCTTAAAAGAGAGATTAACGATGAGAACTTTCAGAAATGACCATGGGACTGGTATGTATATATATATATATATATATATATATACAAATTTAGATAAATGCACACAAATTTAAGCAAAGCAGTTGCTTTAAGTTATGAATATATTAGCATTATTGAGTGTTTTATTATCACACAAATACTATGCTCCACACTCAGAATTCTATAATGAGATGGGAAACAGTATGGCAATAGTTTTGTTTAGTGTCTGGAATTGCATAATAAAAACTATTAATTAATTGAGATTGTGTCTCATGATAGAATGCAGTTGTTCATGAATTTTAACACATAATAAACGCAATGAGGCCAAGTCTGTGTTTTTTCCTGCAGAATTAGTCCACTTTAAACCCAACTTTAAGGTTTGATAAACTGCAGTTATTTTTTGCTGAAATGATCATGTTGAAATATTTAACTATACCAAATTTATATTCTACTAATGATAAAATGTTTAAATAGTAACCGATTGACAGGACGGTCATTGGGTTTTGAAGTTTGGGCTTCACTTTAATTCAAAGTTTTTCTGCATTTGCCTGCACATACACATTATGTCTTCAACTAGTCGAAATTATGAAAAAATGGATTTGGTGAAATTGATGAGTTGTATGACAGATTAAATATGGTAAAACTGTATTGAAATAAAATAGTTCTAGAACAGTAGTAGAACATAAAATGTAAATGTAAAATGTCCATTTTAAATGTAGTATTAGTATTATTTAACTTTATTTATTATGACTCAACTTGTAACTTAAATGTTCTGGTTTCTTTGTATGAATTCAATATTTGGCTTGATGGCTGCATCTGGTGGAAATTTTGTGTAAATAGCCCACTTATAAATCCCCTTACTGATAAAAATGCTGGTGTGTCAAATACTTATTTTCCCCGCTGTATATATGTTTAAGGTGAATGTTTTGCACACTGTTTACAAATAGCATCTTGACTTGAGATTCGTCATTTACTCACCATCTTGTTATTTCAAACCTGCTATTTCCACTGACTTTCTTCCTTCCAGAGAACAAAAGAGAAGATATTTTGAAGTATATTGGGAAGTGTTTCCAGTGGAGTGAAGAGAAAGTGAAAGATTTCACTGCTGTTTGTTTATCGACCTTTTTCAAAATATCTTCTTTCGGGTTTTGTTAAAGACAGTTAATAAAAACACTTCATCACATTTACATAAGAATGTGATATTGTTGGATGTATATGAAGATGAGGCAGTGAAAACACTTTGCTGTCATCTGCTGGTAAGAGTATAAACTGTTAACATTCAGGACACCCACTATCCTGTTTAAATTGTGCTCCTCATTAAAAATCATGTATTGCTCTAGAACTATTTGGTAATGTTCCAAATGCTATTAGATAATTCTGAAACGTAAAAAAGCTGAGCTGAAAATTATACATACTTAACTTAATTTAATACAATAACAATATGACCCACATTTTTATATTAATTAATAGAATATGTATTAACTCAAGTCTTTAATTTATTATTCAACAGCCTTATCTTTGAAAAAACATGAACATCTTGTCCCGGAACACTTAAAAATGTTATAAAATATACTTTGTTTTAGATTTGCAAGATTTTTGTTCCAAAATTTTGGATATTTGCTTATTCTGTGACAAAATTCACATAGGATCCCCGGCCACAAGAGTTCTAAAACTTCTGTTTACTTATTTTAACTTTGTTTTTATCAACAACAACAAAAAATTTTAACAAATGAGTCCCTACTGGGAGATGGGGTTGGCCTAAGGGCACAAACAATGTTACGTTAATTAAATGAGATTTCATTACATTATTTACTCATTTTAAACAACAGGAATCAAAGACAAAAAAAAATTTATTTAATATTGGACAAATAAATATGAATCTCAACTCAACAACCAACTCACACCTTTGATTACTGGAATTTGCAAGTATTGTTTTTAAAAGAGTACACATCATAGGTTTTGGAATATTGTTAGGATTATTATAACGATTAGGACTAAGTGTTTTGCACTTGACTGGCTATCTATACAGAGTGTAGAGATGCTGAGATTGGCGGCAGCTTAAATCTTTGACCCTGCAGAGGACAAAAAGGTTAAAACATTTATAAGTATTTTGTAAAATTATGAATTACAATATGATATATTACACTCCCAGGATGTTTTTATTGAATCTATTTTCTATTTAAACTTGCTATTTTAAAACAGCTTCAGGTGTTGTAAGGTAGTGTATGTAAATAATATCTTCTACCATTAAGAAAGAAGATGTACTTACGTGAATAGAAATAGCTTCAAGAGATGTTCATTATCCAAAGCTCTTCAAATCAATGTTGATGTTGCCTTTATATCGGTCTTTAATGATCTGGATAAGCTGTAATCACAAATGTTTTACATTAAGCTACATTAAATATATTTTATTTAAGTCTTTTTTTTAACTATTCTAGGCTGGCGATGTCTGCTTGGTGTCACAATCTCTAGTTTTAAGTTGTCTTGCATTTCTATGTGTCACTTGTCCTGTATCTCTTCCTGCTGCTGTGCAGCTAATTAGCTTAACTCACTGCTCTAGGTGTGTTGTTAACCCGCACCTACTGGTCATTCTCTGAGTTCTATTTAACTGTGGGGTTTGTGATCATTCCCTGTTGGTCTGTTGTATGCACTTTGTGTCTAGCTGTCTTCGTACCTGTTGTTTAAAAATCTTTGTTTGCACTCTGTCCAGGAGTCTCGGACAAGGACTTAATTCGTTCACTATCTCTACCAGTAAGGCTGGACATAGAGCCTCTTTGAGACAAGCACAAGGAGTGCAACGCTGTCTCCAGTTTTTGTTCACCAGGCACTTAGCCGTGCTAGTTTTTGTTACGTTCATGTTTGTTTTATGGTTTCTGCCAATAAACTAATTGTTTTGCTCAAATCTGCTTTTGAGTCCTTCACCCTTGTGACAGAACAGACCAACCAAGAATGGACTCTGGAATGGGAGATCTGGATATCCGCCGAGCTATCGCTAACCAGGGAGCCCTGCTGGGGCATCAACAAGAGGAGATGAGTGCAACTCGTCAGACACTGGCTTCTGTGTCACAACAGCTCACAGTGGTCACCCAACGCCTCGATCAGATTGTTGCCAGCCCATTAGAGATTCCGGTTACTGAAGCACCAGTTCTGGAGGAGGACTTCTGTTTACGCCATTCTGAGCCCCGCCTCAATCCGCCGTCTCCATATTCGGGTGAGCCCACCTCTTGTCGCTCCTTTTTATCACAGTGCTCGCTCACCTTCTCGTTGCAGCCCTCTTGCTTCCCCACTGAGCAGTCCAGGGTTGCGTTCGTCATCATGCTCCTGGCTGGAGTTGCAAGGGAGTGGGGAACTGCTGTCTGGGACAACAAGAGTGAGTGCTGCAACTCGTACGAGCGCTTTTCTAAGGAGCTTCACAATGTTTTCGACAGGTCGGCTCTAGGCAATGAGGCGGCCCGAGCACTCTCTCTGCTATGCCAGGGCTCTAGATCAGTATCGGAGTATTCCATCGAGTTCCGTACACTCGCCTCATCCAGCGGCTGGAACGACAAGGCTCTTTGGGACCGGTTCTTCCATGGGCTGGCTGGGCACATCCAGGATGAGATCTACTCTCTGGAACTCCCCACAGAGCTAGATTAACTTATTGAACTTGCCATGCGGGTCGACTTCCGCATGACCCTCCGGTCACCTCATCACAGGAGGATTGCAGTAGAGGCGCACTCCAAGCTGTCATCCATCGTACAGACCTCAGCACAGCCTCAAATCATTCTGCCTGAGGAGGAACCGATGCAGATTGGCCGTGCTCGTCTTTCAGCGCGGGAACGGAACTACCGCATCACAAACGGCCTGCGCCTTTACTGTGGAGAGTCGGGGCACGTCGTGAGTGTCTGCCCAGTCAGGAAGCAACTTTCTTCTAGAGGAGCATCATTGAGGGTAGGCTCTACACCTCACGGTCCTACCACCTTTCCGGTGGTCATTCAGTGTGGGGGACAGAGTTACTCGGCCAATGCCCTCATAGACTCCGGAGCGGAGGGGGACTTTATGGACATTGAACTGGCAAGGAGCTGGAATATTCCCACTGCTCCTCTGACCGAGACAATTTCTGCTAAGACACTCTGTGGCACCCCTCTGACAAGGATCACTTCAGTTACCGGTCTCGTGCGATTGACCACTTCAGGCAACCACACTGAGGAGATTCGCTTTTTCCTTATCTGCTCCCCTCCGCCCCTATCGTTTTAGGGCATACATGGCTCACCAAACATAATCCTCTTATCGACTGGGTTCACCATGTGGTTGTCGAGTGGAGCTCTTTTTGTCTGTCTCAGTGTTTGTTATCTGCCTTGCCACCTCTAACTCCCACCCCTCTGTTACAGGATGAGCCGGTGAACCTGGCGGGTGTTCCGTCAGTCTACCACGACTTGAGAGCGGTGTTCAGTAGGTCTCGGGCAGCATCTCTCCCTCCGCACCGCCCATACGACTGTGCTATTGAATTGTTGCCAGGCACCTCTCCCCCTAAGGGGCGTCTTTACTCTCTTTCCGGCCCCGAGAGAGAGGCTATGGAGAGATATATAGGGGAGTCCCTGTCAGCTGGGATTATTCGTCCCTCGGCCTCTCCTGCTGGGGCAGGGTTTTTCTTCGTGGGAAAGAGGGATGGTTCGCTCCGGCCCTGCATTGACAATCGGGGGCTGAATGACATCACTGTAAAGAATAGTCACCCTTTGCCACTGATGTCCTCAGCCTTCGAACTCTTGCAGGGTGCAACTATTTTTACTAAATTGGACCTACGAAACGCACATCACCTGGTTAGGATTAGTGAAGGGGATGAATGGAAGACCGCTTTTAACACACCCACAGGCCATTTTGAATACCTCGTTATGCCTTTCGGCCTTTCAAACTCACCTGCAGTTTTCCAGGCACTTGTTAACGACGTGCTTAGGGACATGATTGATCGTTTTGTGTTTGTCTACCTTGACGATATTTTGATTTTTCTCCCAGAACAGACGGGACCATGTCCAACATGTCTCTAACTAGTCTGACCTCCACTCTCAAACGCTTTGTTTGGTCCAAACAGGCCTAGGTAGCTTTTGATAGACTAAAGAGTCTTTTTTTTCCCGCTCCCATTCTTTGCAATCCTGATCCTTCCCACCAGTTTATTGTGGAGGTGGATGCCTCAGAGGCGGGAGTGGGAGCTATATTATCTAAACGATCGGCGTTAGACAACAAGGTACACCCCTGTGCATTTTTCTCCCGTCGTCTTACCCCATCAGAACACAACTATGATATTGGGAACAAGGAGTTACTGGCAGTAAAGCTGGCGCTGGAGGAGTGGCGCCACTGGTTAGAGGGTGCTAAGACCCCTTTTCTGGTTTGGTCTGACCACAAGAATTTAATATATATCCGCTCGGTTAAGAGACTAAATTCTCGTCAGGCTCGCTGGGCTCTTTTTTTGGACGCTTCAATTTTGTAATTTCCTATCGCCCAGGGAGTAAGAATGGTAAACCTGATGCGCTCTCACGGATGTTCGAGACTCAAACTGTTTCCTCCTCTCCTGTGTCTGTCATACCACCCGACTTAAATTAAAGAGAATTCACCCAGTGTTTCATGTTTCTAAGATCAAGCCCGTAGTACGTTCCCCTCTACAGCCCCAGACGTCTGCCCCTCCACCTCCCAGAATGGTTGAGAGGTCAACCGCCTACACTGTACGCCGGCTTCTTGATATGAGACGACGGGGCAGAGGCCATCAGTTTTTGGTAGACTGGGAGGGCTACGGCCAGGAGGAGAGGTGCTGGATTCCGGCCCGAGACATTCTGGACCGCTCTCTTATTGACCAATTTCTCAGGTCTCGTGGGGAGTCCCTCGGGAATGCCAAGAGGCATCCTTGAGGGAGGGTATTCTGTCACAATCTCTAGTTTTAAGTTGTCTTGCATTTCTATGTGTCACTTGTCCTGTATCTCTTCCTGCTGCTGTGCAGCTAATTAGCTTAACTCACTGCTCTAGGTGTGTTGTTAACCCGCACCTACTGGTCATTCTCTGAGTTCTATTTAACTGTGGGGTTTGTGATCATTCCCTGTTGGTCTGTTGTATGCACTTTGTGTCTAGCTGTCTTCGTACCTGTTGTTTAAAAATCTTTGTTTGCACTCTGTCCAGGAGTCTCGGACAAGGACTTAATTCGTTCACTATCTCTACCAGTAAGGCTGGACAAAGAGCCTCTTTGAGACAAGCACAGGGAGTGCAATGCTGTCTCCAGTTTTTGTTCACCAGGCACTTAGCCGTGCTAGTTTTTGTTACGCTCATGTTTGTTTTATGGTTTCTGCCAATAAACTAATTGTTTTGCTCAAATCCGCTTTTGAGTCCTTCACCCTTGTGACACTGGGTCCAGAAAGGAAAACAAAGTAATACACAACTGGTCCACTTAGTGTGTGTGTTCGTGTTCGTGCATACCCCTAATTAAGTGTACTGTTGCGTTCTCATCATACCTGATCCTAGTGACATTGGCAATTGTCAGACCAAAGTTGCAGGGTTTTTAAAGATGTTAGTACAAGGCATGAATAAAAAGAATAATACAAAAAATAAAATGATTCAATCTGAAGTCTCAAATTAAAATCTTTCGTAATCCACCTGCTATAGCTTTATACGTTGTATGTTAAATGTTGCTATTTGGAATAGTCTTAAAATAAAGAATAGAAATATGTTGCTATTTGGAATAGTCTTAAAATAAAGAATAGAAATATGTCAAGAAAATATTTCTTTACCCTTTGAAACTTTTCCCTTGGAGCAGTGCTCATGTTATCAAGAATTTTGATCCTGAGAATTGCATGAGCAGTTGTAAGTAATTGCGGACTACTTGATGTAACAGTTTCTATGATATTTTGTGGTTTTGCAGTAGTTGTAGTTGTTTGTGCTTCTGTTGTAGTTGTTGGTGCAGTGGTTGTAGTTGTTGGTGCTTCAGTTGTAGTTGTTGTTGGAGTAGTTGTAGTTGTTGGTGCTTCAGTTGTAGTTGTTGCTATTATAGTTGTAGTTGTTGGTGCTTCTGTTGTAGTTGTTGGTGCAGTGGTTGTAGTTGTTGGTGCTTCAGTTGTAGTTGTTGGTGCAGTACTTGTAGTTGTTGGTGCAGTACTTGTAGTTGTTGGTGCAGTACTTGTAGTTGTTGGTGCTTCAGTTGTAGTTGTTGGTGCTTCAGTTGTAGTTGTTGCTAATGTAGTTGTAGTTGTTGGTGCAGTAGTTGTAGTTGTTGGTGCTTCAGTTGTAGTTGTTGCTAATGTAGTTGTAGTTGTTGGTGCAGTAGTTGTAGTTGTTGGTGCAGTAGTTGTAGTTGTTGGTGTAGTAGTTGTAGTTGTTGGTGCTTCAGTTGTAGTTGTAGTTGTTGGTGCAGTAGTTGTAGTTGTTGGTGCTTCAGTTGTAGTTGTTGGTGCTTCAGTTGTAGTTGTTGCTAATGTAGTTGTAGTTGTTGGTGCTTCAGTTGTAGTTGTTGGTGCAGTAGCTGTAGTTGTTGCTAATGTAGTTGTAGTTGTTGGTGCTTCAGTTGTAGTTGTTGGTGCAGTAGCTGTAGTTGTTGGTGCTTCAGTTGTAGTTGTTGCTAATGTAGTTGTAGTTGTTGGTGCTTCAGTTGTAGTTGTTGCTAATGTAGTTTTAGTTGTTGGTGCAGTAGTTGTAGTTGTTGGTGCTTCAGTTGTAGTTGTTGGTGCTTCAGTTGTAGTTGTTGGTGCTTCAGTTGTAGTTGTTTGTGCTTCAGTTGTAGTTGTTGGTGCTTCAGTTGTAGTTGTTGGTGCTTCAGTTGTAGTTGTTGGTGCTTCAGTTGTAGTTGTTGGTGCTTCAGTTGTAGTTGTTGGTGCTTCAGTTGTAGTTGTTGGTGCAGTAGTTGTAGTTGTTGGTGCAGTAGTTGTAGTTGTTGGTGCAGTAGTTGTAGTTGTTGGTGCAGTAGTTGTAGTTGTTGGTGCTTCAGTTGTAGTTGTTGGTGCAGTAGCTGTAGTTGTTGGTGCTTCTGTTGTAGTTGTTGGTGCAGTGGTTGTAGTTGTTGGTGCTTCAGTTGTAGTTGTTGGTGCTTCAGTTGTAGTTGTTGCTATTGTAGTTGTTGTTGTTGGTAATGTAGTTTTTGGTGCAGTGGTTGTAGTTTTTGGTGCAGTGGTTGTAGTTGTTGGTGCAGTAGTTGTAGTTGTTGGTGCTTCAGTTGTAGTTGTTGCTAATGTAGTTGTAGTTGTATGTGCAGATGTTGTAGTTGTTGGTGCTTCAGTTGTAGTTGTTGCTAATGTAGTTGTAGTTGTTGGTGCTTCAGTTGTAGTCGATGGTGCAGTAGTTGTAGTTGTTGGTGCAGTAGTTGTAGTTGTTGGTGCTTCAGTTGTAGTTGTTGCTATTATAGTTGTAGTTGTTGGTGCTTCTGTTGTAGTTGTTGGTGCAGTGGTTGTAGTTGTTGGTGCTTCAGTTGTAGTTGTTGGTGCAGTACTTGTAGTTGTTGGTGCAGTACTTGTAGTTGTCGGTGCAGTACTTGTAGTTGTCGGTGCTTCAGTTGTAGTTGTTGGTGCTTCAGTTGTAGTTGTTGGTGCAGTAGTTGTAGTTGTTGGTGCTTCAGTTGTAGTTGTTGGTGCTTCAGTTGTAGTTGTTGCTAATGTAGTTGTAGTTGTTGGTGCAGTAGTTGTAGTTGTTGGTGTAGTAGTTGTAGTTGTTGGTGCTTCAGTTGTAGTTGTTGGTGCTTCAGTTGTAGTTGTAGTTGTTGGTGCAGTAGTTGTAGTTGTTGGTGGTTCAGTTGTAGTTGTTGGTGCTTCAGTTGTAGTTGTTGCTAATGTAGTTGTAGTTGTTGGTGCTTCAGTTGTAGTTGTTGGTGCAGTAGCTGTAGTTGTTGGTGCTTCAGTTGTAGTTGTTAGTGAAGTAGTTGTAGTTGTTGGTGCTTCAGTTGTTGTTGTTGCTAATGTAGTTGTAGTTGTTGGTGCTTCAGTTGTAGTTGTTGGTGCAGTGGTTGTAGTTGTTGGTGCTTGAGTTGTAGTTGTTGGTGCAGTGGTTGTAGTTGTTGGTGTAGTAGTTGTAGTTGTTGGTGCTTCAGTTGTAGTTGTAAGTGCTGCAGTTGTAGTTGTTCCTGCTACAGTTGTAGTTGTTGGTGCAGTAGTTGTAGTTGTTGGTGCAGTAGTTGTAGTTGTTGGTGCTTCGGTTGTAGTTGTTGGTGCTTCGGTTGTAGTTGTTGGTGCTTCGGTTGTAGTTGTTGGTGCAGTGGTTGTAGTTGTTGGTGCTTGAGTTGTAGTTGTTGGTGCAGGGGTTGTAGTTGTTGGTGCAGTGGTTGTAGTTGTTGGTGCTGCGGTTGTAGTTGTTGGTCTTTCAGTTGTAGTTATTGGTAATATAGTTTTAGTTGTTGGTGATGTAGTTGTTGATGCAGTAGTTGTAGTTGATGTTGATATAGTTGTAGTTGTTGGTGCTTCAGTTGTAGTTGTTGATATAGTTGTAGTTGTTGGTGCAGTAGTTGTAGTCGTTGGTGCTTCAGTTGTAGTTGTTGGTGATATAGTTGTAGATGTTGGTGATGAAGTTGTTGGTGATAAGGTTGTAGTTGTTGTTGTTTCAGATGTAGTTGTTGGTGCAATAGTTGTTGGTGCTACAGTTGTAGTTGTTGGTGAAATAGTTGTTGGTGATGTAGATGTTGATGCAGTAGATGTTGATGCAGTAGTTGTAGTTGTTGGTGCAGTAGTTGTTGGTGGTTCAGTTGTAGTTGTTCCTGCTTCAGTTGTAGTTATTGGTGCAGTAGTTGTAGTTATTGGTGCAGTAGTTGTAGTTGTTGGTGCTGCAGTTGTAGTTGTTGGTGCTGCAGTTGTAGTTGTTGGTGCTGCAGTTGTAGTTGTTGGTGATATAGTTGTAGTTGTTGGTGCTTCAGTTGTAGTCCTTGGTGTAGTAGTTGTAGTTGATGGTGCTTCAGTTGTAGTCCTTGGTGTAGTAGTTGTAGTTGATGGTGCTTCAGTTGTAGTCGTTGGTGTAGTAGTTGTAGTTGTTCCTGCTGCAGTTGTAGTTGTTGGTGCTTCAGTTGTAGTTGTTGGTGCTTGAGTTGTGGTTGTTGGTGCTGCAGTTCTAGTTGTTCCTGCTGCAGTTGTAGTTGTTGGTGCAGTAGTTGTAGTTGTTCCTGCTGCAGTTGTAGTTGTTGGTGCTTCAGTTGTAGTTGATGGTGCTTCAGTTGTAGTCCTTGGTGTAGTAGTTGTAGTTGATGGTGCTTCAGTTGTAGTCGTTGGTGTAGTAGTTGTAGTTGTTCCTGCTGCAGTTGTAGTTGTTGGTGCTTCAGTTGTAGTTGTTGGTGCTTGAGTTGTGGTTGTTGGTGCTGCAGTTCTAGTTGTTCCTGCTGCAGTTGTAGTTGTTGGTGCAGTAGTTGTAGTTGTTCCTGCTGCAGTTGTAGTTGTTGGTGCTTCAGTTGTAGTTGTTGGTGCTTGAGTTGTGGTTGTTGGTGCAGTAGTTGTAGTTGTTCCTGCTGCAGTTGTAGTTGTTGGTGCAGTAGTTGTAGTTGTTGATGGTTCAGTTGTAGTTGTTGGTGCAGTGGTTGTAGTTGTTGGTGCTTGAGTTGTAGTTGTTGGTGCTTGAGTTGTAGTTGTTGGTGCTTGAGTTGTAGTTGTTGATGGTTCAGTTGTAGTTGTTGGTGCAGTGGTTGTAGTTGTTAGTGCTGCAGTTGTAGTTGTTCCTGCTGTAGTTGTTCCTGCTGCAGTTGTAGTTGTTCCTGCTGCAGTTGTAGTTGTTCCTGCTTCAGTTGTAGTTGTTGGTGCTTCAGTTGTAGTTGTTCCTGCTTCAGTTGTAGTTGTTCCTGCTTCAGTTGTAGTTGTTCCTGCTGCAGTTGTAGTTGTTCCTGCTGCAGTTGTAGTTGTTCCTGCTGCAGTTGTAGTTGTTCCTGCTGCAGTTGTAGTTGTTGGTTCAGTTGTAGTTGTTGGTGCAGTGGTTGTAGTTGTTGGTGCAGTGGTTGTAGTTGTTGGTGCAGTGGTTGTAGTTGTTTGTGCTGTTGTTGTAGTTGTTGGTGCTGTTGTTGTAGTTGTTGGTGCTGTTGTTGTAGTTGTTGGTGCTGTTGTTGTAGTTGTTGGTGCTGTTGTTGTAGTTATTGGTCTTTCAGTTGTAGTTATTGGTAATATAGTTTTAGTTGTTGGTGATGTAGTTGTTGATGTTGTAGTTGTTGGTGCTTCAGTTGTAGTTGTTGCTGCTTCAGTTGTTGTTGTTGGTGATAAGGTTGTAGTCGTTGTTGCTTCAGTTGTAGTTGTTGGTGATATAGTTGTAGATGTTGGTGATGAAGTTGTTGGTGATAAGGTTGTAGTTGTTGTTGTTTCAGATGTAGTTGTTGGTGCAATAGCTGTATGTGCTACAGTTGTAGTAGTTGGTGAAAAAGTTGTTGGTGATGTAGATGTTGATGCAGTAGTTTTAGTTGTTGGTGCTTCAGTTGTAGTTGTTGGTGCTTCAGTTGTAGTTGTTGGTGCTGCAGTTGTAGTTGTTCCTGCTGTAGTTGTAGTTGTTGGTGCTTCGGTTGTAGTTGTTGGTGATATAGTTGTAGTTGTTGGTGCTTCAGTTGTAGTCCTTGGTGTAGTAGTTGTAGTTGATGGTGCTTCAGTTGAAGTCGTTGTTGTAGTAATTGTAGTTGTTGGTTCTTCAGTTGTAGTTGTTCTTGCTGCAGTTGTAGTTGTTGGTGTAGTAGTTGTTGGTGCTCCAGTTGTAGTTGTTGGTGCAGTGGTTGTAGTTGTTGGTGCAGTGGTTGTAGTTGTTGGTGCAGTGGTTGTAGTTGTTGGTGCAGTGGTTGTAGTTGTTGGTGCAGTGGTTGTAGTTGTAGTTGATGTTGATATAGTTGTAGTTGTTGGTGCAGTAGTTGTAGTGGTTGGTGCTTCAGTTGTAGTTGTTTGTGATAAGGTTGTAGTTGTTGGTGCAGTAGTTGTAGTTGTCTGTGCTTCAGTTGTAGTTGTTGATGATAGAGTTGAAGTTGATGGTGCAGTAGTTGTAGTTGATGGTGCAGTAGTTGTAGTTGTTGGTGCAGCAGTTGTAGTTGTTGGTGCAGCAGTTGTAGTTGTTGGTGCAGCAGTTGTAGTTGTTGGTGCAGCAGTTGTAGTTGTTGGTGCAGCAGTTGTAGTTGTTGGTGCAGCAGTTGTAGTTGTTGGTGCAGTGGTTGTAGTTGTTGGTGCAGTGGTTGTAGTTGTTGGTGCAGTGGTTGTAGTTGTTGGTGCAGTGGTTGTAGTTGTTGGTGCAGTGGTTGTAGTTGTTGGTGCAGTGGTTGTAGTTGTAGTTGTTGGTGCAGTAGTTGTAGTGGTTGGTGCTTCAGTTGTAGTTGTTTGTGATAAGGTTGTAGTTGTTGGTGCAGTAGTTGTAGTTGTCTGTGCTTCAGTTGTAGTTGTTGATGATAGAGTTGAAGTTGATGGTGCAGTAGTTGTAGTTGATGGTGCAGTAGTTGTAGTTGTTGGTGCAGCAGTTGTAGTTGTTGGTGCAGCAGTTGTAGTTGTTGGTGCAGTGGTTGTAGTTGTTGGTGCAGTGGTTGTAGTTGTTGGTGCAGTGGTTGTAGTTGTTGGTGCAGTGGTTGTAGTTGTTGGTGCTTGAGTTGTAGTTGTTGGTGCTGCAGTTGTAGTTGTTGGTGCAGTAGTTGTAGTTGTAGTTGATGTGGATATAGTTGTAGTGGTTGGTGATAAGGTTGTAGTTGTTGGTGCAGTAGTTGTAGTTGTCTGTGCTTCAGTTGTAGTTGTTGATGATAGAGTTGTAGTTGTTGGTGCAGTAGTTGTAGTTGTTGGTGCAGCAGTTGTAGTTGTTGGTGCAGCAGTTGTAGTTGTTGGTGCAGCAGTTGTAGTTGTTGGTGCAGCAGTTGTAGTTGTTGGTGATTCAGTTGTAGTTGTTGGTGATTCAGTTGTAGTTGTTGGTGATTCAGTTGTAGTTGTTGGTGATTCAGTTGTAGTTGTTGGTGATTCAGTTGTAGTTGTTGGTGATTCAGTTGTAGTTGTTGGTGATTCAGTTGTAGTTGTTGGTGATTCAGTTGTAGTTGTTGGTGATTCAGTTGTAGTTGTTGGTGATGGTGCTTGAGTTGTACTTGTAGTTGATGTTGATATAGTTGTAGTTGTTTGTGATAAGGTTGTAGTTGTTGGTGATAAGGTTGTAGTTGTTGGTGATAAGGTTGTAGTTGTTGGTGCAGTAGTTGTAGTTGTCTGTGCTTCAGTTGTAGTTGTTGATGATAGAGTTGAAGTTGTTAGTGCTAAAGTTGTGGTTGATGGTGCAGTAGTTGTGGTTGATGGTGCAGTAGTTGTAGTTGATGGTGCAGCAGTTGTAGTTGTTGGTGCAGCAGTTGTAGTTGTTGGTGCAGCAGTTGTAGTTGTTGGTGCAGCAGTTGTAGTTGTAGGTGATATAATTGTAGTTATTTGTGATGTAGTTGTTGATGCAGTAGTGGTTGGTGATAAGGTTGTAGTCGTTGTTGCTTCAGATGTAGTTGTTGGTGCAGAGGTTGTAGTTGTTGGTGCAGTGGTTGTAGTTGTTGGTGCTTCAGTTGTAGTTGTTAGTGCTAAAGTTGTGGTTGATGGTGCAGTAGTTGTAGTTGTTGGTGCAGCAGTTGTAGTTGTTGGTGCAGCAGTTGTAGTTGTTGGTGCAGCAGTTGTAGTTGTTGGTGCAGCAGTTGTAGTTGTTGGTGCAGCAGTTGTAGTTTTTTGTGCTTCAGTTGTAGTTGTAGGTGATATAATTGTAGTTGTTTGTGATGTAGTTGTTGATGCAGTAGTGGTTGGTGATAAGGTTGTAGTCGTTGTTGCTTCAGTTGTAGTTGTTGGTGCTTGAGTTGTAGTTGTTGGTGCTTGAGTTGTAGTTGTTGGTGCTTGAGTTGTAGTTGTTGGTGCTTGAGTTGTAGTTGTTGGTGCTGTAGTTGTAATTTTTTGTGCTTCAGTTGTAGTTGTTGGTGCTATAATTGTTGTTGTTTGTGATGTAGTTGTTGATGCAGTAGTGGTTGGTGATAAGGTTGTAGTCGTTGTTGCTTCAGATGTAGTCGTTGGTGCAGAAGTTGTAGTTGTTGGTGATGTAGTTGTTGGTGCAGAAGTTGTAGTTGTCGGTGACAAGGTTATAGTTGTTGAAGCAGCAGTAGTTGTTGGTGATAAGGTTGTAGTTATTGTTGCTTCAGATGTAGTTGTTGGTGCAGTAGTTGTTGTTAGTGCTGAAGTTGTAGTTGTTGGTGATATAGTTGTGGTTGATGGTGCAGTAGTTTTAGTTGTCGTTGCAGTTATTGTAGATGTTGGTGTTTCCGTTGTAGTTGTTGGTGCAGTAGTTGTAGTTGTTGATGCAGTAGTTGTTGATGACAAGGTTGTAGTTGTTGTTGCTTCAGATGTAGTTGTTGGTGCAGTAGTTGTAGTTGTTGGTCTTTCAGTTGTAGTTATTGGTAATATAGTTGTAGTTGTTGGTGATGCAGTTGTTGTTGTAGTTGATGTTGATATAGGTGTAGTTGTTGGTGATAAGGTTGTAGTTGTTGGTGCTTCAGTTGTAGTTGTTGGTGACATAGTTGTAGATGTTGGTGATGAAGTTGTTGGTGCAGTAGTTGGAGTTGTGGGTTCTTCAGTTGTAGTTGTTGTTGATGCAGAAGTTGTAGTCGTTGGTAGTATAGTTGTTGTTGTTTGTGCACTAGTTGTTGTTGTTGGTGGACTAGTTGTTGTTGTTTGTGCACTAGTTGTTGTTGTTGGTGGAATAGTTGTAGTTGTTGGTGATATAGTTGTAGATGTTGGTGATGAAGTTGTTGGTGATAAGGTTGTAGTTGTTGTTGTTTCAGATGTAGTTGTTGGTGAAATAGTTGTTGGTGATGTAGATGTTGATGCAGTAGTTGTAGTTGTTGGTGCAGTAGTTGTAGTTGTTGGGGCTTCAGTTGTACTGGTTAGTGATATAGTTGTAGTTGTTGGTGATATAGTTGTAGTTGTTTGTGATGTAGATGTATTTGTTGGTGCAGTAGTTGTAGATGTTGGTGATATAGTTGTAGTTGTTGGTGCTTCAGTTGTAGTTGTTGGTGCAGTAGTTGAAGTTGTGGTTGCTTCAGTTGTAGTTGTTGTTGATGCAGAAGTTGTAGTCGTTGGTAGTATAGTTGTTGTTGTTTGTGCACTAGTTGTAGTTGTTGGTGCACTAGTTGTTGGTGCTACAGTTGTAGTTGTTGGTGAAATAGTTGTTGGTGATGTAGATGTTGGTGTTGTAGTTGTTGGGGCTTCAGTTGTACTTGTTAGTGATATAGTTGTAGTTGTTGGTGCAGTAGTTGTAGATGTTGGTGCAATAGTTGTTGGTGCTACAGTTGTAGTTGTTGGTGAAATAGTTGTTGGTGATGTAGATGTTGGTGCTTCAGTTGTACTTGTTAGTGATATAGTTGTAGTTGTTGGTGCAGTAGTTGTAGTGGTTGGTGCTTCAGTTGTAGTTGTTTGTGATATAGTTGTAGTTGTTGGTGATAAGGTTGTAGTTGTTGGTGATAAGGTTGTAGTTGTTGGTGCAGTAGTTGTAGTTGTCTGTGCTTCAGTTGTAGTTGTTGATGATGTAGTTGTATTTGTTGGTGCAGTAGTTGTTGTTGTTTCAGATGTAGTTGTTGGTGCAATAGTTGTTGGTGCTACAGTTGTAGTTGTTGGTGAAATAGTTTTTGGTGATGTAGATGTTGATGCAGTAGTTGTAGTTGTTGGGGCATTAGTTGTACTTGTTAGTGATATATTTGTAGTTGTTGGTGATATAGTTGTAGTTGTTTGTGATGTAGTTGTTAATGCAGTAGTTGTTGGTGATATAATTGTAGTTGTTGGTGATGTAGTTGTTGATGCAATAGTTGTAGTTGTTGGTGTTTCAGTTGTAGTTGCTGGTGACATAGTTTCAGTTGGTGGTGCAATAGTTGTAGTTGTTGTTGCACTGGTTGAAGTTGTTGGTGGTTCCGTTGTAGTTGTTGGTGATAAGGTTGTAGTTGTTGGTGCTTCAGTTGTAGTTGTTGGTGCAGTAGTTGTAGTTGTTGGTGACAATATTGTAGTTGTTGGTGCTTCAGTTGTTCTTGTTGTTGATGCAGAAGTTGTAGTTGTTGGTAGTATAGTTGTTGTTGTTGGTGCTTCAGTTGTAGTTGTTGGTGCAGTAGTTGGAGTTGTGGGTGCTTCAGTTGTAGTTGTTGTTGATGCAGAAGTTGTAGTCGTTGGTAGTATAGTTGTTGTTGTTTGTGCATTAGTTGTTGTTGTTGTTGGTGGAGTAGTTGTAGTTGTTGGTGCACTAGTTGTAGTTGTCTGTGCAACTTCAATATAGAGAAAAGTTTAAAAAAAAATTAGTTTAAGAGAAGATGCTTTTGTGAAATGTTCTTTTAAATAATGCATAGTCAAAATTATGAAAACATTAATATAATACAATGCTGTCATAAAATTAACTGATGAAAACTATGTGTAGATTTCAAACTAAAAGAAGAAACACAGTCAACACTTGACCTTCATTAAAAACAACTTAAGCTGTACAATCACATGTGTGACCTACAAATAAGTTATCTGTTGCATTCATGTCCGATCTGAAAAACAGGATGATGCCACCTGCCACTAAAAGAAAGACATTGTCTTTTAATATACATTTTTGCATTTAACTTGACCATCATGACACTCACCAGCAGATTAACAGCAGGCATATGACTATTTATAATCTTGTTTTATCAATGAACCCAAACCATAATTTTAAAAAACACCTAAAGAAAATAATGAGAACTACAAATTATAATGTGGTAAACTTTAAGGTCCCTTTCAACAGAACCCTATATTTTAATCTTTAATTAGTATAGTATGTTGTTGTTAGAGTATGAATAATATCTTTAAATTATAAAGCTCAAAGTTCAATGCCAAGCGAGATATTTTATTTAACAGAAATCGCCCACAAAAACCGCCAGTTTCGACTACATCCCTCTAGTTCCTGCTTAAGTGATATCCCACCCATGGTTAACCTCCGTTCACAGTAACACAAAAAGGGGGCGTGGTCTTGTTACTTTTCCGCGGAGAAGAGGAAAAGTTGCGTTTGTAGAGTGGGTTTGTAGCCATGTCCTCAAAACGCTGCTATTTTCCTGGTGGAGTCCAATATTCTTGGTTTGACTTTGCCAAGAATGTTGTACTTACAGATCCATGATTACAATTTATATTTAACTCGGTTCCAGAAAATTATAATCCACATGAAAAACTACATACAGCATATTTTACTGAGTGCAACTCTCTCAATCTCAATCAGTCTAATGCCGGATTTGCACAAAGATCATTCAGTTTGTTTGGAGAAGGCGTTGTTAAGTACCATAACCGATACGTGAATTTTACTATTTAAGTTTGTACGGTTAACAGTTTCTGTAAATTATTACACAAAGGGCAGCGCTGTTTAGCTTTGATTACTGGATGATAATGAATCTAATCCGACAAAAAGTGTAGAATAGTGAGTTTAAATTATTCTTTGATTATATCTCAGGGAACAGAGGTTACGTTAGTAACCGAGTACGTTCCCTATCGATACTTCACTCGTACTGCGTCGAAGACGCTATGGGGAACTAGTACAATCCCGCCGTGCTATTGAGACGACCAACTGGCCCTAATGCCAAATGGGATTAAGGGGCCATAAGCAGCCAAGAATGATCCATAGTGATCGACTCAAGATGTGCAGCCTTGAACTCCTTCAAAGGTCAAGAGCGCATACAAAGGGCATGCTGCCCATAGTAATAGCCTTCATGGGCTATCCATTTAAACCGAGAGGATCCGAGTCTGTAGAGTCGGAACATCCAAATTATAAAATCTTGCAAATGTGGAAGGCGAAGCCCATCCAGCCGCCGCACATATTTCTGCAATGGATACCCCATTGGACCAAGCCCAAGATGAGGCAATTCCTCTAGTTGAGTGGGCTCTTATTCCCATAGGGCATTGAAGACCCAAGGAGGAGTATGCCAACCAAATAGCCTCAACAATCCATTTGGATAACCTCTGCTTTGTTACCGGGGACCCTTTGGTCCGGCCACCAAAGCAAATGAAAAGCTGCTCCGACTGCCTGAAAGGGGCAGAGCGCTCGATGTAGTTTCTTAATGCTCTTACCGGGCAAAGTAGGCTATAACCCTGATCTTGCTCTGAGGGAGGAAGTGCCAAGAGAGTAACAATTTGATCTCTGAAGGGAGTCGAGAGTCCCTTAGGTACATAACCCTGTCTTGGCTTAAGGACGACTTTAGAGTCATTAGGCCCAAACTCAATGCATGTTGGACTCACAGAGAGTGCATGCAAGTCACCCATACATTTTACTGAAGCTAACGCTAACAGCAAAGCGGTCTTGAGCGTTAAAGCACGGAGGTCAATGGATTTCAGCGGCTCAAAAAGAGGACTTTTTAAGGCCCTCAGCACCGTTGGCAGATCCCATGAAGGAATAGTAATGGGACGAGAAGGTTTGAGCCTTCTAGAACCTCTAAGAAAATGGATTACAAAGTTGTTCTTCCCCACAGATTGGCCACAAATAGGGGTGTGGTATGCTGCTATGGCTGCCACATGCACCTTGAGTGTGGAGGGGGAGCGTCCTTTATCCAATAGCTCCTGTAAGAAGGATAGTATCGTGGATATGTCACAGGACCTTGGGTCTGTACTGCGAGCAGTACACCAGGCGGAGAAGGCAGACCACTTGAGGCTATACAGTCGTCTTGTAGATGGTGCTCTGGCCTGAGATATCGTATTCAGGACATTCTCAGGGAGATTCTCAGGCTCCCATCCATTGGCCATAGGCACAGCGCCCATAACTCGGGTTGGGGGTGCCAAATCGTGCCGTTTGCCTGAGAAAGGAGGTCCCGTCTCAGGGGGATCGGCCAGGGGGCTGCAGAGAGTTGCGACAGATCCGCAAACCAATGTTGTTTCCTCCAGAAGGGTGCCACCAACAGGACTTTGTGTTTGTGTTCCCTTACCCGCCTGATGACTTGTGGAATCAGTGCAACTGGGGGAAACGCATACAAGAGGAGATTGGGCCAGTCGTGGGCCAATGCAATGTGGGTCTTTGAAAAATAAATTTGGCAATGAGAGTTGTCTTCTGAGGCGAAGAGATCGACTCTTGCCCTGCCAAAGCTTTCCCATATTTCCTGAACTGCTTGAGGGTGGAGCCTCCACTCCTCTGAGGGGACATTCAGTCTTCCTGGTACATGTGTTGCTCTCAGGGAACGTAAATTGAGTTGGGCCCATTCCAGAAGATGCTCCACCAGAGTGAAGACTCGACTTGACGATAGACCGCCCTGATGATTTATATAGGACACTACTGTCATACTGTCCGAGCGAACCAAGACATGGTGTCCCTTGAGGTCTGGCAGGAGGGAGTGAAGGCACATACACACTGCTAGCATCTCTAAGCAGTTGATGTGAAGACGACCTTCCTCTTGAGACCACAGGCCGGAGGCAGGTCTGCACTCGCATAGAGCTCCCCAACCTGAGTTGGAGGCGTCCGTTGATACCACCTTCCTCCTGCACACTGTGTCCAGGGCTATGCCTTGTTTCATCCAAAGAGGATTCCTCCAAGGAGTCAGGGCTGTAACACATTACCTTGTAAGAGACGTCCCTGACGCCAGGCACTGGATGGTACTTTCGGCTTCAACCAGTATTGCAGGGGCCGCATGCGAAGCAGGCCCAGCTGAAGAACTGGGGATGCAGAGGCCATGAGGCCCAGCATTTTTTGAAAAGCCTTTAGAGGATGGAGAGTTCCAACTCTGAAGGAAGCCGCCAACCGCTGGATGGCAAATGCCCGTTGTGGTGTAACTGCAGCCCTCATCTGGTTGGAGTCTAATATTGCTCCCAGGAACGAGATTCGTTGGCTGGGTAACAACATGCTCTTGGCATAATTCACCCTGAGTCCCAGGCACTCTAGATGGCTGAGAAGAAGAGATTTGTGAGACGTCAGCTCCTCCTCTGACTGGGCCAGAATGAGCCAATCATCGAGGTAGTTCAAAACTCTGATTCCCTTCTGTCTCATAGGGAATAGAGCTGCATCCATGCACTTTGTAAAAGTGCGGGGAGCCAGGGACAGTCCAAAAGGAAGAACTGTGTATTGATATGCCACTCCCTCGAAGGCAAACCTCAAGAATTGTGATGAGGGGCAATTTGGATGTGGAAATAAGCATCTTTTAGATCCACTGAACAAAACCAGTCCCCTGGACGAATTTGCTAGAGGATCTGCTTCAATGTAATCATCCTGAACGGCCGTCTCATGAGGGCACGGTTCAGGCGTCTGAGGTCGAGGATAGGTCTTAAGTCGCCTTCCTTTTTGGGGACGAGGAAGTAATGGCTGTAGAGGCCTGAGTTGCTCTGAGCTGGCGAAACCATCTCTATGGCTCCTTTTGCCAGCAATTTTTTTACCTCTGCACGCAATATTTCCACATTGCTGCTGCGAATAGAGGTTGGAGTCAAACCACTGAAGCGCGGGGGTCT
This sequence comes from Triplophysa yarkandensis, assembly GCA_033220385.1. NCBI lineage: Eukaryota > Metazoa > Chordata > Actinopteri > Cypriniformes > Nemacheilidae > Triplophysa > Triplophysa yarkandensis. The sequence continues at coordinate 12,147,345 of CM065674.1, forward strand.
CCGAGCAAACTGCAGTGTGTATCCTCGTTCTATTATCCCCAATACCCAACCTGACACACCGGGGATGGCTCGCCAAGCCTCGGCCCGTGTGGCTAGGGGTAGTAGTGGCTCGTGATTGCTGCTCTGAAAATGTGGAAGAGGAAATTTGCTCTGTTTGTGAAAATGTTTGTTTTTTATTTCTGTTATAACAGAAGTCATCGTTGAAGGCACAGTTAAAGTGGGCCCTGGGTTCACAATCGTGTTGCTTACAAACATTTGGCCGCTGACATCCGGAACAGAACAAGATGCTTGGAGGCCTAACAGAGGTCTCTTCAGGGGTGGGCCTGACCCAACAGAACTTAACACCTTCCTCTTCCTGCTCGTTGTATCAGGAAGATGCCTGAGGCGCCTGGTCCAGCACTACCTTAGGGCGGGGGGCCTGCCGTTGAGGGAAGGGGTAGCGCCTAGCGGAGCGGGAGCGATGGCGAGGCTCAGTTTTAGGCTTATGAGCTGGTGGAGCAGCAGAGGGTGCAGCTCTCGCAGGCTGTTTAGTTGGTGCAGTCATAGGACGGCTAGGAGCCATGGACGAGCTAGAACGCTTTGGCAGGAAATGACGCATTGCCTGGGATGATTTTTGTGCTGCCGTGAACCGTTCAGCAAAGCCTTCCACTGCAGGACCAAACAGACCAGCAGGAAAGATTGGAGAGTCGAGGAAGAGGACCTTATCCGCCTCCTTAATCTCTGTCAGATTCAGCCACAGGTGGCGCTCCAGCACGACCAGATTCGCCATGGACCTGCCTATTGCTTGGGCCGTCATCTTTGTAGCACGTAGGGCTAGATCAGTAGCACTGCGCAGCTCCCTAGATGCAGCATCATCCAGACCAGATTCGCTCATACCACGGAGGAGCTTCGCCTGATAGACTTGAAGGACAGCCATGGAATGAAGTGCTGATGCTGCTTGCCCAGCAGAAGTCTAGGCCCGTCCAGCAAGAGCTGATGTGGTCCTGCATGGCTTAGAAGGATGAGCAACTTTTGCCCTCCAACCAATAGCCGTGGGCGGGCAGAGATGTGCAGCCACAGCCTCGTCCAAGGGAGGAAGCTTCTCATAACCCTTTTCTTCAGCACCATCCACGAAAGTAAGGGTAGATGAAGAAGAAGTGCGCACACGCGCCGAGTAGGGTGCACGCCAAGACTTAGTTATCTCATCATGCACCTCAGGAAAAAATGGAGAAGCTCGTTGACGAGGGGCCTGTTGGCGCCCCGGAAGGAACCATTCATCCAATCGGCTGCGAATGGGTTCCTCAGGTGGAGACCATTCCAATCCCAGCTCCTCAACAGCTTTAGACAAAACGCGGAGTAATTCGGCGTCTGTGCCCGTGCTGGCGGTGCTTGGTTGTGCAGACGGCAAGGGGGCGGGGTCAAGCGGCGAGCCCGTTATGTCCTCGGCGTCTGAGGCAGCAAGAGACATACTGTCATCCATCACATCGCACTGACTCCCTCCAAATGAGATCATATAACTCGCATTAACAGAGGGATGTAGATCTGGATTGGAAAAGAGAACATGCTCATCATCATGTGACGAGAGTAAAGCACGCGGGGTTTGAACCGGCATGTGTTCACTCTGCGCCGTGCGCTTAGACGCTCTGCCCCGCTGCTTCTTTCTCTCTTGCTCGTAAGAGGGAAGTGGGGGGGGCTGGAGGGGCGGGGTCGCGCTCTGAAAAGAACGCTATCCGCGAGCGCACAGAAGCGAGACTTAAGTCCCCACAGTGAGGACAGTCAGTCCCGGTCAGAGCGGCTTCTGCGTGGGTGACACCCAGGCATGAGACACACTCCTTATGTCCGTCAGCACCATGCAGAGAAGCTCTGCATGTGCGTAGGAAATTTGCTCTTTGGAAATTTGCTCTTTTAGAAACCGCCGGATAGCGGCAGGATATCTCTTTTGTGAAACCGCTGCTGATGCAGGGCTGAAACGGCACAGAGGAAGCGAGTCAGCCGAGCAGAGCGGTAAGGATTCGCTGCGGGGGCGTGTCCAACGGCGGCGTTTGAGAGCGAAGGCTTGTAGCGAAACAACAGGTGTCGCTGAAGGAAAAGGATCTGAGAACCTGTGGCGAAGTGCCTGCTTATATAGCCAAATACCACGCCCCTTTTGGCGGGCATTGAGGCGCTTCTTCGCCATAGGTTCGTGCAGCTCCGCTGCAGAGCCATTGGTTAGTCATTTCTCACCTCACGAACCAATGGCTGTGCAGTAACACTGCGTTATTGAAAAAGGCTTCAGTTCAGGAGGAAAAAGGAGTTTTCCCATAGCGTCTTCGACGCAGTACGAGTGAAGTATCGATAGGGAACAGAACCGCTGCAGGAGAAGAGTCATCTGACCTTACTCCCATCTGCCAGTACAAGGCCTCTCATGCGGATGTTGTTAAGCACGAGAAGTGAAACACACTCCCAAATACCAGAAAAACTAAGAGTTACTGTTGTATCCTAATTAAAAGAAGAAAAGGAGGTAGTGTTCTTCTGTGCTGTGTTCTTTGTCTCTTTGTTTTTTCACAGAAACTGAAGTCATCTGACGCACGAGATATCGAAAGCGAAAAATGAACCAGATCTACCTTTTATGGAAGCAGGGGATGATCCCTTTCGGCCTAGAAGATAGACCGACGATACATACAATAAATATTGTGTGATTCTGTTACGGAGTTGTTGTTGGTCAGTGTGGAAGTTGTGGACTGACAACCCAGAGCTGTATTTGTATTTATTTTTATATCTGATTAAAAAACCTCATTATTATTAGACATTGTCTCTCTCCAATTTTTGAACACGAAGGACCCTTGGAAAGTCCAACAGTTGGTAAGCGGCGTCACCTTTCTATTCTAAACGCGCTAACTTTGCTGTCGAATCAAAACAGAGGAACCGTTGGCCCAATCAGAACTCGTTACGTATTTCTGAAGGCGTTATCAGCCGTTTTCATGACAGGGGATAATGCAGTAGACAGATAAGTGAATTCTGTGAAAATACAGGTTATTTTTCCAAGCGAAACATTAACACATGTTATATTGCACACTGTAAACACAATCTAAGCTCAAAAAAACACGAAGAACGGCCCCTTTAAAACAAATAAGACAAGATATTCCCAGAAATCTAGCATAGACATTCACACTACAAGATTTTCTCCTTTCTCATATCGTCTGACATGCTGGGAAATAGGCAGGCGAAACTGCTGGTTTTAACATTATAACTGTATGGTGATGGAGAGAAAACAACTTTTGGAGTTTACATAATTTTGACTTTTCTCAAACTTTGTATGATATTAAAGTTTTTAATGGTTTGGCCTCCTCCATACTAAGTGGTTTGTTTTTCTTCGGTCTGCAGACTCTGTAAGATCTATAAGAACATCTTTAAGTGATTGTGTTGTTTCTTACGTCAATCTGCCTTTATACTATCATCTTTCTCTGTGAGGCTATTACTCAATGGACTACTTTACAAGAAGACATCAGTATGTGTACATCTTCCGCCACTTCTAAATTAAAATCGAAATCTCATATTAGTTCAACCCTTTTAACAATGACACAGTCATCTTAACTGAATGTTACTTTTATTGTTTTCTGGTGCATTGATATGAGTTGTATACGTATCAATGGATTGTATGTGTATGGTATGTTGGCTTGTTTTTCTTTTTTGATCACCTGCCTGCGGACGGCAAATGAAAATTAGGCATCGGCTAAATTCCTTGGAATCCATGAAATTGAAACTTTTATGTTAAAATTCTACATGGTCCCTTTTCAAAGAAATCAAATCAAATAATAATAATTTAATATTTATTACAATGCGGTGGAACCCTATTTTCTGATTGGCCAGTCATGGTTTTTCTTCTATAACGACCCTCGAACATCTGGTTTCTCTAAATCATTTTTGACAAATACAGCCTTATAAAGTAAATACTAATTTGCCCTTTAACAAACAAATAAGGTTGCGTGTTCATCTCGGTTGAACCTATTGTTTCTTGTTATAAAAATGAAAGTAAATATATGTTTCTCACAGAAAGTCTGCATTTGTGACAAATAAAACCTTTTTTACACGTCATTTTTCTTGTTCAGTAACTAAGGTACGAAGTTACTACCAGTGAAATAAGCTGTATTGAACAAAAAATAACAAATTCTTCTAAACCTAAAATAAAAAATAAACATTAACATTAAGCACTTGCAGTGATTATGTACTATGTGCAAATGTACTTACCTAAGAAATAATGGTAACTAAAAGTATTAATTATGAGTTAGTGTTAGGTTACGGGCTATTACATAGTAATTACACAATGATATAGTATATACATGGGTAAGGTAAAGTGCTTGCCCTTTCATCATTAACATAAACAGAGGTATCAATTACATAAATGAAACCCCTCAAAAAAGAAGTGAGCTTTTACATTTGGGTAAGTTTGGACACCTTAAGGGCCTTCACTTAAGCTGTTGAGTCTATTCACACTAGTGAAATTAACCAGGCTTTTAAACTAAGTCACTTGCAATTATTATTTGCTTAAATGCTCTTTATTCTGATTTGCTTTGAATTAGTGTTTGCTTAATAAATAAAGTTTATTTTATTTCAGTTTTGTGATTGAATGCTTTTTGTTTCCTTGATTCTAACAAAGGAACTTGTTCATCAGGTTTTGTCTCTTCTTACTGTAAGCCATTTGTTGTGTGCTTTGGTATGTAGTGGGCAAATAAAACAATCCGAAGTAGTAATGACCTGAGTCACCAAAGTCAAAAGTGACCTACTTAAGGAAGTAGCTGCTTGAATATTCAGTGTGATTATGTATAATCTTACATTACTGGTCAACACAGATTTTCGGACATTTCAGATGAAAGATGAAGTGATTTTTATAAGCAACATATTTAAAGCAGGGATGACAGCCATGAACCAGAATTGAATATAATGTTATAATAGAGGTCAAAATATTTCCTTCTGATACATCCAATAATACAGGCTCATACAGTCTTGTTTTACAGTCAATTAAGCTGATGCCATGGTCAAAAATGTATTTATTAATAGTCTTTTGTTTTGCATCACAAATTATGTCGAAAGAAAATTCCTTAAATATTGAAGCACGTCAAGGTTGTGTAAGGTTTATAATATTTGGGTTGGGGATTTCAATATTAATACCATGGTATTCACAACTATATCACCAACAACTACCATGGTATTCAGGTACCTAACCATTTGTGTTTGATGATAATAAGATATCGTCTGTCAAATATGAAAAATAAATATTAATTCATATTAAATTTAAATCTGTGAAAGAGTTACCAATGAAAGTTTTATGGTTGAAATGTAAATTTATAAATAATAAATTGAATTTAATAGATTAATAGATCTTTCAAAAATCTGTAGTCCCCTATATATAGTAACTTTAAGTTTTTTGTACTTGAAAGAAAGCTGGGGTATTTAAACAGGGCGTTAGATACTCATCCTTCAACCCTGCTGAGAACAAGTGTGTTGAACAATGAATATTACATGTAAAAATAAATGTAATAAAATGTTGTCATTGCAACACTCTTCTGCAGGACAGCAAAAGAAGATATTTTGAAGAAAGGTGATAATCGAACAACTCCTGCAACCTTCTTTTGTATAAACACAAAACCAATGCAAATGAATGGGTGTCAGTTACTGACATTCTTCAAAATACCTTCTTTTGGGATCTGCAGAAAGAAACCCAAACTGATTTAAAATTACTAGAGGGAGTAAATGTGTCCCTGCCTGTAAAAAAACAACTAAAGTCCTTTTTGGTAATTACTGTTTATATATAAATAACTACACAATTTAACATTTAAAAACATTCTGTGAGAATACAAACTTTAAAGCTTGTTTTTCAAAATTAGACTTCCAACTTTAACCTGCGTCAAATATTTCGAGGTGAGCAATTTTCTTTAAATCAGGCCTTCCCCAAACATGGCTTACACTAGTGTGCATCTTGGGACAAAACAATGGCACTGAGTTTTCAGGTTAAGATTTAGTTAAATGAGTAACATGACTTTCTGGGTTACATGAACATACAAACATAATTCACTCCATCCGTATAAACTTCACTGATAATACTCACATGAATAAAAATGAAGAAGAAATCTTACCTGCTGGTGTTGATCCGCAGATCAATAAAAATACTCCAACACATAAAGTGAATCGAAACATCTTTAACTTAAGTGCAACAAGACGAATAAAGAAGCAAATGTCCTCAGAAAAGTGGCGGCAGGAACTTTGTAGTTACTATTAGTAATGTTCAATACATGACATGCTGGCTGAGATCAGACATCATTTTGTTCACTTTAGACAGGTGCTTTGTGTAAACTCCTCCCCTCTGTTATACAGATTTAAATGGCATTGTATGTCACATGACTTCATTTTTATTTTTAGATCAGGCATCTTAACGCAACTATGATTTTATTTCTTAAAAAACGTATATAATTATATTATAACTTTGCCTCCTGTCTTCTATTTTCCCTTCTTGATCTCTGATGGCAGATATGTAAATCATCAGGGTAACTTGATCCATCAGGTTTGACTTCATGATAACTTGATAGTGTCATTTTGAAGCGATATCAAGATTGCTTTCAGTTTGTAAAATAGTTGGATACATTAAAATTTCTTTGCACGGACCCTTTCACCGATCTACAGAGGCCCAGATTTTAATTCTGATTTCAAGATTTTAACGCTCTGCCTTTAATGTGAATCAAATAGGCCTATTTGTTTAATTGCCACTATTATATAAGATCATGTTTGTTTATCCATGTTTGTTTATCAATGTTTATTTCCTGTTACTACATTATAATACAATGAAACAATGCAGTCCATCTGGCTCATGGGTGGATTCCTGCATTCCTTCATATGGAATTTTTCATAATATTTCATAATATTTTTTATCAATGTCAACATGTAAATACTTTGTGCTTTTTCTTAATCAACTGTTTCATATTATTTCATACTAATCATGTGTCCAGAAAGTAGAGTTTAAATACAAATGATTGAATATTGCATTGTTTTTGTCTTACAAAGTTTTTGTATATTTTTGTATAATAGCCACTTTAATTTGACTTCAAAATAAATTAATAAATTAAATAAAAATATTTTCTGGCCATGGATAGTACAGTTTTGGATCTTCGGACCTTTTAGATATTTTATAAACCTTAATTCTGGAAAAGGTCTGTATCCAAAATGCATCAACTAATGAGTTTATATTTTAAAAATTTGCTTAAAAATATTTTTTTTACGTTTGCACATTTTTAAGATAGCTATGATCGTTTAAAGAATTATTTAAGAATATAATAAGGAATTATTTCAACATGCACCAATAATATACCAAATTATCCTCATCATCATCATTTAACAAACCTTGGAAAGGAGGCCTTAAGCAACATTTGAATTGCTTTTCAATTGTTACAGAAAATTGTCTTAACTAGTAATAGAATATTTTGAATTTCACACTTTTATTATGAAAAAACCCAAGCAAACGGGACTTTAATTTTGAAATGATGTATCAGACCTGTATCTATTTCCGTTTGGTCGACTCACTGTTCGAGTGAAACGTGTCCACCAGAGCATTGTGACTCAATAATCAACATTTTAGTTTAAATTCATTTTAATGAACTCCTAAATGTTTTGTTTTCAGCTTTTCGGGTGCAACAGTTAACATGTGACTGTGTTGTAATATAATGAGATGAAAACAAGTATTAGCAGTGTTAGCAAACATGTTGTGTGGTGAACACTGATGATGGACAGAGATTTGCTCAGACAGTCTGTGTCATATCATGGACAAGATCTGCTCTCTGTTTTAAAATGTGAACAAAGTGAAAATCCAGACTTTAAGCCTGTGGCTGCAGATCTCTCCAAAGCTTTAAACCAGAGGTTTGTGCAACACATCAGTTGATTTCCTGTAGTTTTAACTACAGGTCAGTGTGCTCCAATGGCATCAGAGCATGCTTTTGAGTTGAGATAGTTGTAATTATTTGTTTGTTTCACTGCAGGGTCAACACATGTTTACTTCATATGTTTTGCTAACTCTAATACACATTTTGCTTTGATCAGAGCTTTTTGTTCATATAAACAAGTTAATTTTTTTTGTGTTTGTACACTACAAGTTTTTCTTACTGTAATAAAGCAAAGAATTTGTATTTATATTGAAGATCATGTGATGCAGTTATGCTATTATGACTCTACTGTCTTGCACTACAATGCCACTACTGCACAAATACTCATTAATGTTGCCTATGTATATTGATATGTCCCCTTACATTTTTAGTCTAGTTAATCAATGTATTTTCTATATGATCTATTTATTAGTCTTAAATTCTAATCTAGTTTTAACTGAATTATGTCAGGGAGACGTATGGCTTTGTATGTCTGGAGCATGTGAAGGAAATCGACAATAACGCTGACTCTGTTTCTCCGACAGGTGGAAAGAAGAGCACAGTCCGGTTCTGGAGCAGTTCATAGCCCGAAAAGCAGATCTCCTGTTTTCGTCATCGTGGAAATGCTGTAAACCAGCAAAGGAATGGCAGGAGGAATCCGGAGGTGAACCATCAGCATCGTTTCATTCCAAATCAAACGTGGCATCATATTCACGTGCTACACAAATGGATGACTTCTACCTTGCAGAGAAACGGGGTTTATATATAATGTTTAGTGTATCATAAGCATCATAAAACATTTTTTATTTTAGAATCATTTTTAGATTAGTTTTAGTCAAGTAGGGCTGTCAACTTTCTGTTCTTTGGTTTAGTGTTTTACTTTAGGAAAAAAATACCTTACTACATTATAGACAAAATATCGGATGTTTTCTCTACTTTATTTCATATTGCGTTCTTAACCTTGAATACAGATTTCAAGCATATTAAAAGGAAAAATAGTAAAAGGAAAACATAAGAAGTGAAAGTACTAACGCACATTTAAGTACAAAAAGTAAAAAAGATGTTAATTTATGAAATGCAGTGGGGTAAAAATTTCGAATTATGCTCTGTAATGTAGTAGTAAAAGAAGTAAAACCACTCTCATACTGTACACATTTAAAAATGTACCTGCGAGTTTAATACTTGGGTGGTACACACCTCTGCATTTGGTAATGAAATGCTTACGAATGATGTGATTTACATCAAACCTGATTCATCAGATTGATTTCAGGGCTGTGTTGGAAACTTTGTTTCTTCGTTTTTCTAGTAAAAAACGACACAGATTTTTACTCTAAATAAAATATACCTTTATGCTCAATACAAAAGAGTGCAGAAGTCATGTGGACTGTTCTTGTTATTCCTCCGTGCTGTTTTTGAGTCTTGACACCTTTTACTTCCTGTAAATTTGTAGAATTGGAAGGAGTAATTAAATACAGGTTAAATTAGGGATGTGTGCGACTACTCGAGTACACTGTACAGTTGCTAGGGTCGATTCTGAAAATCAACATAAACAAAAAGGTCAACGTAATTTTGCATTAAAATCGATTTATTAACACTTTGGAATTAAATATTTTTTAGTAATAATTGGCTAGGAAGTGTTTACATTTTCTGCGTTTTCTTTTTTTTATTGACCCTAAATCTTCCCTGTGCTCATTGTGTCAGTCCCACTTGGGGGGTGGTATGGGATGGACGGGCACTTTCCCAAGCACTGTCAGCATGCTAACCACTATTTCCGAGTTCCTGTGATGGCACTTCCTGCCGAAATAGTTTTTTTTCTTGTGCAGGGATTATTGTGAAACAGTTTAGTAAATTGTCTTGATGATTTAATATGGACATTATTATTTTTCCCGCTACCATCTTTTACGTTAACAAGATATATTTCTTTGGTGTAATGTTAAATTTGTCATGCATTCCTAATATGTAACATACTGAAGCCTAATTATATATTTTTAAAGCGGTCACTTGTTTTCAAAATTATTGCAAAATATGTTGGCTAATGACGAAATTGTCAATGAGAACAATAAGAATACAAAGCTAATCATTTACTTAATTGAATGACATTGAATTGCTTGTTTTTCTTCTGATAATTGATGAGGAATATTTGGCATGAATCGGTATTATCGTTAAGTGTACTGTCATCTTTTGGTTACTGTATATGAATTGTTATAAGTACAAAAATAAGAATTTAACTTCCACTCCAGTTAAGGTTAATAAATTCATGTGTTGTCTAACGTTGAGTGTAGCTTTTTTTTTATGAGTTGTGCCCTGCTACCCAAATATGAGCTTCGATGCGGAAACACTCTGTGGAGTTTAAAAATGAATGAGGGTGAATTGATCAATTTATTTTATTAATGTACAATTATGTTTGTATTTCAGAGGCATGTGCTGTGATGCCCCCATTGGAGCAGTTTATGGAGGTGTCTTATGAAGAAAGGAGGGAGATCTTCTACAGAGATTGTGAGCGTGGAGACATGGTTATCGGGAAAATAAACTCAGTTCGGGACTTTGGATTATTCGTAACTCTAGTCTGCACTGCTGGTGGATTGGAAAGAGACATTGAAGATCTAGAGATTAAGGTTAGGATCTTTGTGTTTTTGATGTCAAACTGTCTAATATTTTTGATATTGCAAAAACAGATTTTTACCTTTCTGAAAGTTCTTTCTTGTTCTTAACTTTGATGACTTTTTGCTTTCAAGCTTACTTTTGGCCCATTGTTATGGCCACCATGAATCGGAATCTGTATATAAAAAGTTAAAATTAAATGAATGTTATTTATCTTTGAAGGCCCTGTGTCCACTACGAGAAGTGCCTTCAACCGGAAATCACGACGATCCGTTGTCTTATTACCAGATTGGGGATTTGATTCGAGGTATTTAACTTTTATTTTTGTAATACGCTTTTCATCCTTAACATATGAACAAATATATTTTTTGCACAGCGGGGGTTAAGGACATCGACCGCTATCACGAGAAGTTGACAATCTCACTGTACCCGTCTTCACTGACTCCTCCCTTGGAAAAGGTTAAACTGGGTGTCATAAGCAAAGAAGATCTCCCTCTTCACTACACGTATGTAAAACATTGAGCATAAGAATATAAACCAAAAATCCATCTGTCTTTGACTTTGTTTCCTAACCTCTCTTTCAGTCGAGGTGAAAAAGTGGCTGTGGATAGCAGCGAGACTTATGAGAAACTTCTGGAAAGCTCGCTGGGTTTGTCCAACCCTTTGAACGTGGATTATCTCTTGGGAAAGCTTGGAATAAATGACACACAAACTCCATCATTAATGCGAGGGTTGCAAAGGTATATAGCCATTATTTGTTTATTGGTTTGTTGGTTTTACAATGTTATGTGGTTGTGTAATTTGTGTTTACATTTTTTTTACACAGTAAAAATTTTAACGAAGAAGATTTTGCGACCACCATCCGGAAAAAGCAGTCTGCATCCTGGGCATTAAAATGGTTTGAATTTAAGTTTCTTAACCATTTTTAACAATAAATAGAAGTTTAATTCTCTTATAACCATAACAAAAATATTTTGTGTGGTGCAATGTTCTAAATGAACCTGATGACATTATATCCCAAGAAAATAAATACATTTTAATATCAGCCTTGGGTCTGGAAGGGACTGGACAGGCTCATTTTGATTAATTTGATAATTTTTCTCTAGTGTCAAATCTGGTGTTGATCATTTTAAATCTGGACGGCATGTCGACGCAATGAATGAATACAACAAGGCGTTAGAGATCGACACCAATAATGTTGAGGCTCTCGTAGCCCGCGGAGCCCTGTGAGTTTCGTTCACCTTTTGATATATTTTAGATTCTAGATTGTCACATTACACAACAATAACTTATTTTATTTTAGATATGCAACCAAAGGGAGCTTGGTGAAAGCCATTGATGACTTTGAGCTGGCATTGAAAAACTGCCCAACACACAGGAATGCTAAGAAGTATCTCTGCCAGACGCTTGTGGAGCGAGGCGGGCAGTACGTCACAACATCATACACCTACCAAATACCTTTAAAGAAATAGTACTACCGAATATAACTATTTAAGATCCTCAAATGTAGCATTTTACTGTTGCAGTGACCTAATCTTGCTTTTTTTTTGTAGAGTTGAGGAGGAAGAGAAGTTAGTCACTGCTGAAGGTCTTTACAAGAGAGCCATAGTATTAGATGACACGTTTCAAGAGGCCTCAGAGGCTCTTGAAAAACTTCAGATACGGATCCAGGTGAGCTGGAATAACTTGCCTGTCAATCACAACCTTCTGTGCTATTACAGAGTTATATTGACCAACACTCAGATAAACAAATGTGCTTTAAAATGTAATGTAGTGATCCATATTTAGAATTTTGACGTACTGATGAAATGTTTTTGTCACTTTTGGATCGATCTTGGACCTGTGAAACCTGACTGATGGGAATTTTAACCCTCATCGCACTGGGTTTGACAAAAAATGTCCTATGTGGATTAAAAAAACGCATCACCGTTGGTTTGTATTTTGTTCCTGGCACAACTGGTAACTATATTTCACGATCATTGCTATGTGTTAAATTTTCTCTCGCTTTATATCATTGCTTAACACCTTGATGCAAAATATGTCGCAAACGGCACTTGTATGTGAATTTGGTTCATATGTAATTTTAACGGCATGCAACGATCACATCTCTTCATGCATGCTTATTAACTTGGAAACATTCTTCCGACTTTACCCTGCCAATGAACTGCTTTAAAGAAATCGTTGAAATTGAAAGAACTGGAAGCTGCTAAAGAGCAGGAAAAAGCTAAGAACGTGGAGACGAGTGCAGAAAAATTGCGTAAGATCCTAAAAGAAGAGAAAAGGTAATGGTGACACCACAATACTCATTCCTATGGTTTTATTTCTCAAAGGAACAGATTGGACATGTACACAATGCATTAAAGATATCACTAACGTTCAGATGCAGTGAGAGCCAAGTCTTTTTTCAATTAGTGATACTTAACCACGATCGAAAATTCTTTCCAAATCTGTATACATTTCTTTGTTTGGTAAGACAGAACGGAAAGAAAACTGTGGTTGCTATGGACAACCATGATACAATGGGAGGTAATGATTAGGTTGCAAGCATTCTTTCAAATATCTTTCACTACTTCACTGTGTACATTAGAAAAATGAAATGTATACAGAGTTGGAACAACTGGATTGCGACTAAATGATGTGGTTTTAAATGTGTATGATTTTTTTGTGTAAAATGTTTATTTTGGGTTAAACGGTCCCTTTAATATTTAGATGGAATCGGTCAAATTTAGTGTAAATGTTTATTTTGGGTTAAACGGTCCCTTTAATATTTAGATGGAATCGGTCAAATTTAGTGTAAATGTTCATTTTGGGTTAAACGGTCCCTTTAATATTTAGATGGAATCGGTCAAATTTAGTGTAAATGTTTATTTTGGGTTAAACGGTCCCTTTAATATTTAGATGGAATCTGTCAAATTTTGTGTAAGCCATAAGTTGCGTATGTGGAATCAAGATTTTTCCGAATAACACAAAATAAGATATTTCCTCATTGACTTTGATTTTCTGTCTCAAGAAGTTAATGGGTGCTAGCAGTTTTGTGTTATCAACGTTCTTCAAAATTTCTTGTCTACACAACTTTGAAACAACAAGAGGGTTGTCATTTTTATTGGAACTGCCCCATGTTTTTAATATCCCAGAATGTGTGAAATTGCAAAATAAGTTAATCGATTAAAAAGTTGACCCTTAAGACAATTTTAAAAACGAAACAGCGTTGTGTACATGGTCAATTAAAATCTTATTTTCTTATATCAAATCAAGGTTAGAGTATATTTTTCTGATTCCTTTTACTCCATCATGGTCTGTCACCTGTGGTTCTTTGTGAGTGTCGGCATAATTTTTTTTGCTTCGATATAGAATGAAGAAGAAACGCAAAAGATCAACCTCCTCCTCATCTGCCTCCACGAGTTCCACTTCAACCTCTGCTGAAGACTCTTCCTCGACAAGTCACAAGAAATCCAAGAAACGCAAGCGCAAACGGAGGAGCAGCGGTAAAAAACACAAGCGGAGAATGTCGTCCTGCAGCGATAAAACTGCTGAAGATGATTGCTTCCCTGCCCCTGCCAACACCTCAGCTTCATTCATAGACCAGAAATCTATAAGTAAACTCATCAGGGAGGGAGAACGGCCTCTTCTCAAAGGCCACCGCGAGCAGAGCGGAGAGAGGTCAGAGGGCCCATGTATGTCAGAGAACAACAAATACAGAGCCCATTCAGCTGATGGTCTTGACGCGAACGGCGAGCATAGAGACAGACACAAGGATCGGCGGATATCAGAGGAGAAACGCGAACGTCTGAGCACTTTAGAATATGGCAGAAACAGGAGGGATTCCTCCTCCTCGAGTCACTCGGAGCGTTCCCGCAGATCCGAATATTTTTCGTCTCAGAGCAGAAGGCACAGTGAATCTAATCAAAGTGTAGACAGCGGTAGAAAGAGTGAAAGCCAACAAAAAGTACTTTCTTCTAGTTTGATTGACATTTTCAGTCAGATTGCTGAATTTGAGAAGGAAAAAAAGCTGAATAAGTAAGAGAGGCTCAGTTGCATTGTAAGTGTAATATCGAGTTTTGTATTTGGATCCTACACACAAATTTAAATCGTTTCAGTTTCCTGGGTTATTTTTTATATTTTCAGGTTAGATTTATTTTCTTAGCTTTAGCTTTGGTTTAAATGATCAATGCTGCTAAATACTGCGACAAAACTTAATGGCCATAATGTAAGAAAGATGCTGTAGTGTACTAAAATAAATTCAATGTCATGTGAGTGTCTAAATAAATGAATGTAATGGACAGTAATGCGCTGAGATTTTGCTAATGAAGTACATCATGTTTAAAAAAAATCTTGCATTTTAAGTGATAAATCGCCCCCAAATTAAATGATTTAAAACTGTACGACTTGTTTTCTGCAGAACACAAAATTTTTTGTAGAATGTGGGTTAAAGAAAACACTTGGTCCCAAATGATTTCTGTCGTATAAACACAAAAAAATGCAGGTCAATGGGACCAACGACCTTAGGTTAATGACGTTTTTTTTGTAAACTATCTTTTGTGTTCTGTAGAAGGAAGAAAATATTTTAAAGATTGCCGGTTAAAGAGATTAGTTGGCCCCCATAAAACTTCTATTTTAAGAACACCAGGTCAAGGGGACGAACAGGTTTCTGTTACTGACATTCTTTGAAATATCTTTAGATTTCAGCAGAACAAAGATATTTTAAAGAATGTGTGTTTAAGAAAACTTTAATTATCCCTTTAATTATTATTCTAATGTAAAAAACGCAAGTCAAGGGGACCAACGATGGTCTATTAAGGACTTTCTTCTAAATATCTTTTGTGTTTTTCAAAGGAAAAAAGTTCTACAGGTTTCAAATGACAAGACGAGTCAATAATAATATGTTTATTTTGGGTATTCGAGTACACTAGTTAACAGTCAAAGTATATCACAAAAAGGTCATGAAAGTTGTCCCAAGATAAGCAGGATATTGTTCAAATTCATGTCAAATCATTGATGAAAGGCTTTGATCAACTTGAAAATGACATCTTTTGTCAGCGTTCTTGCATCTTACACTGATCGGAATGCACCATTTGCATTGAATACGATTCATGTGATTATAAAATAGCAAGTATTTCTAGGTTGTTGTTTTTGGAGAGTTAAGGAATAAAACACTTTTGACACAACACCCATTTAGATTATTATTGATTTAGGTTGATGAGTTTTTTGTAAGTATTGTGTGTAGTCCATCAGAGGGCAGTGTAACACTAGGTCTCATGTTTTTTGAGATCTCTGGTCACTTAAAATTTTACAATGGCTTGCCCTTACATAAATTAAAGCATCGATTGATTTCAAAATGTAACACATGGCATTCTTTTAAAAGAGAAACGTTTATTCAAACACCTCCTTTATGTCTGTGTCCCTGACACTTATATCTACATAGAGTGTGATCATTTGCATAACTGCAGGGATCTTGATTTTGGGTATCAGATATAGGTCTACTGCTACCCAAAATATGCAAAGTGAGCATTCCTCCTAAGGTTCAGATTTATGCGGGTCACAACCGAGACTTCAAAAATGGTTTTAGAGTCATGTTAGTCTTTTAGGGACATCTACATGTGAATAACTGGAAGCCGTACTCTATTTCTAAATTAAATAATATAATAACAAATTAATACAATTAAACCGATCATGTTCAAGGTTTTGTACAGTAATGGATCATTGCATTCTGGAGCATCAGTGGATATAAATGTTGTAGTAGTGTCATTCACGGTTGTTCTAAAAAATGCTGGAAATAATGTGTAGTAGGCCGTCACCCAAAAATACATTGTCCAGAGTTAAGTCAACATGTGCAAGTCGTGCGTATTATTTTAAGCTTTTTCAGAACTACCTTAAACTTTTCATTCGTCTTATACTTTAACATTTTAAAGATTCTGCAAGTGAGTCTATACTCTTGACACTCTGAAGGTCCTTCGAGTAAGTTGTATTAATGGTTCTGGGCTTGGGACAGACATGACTGCATTTGATGAAATGGCAGATTCTCAGTCTAGGAATTACCCATCAGGCCTCCGTGCCACTCACTGGATGAGGGAGAAATTCATTCTGCATGAAAGTATTCTCTTCAGGGATAATCGTATAGAAGAACATGCTGACTATGAGAATTCTATTGAAGTTGAAACGGTAAAAAGACATCTGGCTAAACTAATACTCATTGAGTTCCTCGAGCATAACTTCAAGTTTAAAGGAAAAAGAAGTCAAATCTTAATGCTTTAGGTTTCTGAATTTAAACTGTTATACCTCTTGAACAAAGGAATACATTAAATATAAACAGCTAGGTGGAATGCTATTGCTCTCTAGAACTTTCATTAATTAATGTAGTCTTTTAATAACTATAACTTTTTGTAAGGGTTGCCAAATAATTTCTGCTATATGGGGTTTTAATCTGACATCTTCAATACATACAATGAGACAAGTAATTCAACTTAAAGGGGATGATTAATTATTCTAATTAATGCATTTTTGACAGACAACATGTGTTAAAAAAGCACAACCCTTCCTATCGCTTCATAGCTATGCCACATAGACATCTATTTTAAAGTGATAGCTCACCCAAAAGATTACATTTGGTCATGTATTATGCTCTAGTTGTTCTAATTATGAATACAGTTCTGTGTTTGGTTGAGCACCGAGAAAGTTATTTCGAAGAATGCTTGCAACCATTCAGTCCTTGGACTTTTGCGGTCATGTTTTCCCCCAAAAAATCTAATTATGTGTTTAACAGGCTAACAAAATTCAAAAGCAAAAAGTGTAAACCGTTCTTGAAAATATCTTGTTTTGGGTTTACCAGAAAAATAAATACACGAGTGTCCTACATTCATTAAAATGAAAAAAAGAAATAAAAAAATCCCACCTTTACAACGTAGTCAACAGGATCCATAAACTGTTGTTTATAAGCATTTTTCCAAATATCTTTCTCTGTGTTCATCAAAACAAAGCAATTTATACAGATTTAAAACAACTCAAATCTTAGTAAATGATAAAGGAATATTTATGTTGGGTGAACTTTCCATATTGTGAAATTTTATATTTTTTATTTAATAATATTTAAATTATATATATATTAGTTTTAATTATTGTCTTAAACATACCCTTAACTTTGTCAATCACTTCAAAACATACTGGCAAGCATTAAAACTAAACAAACTAAACAGTCATTGTAAATAAAACATTTCTTGCAAACTTAGATGTTCTATTAAACTAGTTTCTATTATCAGCCTGACTCTTATTCTTCATGTCTTGCAAAAGTACTGTAAAAGCAAGACTTTAGTTCAAATTTCGTATGGAAACCATCCAATCAAACTCAGTAAGCATATTCGCTTCAGGCACATCACCATGTAAATATGCAGATGTTGCTCTGTTTGTGCGCACGGCGTCTTCAGCTTGTTGTTGTGGTAATATTCGATGATGCAACAAGATTAGCAGCAAATGCACTTTTCCAAATGTATTCAGGAACATTTGAATATACAGGCTTTGAAAAGTCTTTCAATTTCATTATACATTTGTAGCCTAGAAAAGATTCGGGTTAATTTGGTAAACACTCAGCCCGCACAAGAGCGCTATAGAAATATGGCGGAGAAACCAGGATGGTTTCAAGAGAGCAGAGTTTCTGAGAGCAGACGGGGAAGAAAATTGCTGACTCTGGTTGCTGGGACCGGGCCTTGGCTAAATCCAGCAAAGAGATAGGAAGACTTTCTAATTTGCTTCGACCCTATTTTAATAATAGCTGTGCATAAGTAATTTCTGAAAGGCCGACCGAGACTGGGCATGGGAAAATTAAACTCATTTTATCGTAAAGCAGGTGGATTTCTATTTATCATTAGCATGCATACAATTTGCACAGTGTTATTTCTTCTACTGATGGAATGTAACCAAATAATGTATGAGGTCTTTTTTTGGTTCGTGCACAAGTGAAATTCAAAGATAAAAGTACCAGGCGCTTGCAATTTTCTGCCGTCCCGGCCTAATTCTGGAAGCTTCTTACTACAGCACAGATTCATTTTCTCTCCGTTAAAGTGACATTAGGATTCAGATCTGATGAAACGCGGCCTTTATATCATTAGTCCGACACCCCCTTCGCTATCTCTGAATTCGATTCTGCTGTAGAACTGCGGCCACTAAAACATTTTCATTACGTGTGAACATTAAAACGGTTTCCTTAGAAATGTGTTTTAAAATCAAACGTGCACGTGTCCATCGGTTCCAGGAACATGTGCGAAATAGGAAAAAGTATTAATTCGAAACATATATGAACCTGGGACATAAGCAGATTATGAGCATTTAGAATGGTTTGTTATCATAATATTCCGCACAGCACATTGCAAACTTGTGTTGGCCAGTTTAAACGTGCCGTCAAAGATCATAGTTAATTCTGCTGATTTATGGTAATGCTGCGACTCTATCGCACGTGGCATCAGAGACACTAACAAGCTTAGCATAAGCTTCAGCTGAAACCTTATGAGGTTCGAATTCGGCCGCGCAAAATCTCGCTTCAGCAGAAATGGCACGATTTCAACCCTAAGAAAATTAGTACTGCTGCATATATTTTTTGCAAGGAAAGGTAGTCTGGGCATTGCGGAAAAGTGCCACGGTTGTACGTTTTCAGTTGTCCAAATATTTGCAGCAGTAGTTATTACTGAGATGATGGTCAGATTGGTTTCTTTATCGTTATTTTTCATATTCTTGTCAATTGAATTAGAGTCGAAGAAAAACAATTGTATTTATTTTCATGTTGCCTGGTACCTCCACCACTTTTGAATCACTTATTTCCTATAGTGTGTCAGGAAGTATGGACCTGGATGGGTGACCAATTATCGTTTGATCTGATTTTGGGAGAGACATTAGGTCAACATTATTTGTTGACCCCAAACCCTTTGCATACCCTCTTAAAAAATGGGCATTATGATGCTTAAGGGTTCCATGTAGAAGTTACGTTTATATTTTGCTTTACAAAAAGTGACTTTAAGCACCTTTACTTTTAAGTCTGATGCTAAACTTCTCTTAACTCAGAAAAACATGACAGGTTAATAAGATTTACATTAACTGGAAACACATCGCTTAATCATGATTGGTTCGTTGAAATGTTATCCCAGGGTCGTCCTTAGAAAATGTCTCATTTGGCAAATCAGGAAGACCCACCCAAACACAAACAGACGGATACTTTTAACATAAAACCTAAGAAAAACTCAAGCTTATTTGTATAGTTTTGCACATTATTTTTTCTTAGAAGTGATGTCAGACTTAAGGGTGGTGTTGGAGGGCTTCAGTATCACTTTTTTCTAATAATGTTCTATATGATTCACATCTCACAAATTCATACAAGCTAGCCACCTCGTAAAATATGTATGAATTCCTGCAAGATCAGGATAACAAAAAACCAACTTTCTGACCAATGGGCTGGTTCCACCCGAAACATTTCTCCAGTTCAAACCATTCGCCTCCATACCATTTCCATGTGTAATAATTCATCGCAGAATAGTCACTTGTAGCAGGTTCCTTGGAAATTTCATTATTATAAACTCTCAGCATTATCGAAATTATACATTTGGAGCTGTTACAACGCAGTTTCACGAAACCGGGGGGAAAGATGAGCACAGTCTCATCTTATTAAAAGAGATGAAATAGTGGAATTAGCTTGAATCTAATTACAAGCCACACTATCTAATGTAAAAACATGCCTGTTTTTTTACTCTCATTCATTTGGACTAGTAATTAGGTTTGGCCTCTAAAATGCCACCCTTTAATCATCCAAAGGCAGATGTGATTTGCAGTGCAATTTAATCTTGCTTTAATGAAGAACTAATGGATGCATTGCAAATTACTTTTTTTCCTGTATGGGAGGGAAAAATCTATTTCCTGCTTTTGAAAAGATCAAGAGTATCTTTGATAATAGCCGGAGAGGGCCTGGTCGCTCCACTGCATCGAGCCAACAAGCTCTTTTACTCCACTCGCTATTCAATAGAAAGGAGGCCACAATTAGCAACAAAGCAGCGAAAATGCATCCGTACACCAGAATCGCTCACCGTGGCTCAAGCCCTCGGCTCCGGGAGCCTTGTTAGGCGGCAGGGCTAAAGTGTCACTGAGGAACAATGGTCTGTGATAAATTACCCATCCTGTAAAAAAAGATATACAGCTAATTTTCAATTACGGCTCAGAATGCATCGCAGATTGAAGACAAATTGGACACGTGTGGAACTCGTATGCACCCTGCTTTGCACCCTCTTCAGTTTCATCTGATTATGGGAAAATATTTTTCTTATGTGTTCTGGTTGAAAATATGCTGTTTTTTAATTGGTAGACCATGATGGAGTGCTATGGGATGAAAGTGTTGAAAAACTCTTGGCATTACATTTTCGTTATAAGGGCCCAGTTCGTCCAAAAATACAAATTGTGTCGTCATCTATTCAACCTCCCCTTACCGTAAAGAAACATAATTTTAAATATATTTTGACATATTTTTCCGAAATATGCAATTGGCCTAACATATGTATTGATAAATATAAATATTTTGGCCCATTTTTAATTTTTATATTATAAGCACTTTGAATTGAACTTATTTTTATTTTTCAAGTAAGCATTTCTTCATCAGGAGTCTCGTCCGTAAAAAGCTTACATTGTAGTATACTTTTTTAGATTTGGAATGAGCAATTTCTGGGATCTAACTTTTATTCTACCTGGGAGTCTTTTACAGTCAACCAACGGTCACGTCAGACAGAATGTTCACTGGATGCCATTAAAGGTGGATTTCAACAGATAAATGTAATAAAAACATTACTACTACAGAGGGGGCTTGTCCAAATGAGCCCTCGGGTATCTCTGCGTGTATGCATGCTTCCAAAAATGAGAGAGGATGAAATCGTAATAGAAGTTGGGCTTAACTGGAGAAACAGCCAGCATGTATATCTGATTACTGGGGCCAGTAATTTCTTTTTTAAATAAGGGAAAAATTGGATAGTATGAATGAAATTTTCCTGTCAATGTGCAGTGATTGTAGCATGGGAGATTATGTATTTTTATAATCATTCATCAGCGGTGAGAGTGCTCGGGCTTAGCATAATGGAATTCGTAAACTGGTTTAAGTCTGAACATGGGGGTATACTATCAGCCTGACCATAAATGCTTATGTGCGGTGGTGAATCCAGTCAACACGTTTACTGCCAGAAGATTTTACACATGTGGGCTGAGGATGATTGCAGAGACCTTGCCCTAAATATTTATTCCTAGGATTTCTGGTTCTATGTGTTGTATTGAATTACATTTACTGTAGATTTTTACCCCAGCTGAGCAACGTCCAATAAAGAGACCCGTGGATGAATAGTAATATTTAAAGGAAAATGGATGTAAACAGGATTAGTGAATTAAATTAAATAAAAGATGCTGAGGTTACTTTAGTATCATGTGACAGTCATTGTATATCCAAGAGATACGCTTTTATAAACAGATCATAATAATTACCAATTTAATTATTACTGTTATTTATAGATGTTAATTCTTTCAAAATATTAAAAGACCATTCAAAAATTTGTATTTAATCATTACAATTCCCGTCCAATGTTTGTTGAATTTCAACAAAATCAAACCAAGAGTTACATAGAGTCATCCAAATGCAGTGTGAAAGACAGACAGCTTGGCAAGACACATGAAAACTGTGATAAATACATTATACAAAAATTATGTATTTGCAGTATTTGAGATCTTAAAAATACACAGCATGTCTTTTATTATTTTAGTAAAATAAAGAAAATGATGTCAAAAAATATGTTCACAGAATAGAACAAATAAAATAATTCTACCTATAAGTATGTAAATACTAAATAAATAATAAAAACTTAAAATGTCGTTGAAATAGTATTAAAAGATTCAGGATATAGTTACTAACAATACTGCCACAAAACACTTTCAAAAAGCAAATTATTAGTGGGGTTATAAAATGGATTTACATTCTAACTTTAATTTAAGATCTAATGCATCTAAATTTAGACACATATTTTGTACTCAAGTATCATAATACAATAGCTTATTAACTATTATAAATAAATGTAAAAATTTACATTTCCAATATTGAAAACCTTCTAATCATCACTTTTAAAATCATCTTGGTTTCCTTGAGCATGCAAAAAATAAATACAAGCATTTCACCACTAGATGTCAGGATCAGATTTCTTCCATTTTCTTAAAGTCTTGTATTTGGATTCTGTTTACATTACAAGATGTTTTTCTGGCTTGATCCAAGCTTGTTGGTTCCATTTGTAGTGCTTAATTAATTTAGCTTTAAATTGTTGAAATAAGTTTAAAGTGATTTTTATATTTCGGGTATAACTAGATTATCAGACCGATTTCCCCCAGTATTTACATTGGATTTATAATTCTGGCAGATGTTTTATTCAATGCATTCAAGATATGCATTTTTGTATTTATGTTCTCCGAAAATAAAATATACCCTAGATTATGTACTTGCAAACCATCAATTTTCCTGGCCATCTGTACAAGGAACTCTTTATTATTTTTCATCAAAGGCCTCCTGTGACTGTGACTATTGGAATGCTATCCTCATAAAGATGATCTTCATCAAGTATGCACTGATCTGACCCATGGAATGCCAGCAGGAATGCCAGTGGATGTATGCCAGCATTCTCTTTTCTTAAGAAGAGCTAAATTACTCTAAAACAACATAGAAGACTCTCAGGACATCCCCCGGTGGACGTCTGATGACCTCTGGGCCATTTTGCCTGATTAGAAATGTCCTAGCCAGCACCCTGCAAAAAAGTGTGCCCATATTCAAGATTTTTTTCCCATCCTGGAAAAGAAGCTGCCACATTCTGTTTGGATAAGGCGGTAGGAAACAATGGCAGAAAGGTGTACTTTGCCATTCCTGGACAATTAGTCAAAACAACCATGTCCATAATGAACTGCATAATGAATCTAGAAAACACAAGACGGGTGCGAAGTACTGGTACCTTCATGAAGATAAACTCCATCGAGGATGTGAAGACCTGAACGCGGGACACTTGTGGGTGTGACATTTGCTGTCAACAAACTTTCAGGGAACGGATTTAATTACCAATTTATTTAACAATCTGTTTTGATTTTCCTAAACATCTCTTGATAGAGTATAGACATAAGAAAAATATCAGTCTATGTACATTTTCCATTCAAAGAAATTATGATTAAAAAGAAATATTTTTATGAGGATTTGTCAATTCTGAAAGCTGCACTTCATTAAAAACTGCTTTGAAACAATAAAATATACCTTGCATGAGTAACACCAAATTTTGACATTTAAGTCAATTGCTTTTCGGAAAAACCCTGGGTGAAAACTTATTTTTGAAATTAAGCTTGAATGGTAAATTTAACCTCCTCTACTGAGAGGAGGTGTGTCAATAATTGAACCAACCTCGAGAGAACCTTTCTTTTATAAAATTGGATCTGCTGTACAACAACCTCTGATGTAATGTAGTATAAAGAGGTATGCAGTATAAGTGGAGAAATGGCAGTAATGTAAGAATGTGTGCTATACAGAAGTATAGAGACTATAGAATATGATCACAGTAGGACAGTCACACAATTAATTGCGTTTCATCGCATCCAGAATAAAGGCTTGTGTATATTTTCCAGTATCACATTCTCATCAACATCAACTTTTATCACAATCTTCTTACATATATGCATATATGTGCTTACAAATGCAGAATTTATATGTTATGTACACATTTATACAGGTATATATATATGTATATTTAAACTTTAGTTCTGGATGGATCAATAGTTTTAACTGCACAAAAGTACAGTAAGTATGATTAGTATTGTAGTATTAGTATTAGAGAAGTATTGTAATTATTGTGAGTATGAATTTTATAGAACACGATCACAATAAAAAATGTTGTAAAAAGAACATGTGTAGTATAGAGAAGATAATAACAGGAATGTAAGAATGCACACCCCTGAAAAGTGTGTTTGGTCTAGAATAGAATCTCAATAAAAAGCATAATAAAAAGAGCATGTGTAATGTACAGGAGATAATGACAGGACTTTATGAATGCATTGTACTAAAATTGTATATATTTTGTATGATTGAACCACAGTATAGGTTTAGTACAAAGAAGTATGTGTAGTAGGTAAATGATCAAATTATAGTAGTGTATTATAAAGTATGTAGATAGCATCATAGGAAACTAGTTTGGTGTGCTAAGGTAATGTGTTTGGTTGGAAAGTCTCTATGAAATTCAGATGCAGAGATAAAGTGCTGGCTTAATGGTTTCTAGGCTAATGTGTTTGGTTGCTATGAGAGTGTCTTGGGATATTGAAATGGATAATATTTCAAGTCACAAGTAAAACGAACAAACCCCCATATCTCTAAGATGTTTATACGCAGAGATATAGGGTTTGTTATATGGTTGCTAAGATCATTTGTTTTGTTGCTATGGGCATCGCTTCATAACTTTATGAAGAGTATGGAAGGTCATTGGTCGCCTGAGTAAAATGAGCCCAACCTCTTGTCTCTATGATAGTGTCCATATACATTTAGTCGTTTGAAAATGGAAGTCTATGGGATCGGTTGCTAGGTGGCTGTTTGTGGTTGCTACGGGTGTGTCTTAATTGGTTCAAGACGATTATGAAATATGGATAAGTTCGCTGAGAAAAATGAGCCCACCCCTCATCTCTATGACACTGTAGTGTGAAGATATTGCAATGGGACCTTTTTATAATAGTAGTCCATGGGGCCATTATAAGTCAATGGCGAATTTCGGGTGACCCCACACATCACGGGTAAATCCTTCAAATTATTGTTAGTCTTGTTTTCACAGAGCCTTCCAGTCTCTTTAACTGTAGTGATTCACATATTTCTACAAAATCCTTCCTCTGAGCAATGATCTGTCAATGTTTCTCATTATAAGTCAATGGGAAATTGTGGTTGGCCCTAAACCTCAGAGGTATATCTTACACCCCATTGTGAGGTATGTTTTACAGAGCCCGCCAGTCTTTTTCAATCTGGTGACTCACAGGGATTCTACAAAATCCTTGCCTGGAGTTACGATCCGTCAAAGTTCCCCACTATAAGTCTATGGGAAATTTCGGGTGGCTCTCACCCAGGGGTACAACTTACACCCTATTATGAGGTATTTTTCCAGAGAACCTGCCAGCCTCTCCAGACATGGTACCATGATTTCTATGAAATCCTTGCTCTGAGGTACGACCCAGCAGAGTTGTGCGCAATATAAAGTCGTTTGGATTTTTGGGATAATGTTTTTCTCCCTATCGAGCATCCGTATGTGTGCACTTTAGAGAATGATGTGTTGTATATGAAAGAATTACAGCAGTATTAGTATGTGTACTGAATAGAATTATGTGTAGTATATTTGAAGTACTGTTTTGTATAGTATCCACAAGAAATATAGTAATATAAGTATGTGTGTAGAGAATTATGTGTAGCATATGATAAAATAACAGTAATGTAAGTATGTGTGTACTATAGAGAATTATGTGTAGTATATGATAGAATAACAGTAATGTAAGTATGTGTGTACTATAGAGAATTATGTGTAGTATATGATAGAATAACAGTAATGTAAGTATGTGTGTACTATAGAGAATTATGTGTAGTATATGATAGAATAACAGTAATGTAAGTATGTGTGTACTATAGAGAATTATGTGTAGTATATGATAGAATAACAGTAATGTAAGTATGTGTGTAGAGAATTATGTGTAGTATATGATAGAATAACAGTAATGTAAGTATGTGTGTAGAGAATTATGTGTAGTATATGATAGAATAACAGTAATGTAAGTGTGTGTGTACTATAGAGAATTATGTGTAGTATATAATAGAATAACAGTAATGTAAGTATGTGTGTACTATAGAGAATTATGTGTAGTAAATGATAGAATAACAGTAATGTAAGTATGTGTGTAGAGAATTATGTGTAGTAAATGATATAATAACAGTAATGTAAGTATGTGTGTACTATAGAGAATTATGTGTAGTATATGATATAATAACTGTAATGTAAGTATGTGTGTACTATAGAGAATTTTGTGTAGTATATGATAGAATAACAGTAATGTAAGTATGTGTGTACTATAGAGAATTATGTGTAGTATATGATAGAATAACAGTAATGTAAGTATGTGTGTACTATAGAGAATTATGTGTAGTATATGATAGAATAACAGTAATGTAAGTATGTGTGTACTATAGAGAATTATGTGTAGTATATGATAGAATAACAGTAATGTAAGTATGTGTGTACTATAGAGAATTATGTGTAGTATATGATAGAATAACAGTAATGTAAGTATGTGTGTAGAGAATTATGTGTAGTATATGATAGAATAACAGTAATGTAAGTATGTGTGTAGAGAATTATGTGTAGTATATGATAGAATAACAGTAATGTAAGTGTGTGTGTACTATAGAGAATTATATGTAGTATATAATAGAATAACAGTAATGTAAGTATGTGTGTACTATAGAGAATTATGTGTAGTAAATGACATAATAACAGTAATGTAAGTATGTGTGTACTATAGAGAATTATGTGTAGTATATGATATAATAACTGTAATGTAAGTATGTGTGTACTATAGAGAATTTTGTGTAGTATATGATAGAATAACAGTAATGTAAGTATGTGTGTACTATAGAGAATTATGTGTAGTATATGATAGAATAACAGTAACGTAAGTATATGTGAACTATAGAGAATTATGTGTAGTATATGATAGAATAACAGTAATGTAAGTATGTGTGTACTATAGAGAATTATGTGTAGTATATAATAGAATAACAGTAATGTAAGTATATGTGAACTATAGAGAATTATGTGTAGTACATGATATAATAACAGTAATGTAAGTATGTGTGTACTATAGAGAATTTTGTGTAGTATATGATAGAATAACAGTAATGTAAGTATGTGTGTACTATAGAGAATTATGTGTAGTATATGATAGAATAACAGTAACATAAGTATATGTGAACTATAGAGAATTATGTGTAGTATATGATAGAATAACAGTAATGTAAGTATGTGTGTACTATAGAGAATTATGTGTAGTAAATGATAGAATAACAGTAACGTAAGTATATGTGAACTATAGAGAATTATGTGTAGTATATGATAGAATAACAGTAATGTAAGTATGTGTGTACTATAGAGAATTATGTGTAGTATATGATAGAATAACAGTAATGTAAGTATGTGTGTAGAGAATTATGTGTAGTATATGATATAATAACAGTAATGTAAATATGTGTGTACTATAGAGAATTATGTGTAGTAAATGATAGAATAACAGTAATGTAAGTATATGTGAACTATAGAGAATTATGTGTAGTATATGATATAATAACAGTAATGTAAATATGTGTGTACTATAGAGAATTATGTGTAGTAAATGATAGAATAACAGTAATGTAAGTATATGTGAACTATAGAGAATTATGTGTAGTACATGATATAATAACAGTAATGTAAGTATATGTGAACTATAGAGAATTATGTGTAGTATATGATAGAATAACAGTAATGTAAGTATATGTGAACTATAGAGAATTATGTGTAGTACATGATATAATAACAGTAATGTAAGTATATGTGAACTAATGAGAATTATGTGTAGTATATGATAGAATAACAGTAATGTAAGTATGTGTGTACTATAGAGAATTATGTGTAGTATATGATAGAATAACAGTAATGTAAGTATATGTGAACTATAGAGAATTATGTGTAGTACATGATATAATAACAGTAATGTAAGTATATGTGAACTATAGAGAATTATGTGTAGTATATGATAGAATAACAGTAATGTAAGTATATGTGAACTATAGAGAATTATGTGTAGTATATGATAGAATAACAGTAATGTAAGTATATGTGAACTATAGAGAATTATGTGTAGTACATGATATAATAACAGTAATGTAAGTATATGTAAACTAATGAGAATTATGTGTAGTATATGATATAATAACAGTAATGTAAATATGTGTGTACTATAGAGAATTATGTGTAGTAAATGATAGAATAACAGTAATGTAAGTATATGTGAACTATAGAGAATTATGTGTAGTACATGATATAATAACAGTAATGTAAGTATATGTGAACTATAGAGAATTATGTGTAGTATATGATAGAATAACAGTAATGTAAGTATATGTGAACTATAGAGAATTATGTGTAGTACATGATATAATAACAGTAATGTAAGTATATGTGAACTAATGAGAATTATGTGTAGTATATGATATAATAACAGTAATGTAAGTATATGTGAACTAATGAGAATTATGTGTAGTATATGATAGAATAACAGTAATGTAAGTATATGTGAACTATAGAGAATTATGTGTAGTATATGATAGAATAACAGTAATGTAAGTATATGTGAACTAATGAGAATTATGTGTAGTATATGATATAATAACAGTAATGTAAGTATGTGTGAACTATAGAGAATTATGTGTAGTAAATGATAGAATAACAGTAATGTAAGTATATGTGAACTATAGAGAATTATGTGTAGTATATGATAGAATAACAGTAATGTAAGTATATATGAACTATAGAGAATTATGTGTAGTATATGATAGAATAACAGTAATGTAAGTATGTGTGTAGAGAATTATGTGAAGTATATGATAGAATAACAGTAATGTGAGTATAGATGGGAGTTCCTCAGAGTTCACTGCTCAGCTCTGTTGAGTTCTGGAACTTTACCCAGCACCCCCCGCGCGCTCAACATGGAGGAACTGACGGTGGAGGTCCGTGGCTCCAATGGAGCTTATTACAAGGTAAATACACATTTAAACCCGATTTCTCTGTACTCACAGACTGCATTGAGGTAATGATCGTATTCGCGCTGAACTCTTTCAGTAAACTGTGATTAAAAACCTTCGGCTTGTACTTTTAGCGCGCGACCTACTGTCTGTGCTAGCATGTAGCCGACTAGCATCCCCGCGTGCATAACAATTGAAAAGAAATACTCGTTAAAATATGACATTTATCATTTAACCGCGTGTGTTTATACTTTATAACTTATACATGATTTATAAACCGACTGGTGAAGACAAATAAACACATTTTGTTTTCGTTAACGAGGCTGTCAATCTAAAAGCTGTTATTAACATTCTTCAATAATTTTATAAGATTGGGTATTTGTGACGTAAGTGGCGTCATAATATTGACAAATACAATATCATATTGTTTAAATAGTTTAATTTTAATCGTATAATAAAACCAAACGTTGTAAGACTTTACATAATGGTAATTAGTCATTGGGTTGTCATGTGATGTCACAGTAAAGCCCATAGCAACCACATTTATCATTTAAACCAATTTATTATGATTTAAAGTTAATTAATGTATATATTTAAGTCACATGTTTGGATTAAAACTTAGAGTCTTGCTCTTGATTTAAGGTGTGGTCTGAATGTGTCATAGAAACAACATGTGATGTCACATTTAATTGTGATTTATGGGATGTCTGATGATGTAATAAAATGTAATATTTTGTATTTAAATCTCCTGGTATATATATAATGTGTGGAATAGTTGATGATGTCATATTCACTGTCTCGGTCCACATGTCAGGTTGTTGTTATGTGTTTATCTTGTCTATGAGCTCTTTATCTTGCAGACGTTTTTACGGCATGACGGAAGAAACGAAACTAGAACAGAATTCTGAAGTTATTATTCTATCCCGGCCTCACCCTTTGGTTATTTTGTGCGTAAAGTTGTCCTCCCTGCTCATCAGGAAGCATTTCAGCTGTTCACCGTCCATCCGCAGCTGTCACCCGGCACGTCGGTTATTTTACCACAGGCGCTATTTTGAGATGTGATTTAAGACATCCCAAATCCCATTTCGGAGACGCCATTCAGAGACACGGCCATGCACTGCTAGATGTGTGCCGACGCCGATTCTTCTAGATTTATTTATTTTGTTCCCATGTTTACTACAGATATTCTGTTGGGAGCGTTAAACGAAAAAATGTGATTACTCGCATGCAAAACAAACGTTTTGACATGATATATGCCTTTGTTTTAGTGCATTTTAAGTACGTGTTCATATACATACACTCATACATCAGAATCAGAATGAGGTTTATTGCCAGGTTTGCCTTCACACAGAAGGAATTTTTCACGGTAACAGAAGCTTCTAGTACACGATGTAAGGTGACAATAATAAGTAATGTGAAACGAAAAAAATACATTTGTAAGTTAAACACACAATAGCGGTCTTGTTTTTGTTTTTGTAATGTATAATTATATAGAATGACACAAAATATCTTGTTTATGTGTGTGAGTGTCAGTAAAGACCACCTAATGTAGATGTTGTTTTGTTTTTATATATGGTTGTATGCCAAATAAATGTAGATCAAAACATTTATATCTAATATTTTTAATTCCTAGGGCTTTGTCAAAGATGTTCAAGATGACTCGCTCTCCATTTCATTTGAAAACAAGTGAGTGAAACCATTTCAGGAAATCGCTAAGATAAAAGTTGGCTATCGCTTTAGTAACATTTTTTATTTTTAAACTTTAGCTGGCAGCCTGAAAGACAAGTCCCTTTTGGGGATGTACGGTTGCCGCCTCCAGCCGATGCGAAAAAGGAGATTGGCGAAG
Organism: Triplophysa yarkandensis; assembly: GCA_033220385.1. Lineage (NCBI taxonomy): Eukaryota > Metazoa > Chordata > Actinopteri > Cypriniformes > Nemacheilidae > Triplophysa > Triplophysa yarkandensis. Next base: position 12,178,480 of record CM065674.1, read on the forward strand.
GAGAAGAAGTGGAGGTAAATGAATGTGTTTAGCTTAAGTACAGAAAGATTAACAATCTCCATATCAGCATCTCTAACAGATAGCGTTCTGTGTTAAGATATTCTCCAGAGCGAATGAGCAGGAGCCATGTGGCTGGTGGCTTGCTAAAGTGCGCATGATGAAAGGGGATGTAAGTATTACAATCACCCTGGTATGTTTTGTTTTCCTTTGAATTGAACTCTGGTTTAGTTTCACTTTTGTTTTTTGCAGTTCTATGTGATCGAATATGCTGCTTGTGACGCCACCTACAACGAAATAGTCACGTTTGAGCGCCTCCGCCCGGTGAACCGTAATAAAGCTTTGACACAGAACACATTTTTTAAGTGCACTGTTCCTGTCCCTGAGGATCTCAGAGCGGCGTGAGTAATAGCATGATTGTGAAGGCAATTAGTGAATCACAACAAAGTCATAAAGTTATTTATCTGTGATTTTGTGTGGTGGTAAAAGAACTAAACTAGTTTTTAATTTTTAACAAATGTAATAAAATTGTTAAAAAACAAACTCACTATTGTTTAACAAATATCGTAAATATTTATGGCTGTACACTTATATAGTTTAGAAATCTGTAATATTTTAAAATATTGAATACTGCTAAAATTATAATTTTTTTGGTAATATAATAATCCACTCATCACAATTATAAACTTAACCAAGGAAAACTATTGAATTTTTGTTTAAAATAAAAAAGTAAAATAAAGGATCTTCAGTGTAATCACCTTTTCACTGGAATTCATAGAAATGTTTTCTTGTCATTTTCTCAACCAGTGTCTTAAGGTCTAGTTATTAAAGGAGAGTAGAATTTTAAAGGAGTCCCTGTTTATTCTGCATTCTTATTTGGCTGTTCTTTCATTACTTACTTCAAAAAGCACTGAATTTATTTATTTATCTTAGATGTCAGAACGAACAGGTTCACAAGGATTTTAAGAAAGCAGTTGGAGCCATTCGGATTGTCTACTGCAGCGAGAAAGGTCAACTGGTTGTTCTGGTTAGTCCTTGGTTAATCAACATATTTGTAAATGGATCTGATTTTGACAAAAACTTATTGTACTTTTCTTTATACTTCCAGTCCTTGAATGAAGCTACTGCAAAGCGTGTCTCCTTGCTTAGCGACATGCATTTACGCAGCATCCGTACCAAACTCATGCTCATGTCCAGAAACGAGGAGGCCAACAAACATCTCGAGGTAAATGGGTATTCAGTTTCCAACATTCTTTGAAATATCTTATATTTTGTTTTGCATAGGAAATAGTCATACAGGTTTAAAATGTCAGGAGGCTGAATAAATGATGACAAGATTTTTACTCCAAAGTTCAAAAGCCTATAAGAGGAACCTCATTTGGTGACTGACCATTTCAAATTGGGTGTACAAATTTAGAGTACAAAGCAGCTGGCCTCAGCGTTTCAAGAAGAGTTCACTGTAAGAGAAGACCTCATGGGTCTGGCCATCGGAAGCCACGGCAGTAACATCCAGCAGGCCAGGAAAGTGCCGGGAGTGACCGCCATCGAACTTGAGGAGGAGACTGGAACCTTTAGAGTTTATGGAGAAGTGTGTTCACTTTATTGTAATGCAATATATAATTTGTAATGAATCAAATTAAATAGTGGAGATAATTTTCTATTGTGTTTTAGACTGCAGAGGCTGTACAGAAAGCGAGGAATTATCTGGAGTTTCTGGAAGATTCTGTACAAATTCCTCGCAATCTTGTTGGTGCGTTATTTTGGATTTCCTTTTTTTTTCCAAATAAAAATGTTTACTGTCAGAGCAACTTATAGTAGACATTTGTATATTATAAACATATATTTTAACCAATTGCCGAGGTTTTCTGCTGTATATGCATTTTTTCACAGAACACAAACAAAGATATTTTGTAGAATTTGGTAACTGAACTTTAGTGGCCCCCTTTTACTTCTAATGCATAGAAACAACTAATGCAAGTTGATGTGTGCAAATTACCAAGATACTTCCAATTTTTTTTTTTGCATTCTGTTAAAAAAACATTATATTATTATATTTTTAATGTATATCGTAATAACATGTTGTGATTTAAAGGCAAACAAATCTTATTTTCGTAGGAAAAGTAATTGGCAAAAATGGCAAGGTTATCCAGGAGATCGTTGATAAGTCTGGAGTGGTTAGAGTGCGTATCGAAGGTGACAACGATAACAAACTCCCTCGCCAAGAAGTAAGATACTATTCAACACTTTTTCTTCTATAAGCTATGCTAGATATATAACACACCAGAAACGCGACTACCTATTTTTGTTTTTTTTAGGGTATGGTGCCATTTACATTTGTTGGAACAAAAGAGAATATCAGCAACGTGCAGGTCCTACTGGAATACCATATTTCTTACCTTAATGTGAGTATTAGAAACCATAGACATGTATTAAATGGACCATGATTTGTTTGAGGAGCTCAATAACTTTAATGCATTGCGCAGGAGGTGGAACAACTGAGACTGGAGCGGCTGCAGATTGACGAGCAGCTGCGTCAGATCGGCGTGGGTTACAGGCCTGTCCAGAACCGATCCACCGACAAGGACAAAGGCTACACCACCGATGAGAATGTGTCTAACATCCCAATTCACGGAAACCGCTCGTACACCGGCAGAGGCCGTGGCCGGCGAGGTCCCGGATACACATCTGGTTATGGTAAATTTTTTTTTCCAACTATATTTTTACAATTTTTATTGTTTTTATTGCCTATTAATCGTTGGATTTCTTGTTCATGTGGTCCACAGGCACTAACTCAGAGCACTCGTACGCCTCCGAGACCGATTCTGAGCGCAAGGAGGAGCTGAGCGACTGGTCGCTGGCGGGAGAAGAGCCAGAGCGAGCCCCCAGACAGCAGAGAGACAGCCGGAGGAGACCCGGAGAGGGACGGGGAAGAGGACGTGGGGGACCTGGAGGCAGAGGTCGCGGATCAGGAAGAGGAATGTCTAACTCCATAAGCTCAGGTAAACTTGCACTCTTGGTCTTCTGGTCAAACAAATACTATGTTTTACACAAGTGAAAATGTATAATCCTTAAAAAAAGATTTACAATTATTGCAGTATAAAAATAAGTACATAAAAATGAAGGTCACTCATATTCTCTACAAACATGAATGTTACCTTAGATTGTCCAACTAACAGGTATGTATTTTTCAGTTCTGCAAGATCCAGATAAAAACCCATATAGCCTGCTGGATAATACAGAGACTGATCAGACCCCTGACACGGATGCCAGCGAGTCCCAGATGAACGTTAACCGCCGCAGGCGTTCCCGTCGCCGCCGCACCGATGAGGATACCACAGTTATGGATGGCATGAGCGAGTCAGACAATACCTCTCTCAGCGAGAACGGTCTTGGTAAGTCAGCGTAAGATAATTCACATTGAAAATGCACTTTATTTTCATAACGCTCTACACAATTCGCATTGTTGAAAAAGAGCTTTACAAAAAAATACATTTCGGATAAAAATGTTGGAATAAAAGGAAAAATGCACTAAAATTGTATACAAAATTTAATTTGAGGTTGAGTAGAGGCAGAGCTCATTAGCATTTAGTTATTTGAATAGTCATATAAAGCTGAGGTGGTACGTTACATTGAAGAAATTTTATGGCAGGAAAATTTTTAATTTAGATGGTCAAAGATGATAAAAAAGATAGAACACTTCTAGTGTTGAATATTTAAGTCTAACCGACTGCAGCCACTCATACATAGCAAAGATTGCCCTCAAAATTCTTATCGATATTAAAGGTGAAGTTACCACCAATCTTTTGTAGATGATGGTGAAGTTAAACCCCAGCGTCGTAATCGTAGCCGTCGCCGCCGTTTCCGCCCTCCTGAGGAGAGGCAGCCAGGTAACCTGTCTGAATTAACACCAGGTGTTGCATGGCGCTTTCTGCCTGTTCTTACCCAAACTTTTAGATGGGTCATTTACTAAAAATCTGAATGGATAGATAAATACGCTTACTGGAAATGAGTGTTGCATTTTCTGGGTCATTCTTTCTTCTTGAAAATTTTAATAGATTGTGAAATTGCATTTTGTCATGTTGTTCTTTGAATCCTGAATCCACTAATGTGATTTTTTCCTTAAATACAGCATAATCGGTTGTTTATATAGCTATGTGGGCTTGAACTGCATGGTTTTTATAAATCCACAGTGTTTACAACCAGTGTGACTGACTTTCCCCTTGGGACACAATGAAAGTTTTTCAAGGAGCTGCTCTTTTACATATAATAAAAGCGAAAGGCATCTGATATGGCTTGGTCACACCAAATGCAAAAAATTGCATTCAACGTGCCTCGTTACTTACTGAAAAGGTTTTTGTGTCATTTGGCATCTATATCTTTTAACAATAGGTGTAAATGAGCTTGTCACGCAAATTTCTTGCTTAAGTTGAAAAATTGAAATCGCTCAAGTCTTTTTGCTTATTTGCAGTGACTTTGTTTTTAATTTACTTGCCTAAACTACTTAATTCATGTCTGGTGTGAACACAGCATTAAGCTCCAACGATAAATTATACATATTAGAATAATATATAGTCTTTACGTTTTCTGTATGAGTTTTTGCAAGGTAATGATCAACATCTTTATTTGAGAGACAAAAAAATGTCATCTGTTTAGGTTTCTGTATATATGATTTCAGTAAAAAAAATCTCAGTGTCTTTCACCTTTCTATTTATATGGAAAAGGGTATGTTGTAAGGTGATGATTCTTGTTTTTGGTGAACTAACCCAAGAATTCCTGTTACCGTTTTTCTCAGTAACATTTCTTTTTTAACAGGCCTGATCAGGTGGTACACAGGGAATTTGTTTTTAGTTGTTTAAGCACCACATTTGAGCTAATTTGCAAATTAAATCATTTATGTGTTGCAGTTACTGTGGCTGACTACATATCACGTGCCGAATCCGAAAGCAGACAGAGAAACCCAAGAGATCTGAAGAAAAACAAGAAGGACATGGTAAATTTCATTCCTATATTCAAAATTAATCCTCTTTATTTTTTCTATTAATCTTAGATTTCTTAATCTATAGTTGTGCAGCTTTTTGAACTTTGCATGAACATTCGCAGGGTCAAGTTGAAACCATATCGGAGCACAGCCCAACCACAGTAATGAGCAACGGCCCCAGCACCAAAGAAGAGCCGGAAAGTACTCCACAAGCTTCCGCAGGCCAGGGGCCCAATGCCAAGCCAGCGATTGTCAACGGAGTCTCCTAATCATTTCAAATTTATTACTCCAAACTCATAACCTTTACAATTTTACAATAGCGCTTGTACAAGCTTGCCAAAGATAGACGTATGGACTTCCACATTCTCAATTGCACTTTTCAGTTCCTTCACAATGGGACAGATAATAACAATTTCAAAAAAATAATGAGACGACAAAAATAAGATCCTGATCAGATGTTGTGCCTTCAGAGCATAGTTTCAACATTTTGTTGGCTGGCTATAGATAAAATATAAAAACCTGTCTGAAATGGCGATTACAGAAAGACTCCCAGACATCCTTAGCTGCTTTTTGTTACGTTTTAATATGCAACCACTTCTTTACGTCGGGGAGGGGTTATGGGAAAAAGGATGTTTTGCACTGAATAGTCATTTCTTGACTTTTAAAGTAACGTAAGTCTGAAAACTGGTCTGTATGCTCTGTCCATTTTAAATGCTGTATGTAAAACACTTCCGGTAAGATTGAATTGGCTTCTCATCCTTTGCCTGTGGGGTTTGAATGGTGGCAACATAGACTGTTTTGAAAATGGAGCCCTTTTGGTTTATTTATTTTAAAATGTACAGTATTTAAAATAACTACAAAGTGGTTTTAAACACTTAACTGCCTGAACTTCTTAGCACGCAGGTCATGAATTTAGACTACTGACAAGATCAATTTCCAGATGTTCTGTTCTATAAACTACGTTTGTTAGTCCTGGTTTTTTTAAAGATCATTCTGGTTGTTTGTTGTGCAATATGTTTTGTATGCAGGTAGTTCATAAATAAACATTTGCTCTTTCAGCCAATTTTTCAAAGTTAATGTATTTACTATTGTGTTCACATATGGTATAACACAGTTTGAAAGTCGGATAAAACTGAGAAAAGCATTTTGAAGATACTATATCTCGTTTGCTGCAACCTGTCCCGTAGAAACATTATTTATTAACATCACATCCTGAAACTACAATTAAAAATCTAAACTTTATTTTTATCAAATATAATTTGTTTAGAAATATGTTTAAAATAACTGATGAAAGGTGGACCCAAAAGAAAACTAACATTCAAATTTATTATTGCTATTCACATCCAAAATACCCCTTCATTACACAACAGATCAGAATAAGATAACAGTAATTTATTTAAACATAATGCAAGAATTCAAGTAGATCTCATGAAGGTTTATTTCTTTAATTGTCCATCCAGTAAATCTTTAGCTTCATTTATTTTTGCTGCGAGATACGGTGATCCACCTGCCCAGGAAATACAAGTTAAACACTGGCTCATGATTTTATACTTTTAATCATAAATATAAACAAAAGTCACCTCTCACCTCGGTCAGGATGGTTTAAAATCATTAGTTTTCTGTGTGCTTCTCTGATCTTGTTTTTGTTAGCGGTAGGACTAGTGGAAAGAAGAGAAACATTAAGAAGTCCATAAAACATTTGCTGGCAAAATAATTACATAATTGTAATTACATATTCCACTGTTTAAGCGACAAAATTTTGTGTAACCTCAAGCATTTACACGTGTACATTTTTGGCAATAACTATGTCCAATTGGCCAATCTTAAGGTTCATTTCTATCCGTTAACACAATTCGTTTTTTGTGATTTTAAGCGAATGTATATAATAGTTGCACATTAACCTTTAAAATTACATACCATTAGGTTTATTGTTCAGCCTTATTTTATAAATATATTTGCCTTTGACAAAAATTTTATCCAAAGCAACTTAAAGTGCGCAATACATATTCAAAGCAACAGTTTCCCAAAAACTGTGAAATTGTATCATTTCCTCATCCATAGGACTCTTAAGTCTTACTATGGCACCCTATAGTGCCCTAAAATGACTACATTCATTAAAATACGGAATGCATACAGGTTTGTAACAAATGTGGGGTGAACTATTTCTTGACCCACCTAACACCAAGAATAAGGGATGCTTCTCTCTTGTTCATCTTTGGTTCAAAACCACCTCTGTAGTATCCGCTACCAAAAGCCTGTAACAAAGGTAAAATTGTTTCTTGGCACTTCTATAAAGAAATGACTGAATGCTTCGAAACAAAGATCACTTACGGATCGGGATGCTTCCAGGGCTTGTTTCACTTGTGGCTCCATATGTTTCATGGCTTGCATGGCATACCGACCTGCAACAATGCGATCATTAGAAAACCAAACCCCAAAACAATGAGGCTTAATTAATAATCAGATGATAATGTATATTTTATGTATGGCTCATTATCAGGTTTGGGGTCCTACCTGCAAACCCTGCCGCTGCCAGGGTAAGGCCCACGGCCACCATGCTACTTGCCTAAAAAATACAATAGACAACAATAAACCTTGATTGTGCAATCTGCATTAATTAAGATGCAATTTGTATTATTCAGTGCCACCACACATCAGACATGTCAATCATAAAACTGGTCTAATATATAAATGTCCAATCCACAACATTGAATATTATATTAACATACACTATCACATCTGTGATCAGATGCTGTGATGGACACTCACATAAGATGTTATGACATTATTAAGCGAGAGATAACAAAATGATCTTAGAATATCACAAAATAATGCAAAAACATAACCAGGATTTGAGTTTGATCTTAAACATTTAATGTAACTTTACATAATTATGTGTGTTTAAATAAAGTTTGACTATACAGCTAGTTTCACCATTAAAAATAACCATATTAGACAATAACACCCATTTTATGTAAATATGAAAATAAATCATATCTGTGAATTACTTGATTTTCAATGCAGTTGCACTGAATGTCACTCTAACTGTTAGCAACATGCTAATGCTACCTATGCATTGTGTCTAATATGACGCAACAAAAACACAGATATTACTACAAAGAGGCTCCAGATGAAGGAAAGATCACATACCATCTTCTCTGCTACAAATCTGTTGTTTGCTTGCCTGTAGTCATGCCTTTATCCTATTATAACACAATGCTGAATGTCAGGCTCATGTGCTGTTGTTATGGTGACTTCTGAACTTCGGACGGCAACCTGTCGCAAAACGAGCCAGAGTGTCGCCGGCCGTCGCAAAACGGGGTAGTGACGTCAACAGGTATTTGAGTTGGTTCATCTCTTTTAATAAAAAGTGTTATCTAGCAAAGTTAAATTTAAGCTTTTTACTACAGTGTGATTTTAATCTTTGACATGATCTTAGAGGACAAAATATAAGGTTATATATTACATTTGAGATATTTTACATACTTTTATATGACATATATGACATACATGACTTTTTAGATATAACTTGCACAGTAAAGCCCACAATTCAGGTAAGTGACTATAAATTAAATATTAATATTTTTATTTTTTTTAGGTTTTGTGTATTTGCAGTGTTTCTGAATTTTTCATTTTTGTAAATGTTAATGTAAAGTGATCATTTTGTTTGATTGAATGAACTAGTGACATTTTCTCCCAAATTCCAATTAAAATAGTTTTTAATGGCACTTATTTAATCAATATTTTCTAGATCATTTCATTAATCTTTAATTTAATTAATTTTTTTAATTGGATAATGAATGGTGGGTGCAGTGATATATGGGTAATAACATTATTATTGAATTATGTGAACAATCATTCTAATCATGTTTTGTTACTATTGTTAAGTTGCACGCTTAAAAAATATTTGTACACAGTTTTGCCAAGTTGTGTTCATCATTGCAACGAAATAAATGGGAACACAGGTTACTTTTTTAGAATTTCTATGGAGAAAAATTGTATGTGCTCATTTAAAGGGATATTCCACCCAGAAATGAACTTTCTATCATCACTAACTCACCCATTGTGACTACAAACCTGACTTTCTTTCTTCTGCAGGACACAAAAGAAGATACTTTGAAGAAAGTTGTCAATTGAGTAAGCTGTGTTACTCATCACGTCTTTTTATGGACACAAAATGGAAGTGATTGCTACCAGCTCCAAACATTTTTCTGAATATCTTCTTTAGTGTTCTGCAGAAGAGAGAA